>JARQOD010000001.1:842324932-842377606 GCA_033576555.1 Oophaga sylvatica
AAAAACTGAAGTTCCTGTACGGCGAATACACACTTTTCCAGTTTGGCGTATAGTTTATTGTCTCGCAAGATCTGCAACACCTGTCTCACATGCTCCTGGTGAGACACAAGATCTGGTGAGTAAATTAAAATGTCATCCAAATATACGACCACAAACAGCCCCACCAGATGACGAAAAATGTCATTAACAAAATGTTGAAATACTGCTGGTGCAGTAGTCAGACCAAAAGGCATGACAAGGTTCTCATAATGTCCCTCCGGCGTGTTAAACGCCGTTTTCCACTCATCCCCCTCTTTTATCCTAATCAGATTATACGCCCCCCTGAGATCCAATTTAGAGAACCATTTGGCGCCAACAATTTGATTGAAGAGATCAGGAATCAGAGGGAGTGGATACGGATCTCGAACAGTAATCCGATTAAGTTCGCGGAAATCCAAGCAAGGGCGTAGGCCTCCATCTTTTTTCTTCACAAAGAAGAACCCCGCGGCCACTGGGAAGATGAAGGTCTAATATGCCCTTTGGCCAGACTTTCCGAAATATAATCTTTCATAGCCTGCCTCTCAGGACCAGAAAGGTTATATAACCTAGCTTTAGGTAACTTAGCATCAGGAAGTAAATTAATAGAGCAGTCATACACGCGATGAGGAGGCAACTCCTGACACCCCTCCTCAGAGAACACATCCCCAAAGTCCTCCAAAAAAGGAGGCAAAGTACTAGGCACGACCGCACTGATGACTGTGTTCATGCAGTTACTTTTGCAAAACTCACCCCATTGGCTTATATCTCTGGACTGCCAATTAATCACAGGGTTATGTTTAACCAACCAAGGAAGTCCCAACACAATAGGAGTAGGTAGACCCTCCAACACATAACAAGATAATAGTTCCCTATGTATTGCCCCTACCTGAAGGTCAATGTTATGAACCTCATGAACAAAGCTACCTTGGCCGAGAGGCCTGGCGTCAATGGAGAATTAGGATCGGTTTGACCAATACACTCAGATGCATACCTTGAGCCTGAGCAAACTGAGCGTCAACCAGATTAGCCCCGGACCCACTATCAAGAAGAACAGAAAATCTCTCCACTCTCGTACCAACCACCACCTCCACTGGTACAAGGAACTGAGAAGAACTAGCGGACGAAATACATACTCCCAGGTTGTCGTCCACCACACAACCTGGGATTAACAGTTTTCCGGCGACTTTTTGCTCAACAAGGCACGGGATGGACATCCCTCAACAAAATGTCCCTCTTTCCCGCAGAAGAAACACCTTCTAGTCCTGCGGCGTACCGCCAATCCCCTCCTACGAAATGATGTCCCTCCCAACTGCATAGGCTCCTCCGAACAGACAAGGGGAACCTCAACATAAGGGACTTTAGTAGTAGGTGGAGTAACAACAGGGGCGGAGTTACCTCGCACCTCTCCCGGAGCCGTCTATCAGTACGGATAGCTAGGGCCATAGCAGCCTCCAGTGATGGAGGAGAATCATACTGAGCCAAAACGTCCTTTAATTTGTCAGAAAGCCCATGACAAAACTGGCTTCTAAGAGCTGGGTCATTCCACTGAGTATCTGTGGCCCATCTACGGAACTCAGAAGCAAATTCCTCCGCCGGACGATCTCCCTGCTGTATCTTACGTAATTTTGTCTCAGCAAGAGAGACCCAATCTGGGTCATCATATACCAAACCCAGGGCAGTAAAAAATCGATCTACTGACTGTAGAGCCGGGGATCCCGGAGGAAGGGAGAAGGCCCAGGATTGAGGGTCCCCTTGTAGGAGCGAGATAACAATTCCCACTCTCTGCTCTTCACTGCCTGATGATCGAGGCCGAAGCCGAAAATACAATTTACATGCTTCCCTGAAGGTAAAAAATTTGTCTCGCCCACCAGTGAACCTGTCCGGGAGAGCTACTTTAGGTTCAAATCTGGTTTGCTCCGAGGGAGACAAAACTTTGGACTTAATGTCCGTCAGCTCCATGGATAATCCCTGCAACTGCAGAGCCAGCTGGGCTACTGGATCCATGGCAACTGGAATAATTTTATGGGCCAGTCAAAATGTCACGCGGTCTTATGATATGTGTACGATGTCAGTAAACTATTCTTAAAAGAACAACACTCTATACAACATATAGATTAGCAACATCAGCATGTAAATATAGAATAGATTTACCTGACACGATATCCGTTGAACTCAGGGTTAATCTTGAGGACTTGATACACTGTCACAGGAAAGAGGAGGACCGGGGGTCTAACCTGACCCTAAACTGGGGTCCTAACTAATCCCTCACCTTGGAGGTACTGATAATGGTTCAGAGGTCCAAGTCTCCAGCCTAACCCTGTCTCCTATCAGTCCCTGAACCCTGTAATCAGTCCTAAGAAGGATTCTGATTACCACCAAAGGGATATGGGCTGATCTCTGCTAAATACACAGATTAGACATATAAGACAGACTGGAGAAAACACAGACTTGCATACACACTCAAACACAGAAGGAACATAAATGATCTGGGATATTAAACTCTAAGCAAGGTGAGCTTAAAACAACTAAGGAGCTCTTTAACTTAAGTCTATACAGATACAATCCTATCTGTGGTCTGCATGAAGAATTTCACTGGCAACTCCCAACACAGACAACCAGAGATTTAAAGGAAACCAATCAACAAATAATTAATTGCAGCCGGGAGAAACTGCACCCAGTCCCAGAACTGAGCACAGACAGAATTAACTCCCTAACTGCCAAACACAAAGAAACAGCAACTCAGCTGTGAGAAGTCAGAATGTGCAACCGCGACGATCTTCGTGGCGATGCACACATGACACTAAGTCTCCATTCACCACCTGCATCTTTTCAATGAGAACCAGTAGCCCACAAGCCACATCAAAGGCATCTTATTCAGCCCCCAATACCTTGCCCAGTAGTGACGGCAGGCAATATACCCGAAGCAGCTGTCTACTGAGCGGTGTCTGGTTTACCTATTGTGAGATGGCATTCTCCTTTCTAAAATAGAGCTCATTTGAATATTTTTTTTTCCAATAGAGAATGGCCTGGAATAAAGTCTCTATAAACCTCCAACATATTTTCAGCAGGAACCAGTAGTCTCCACCAACCCCCTCCCCCCACTAAAGCCTAATTATTGAAAAAATGGTTATTAGAGAGATGAGATTTACAAGTTGATATATGGTAGTACATCAGATCATATATTAGATGGCAATTGGCATAGGAGATGATGCATCGCCATTATCCAGGGCCCCGTTTTATATGGTGTGCTGCATCATTACCAGCCACAGTAGGTAAGACACTTGAAAACCAACATGTTCTGCAATTAAGGGGAGATGAATCCAGCCTCTCCTGATATATGGGAAACATGCAGACAGGCTGGTGATAATCACATACAGCATTACTGTCACCTCTGTATTTATGGCACAATATATTCAATAATCACAGACACAAGGGTACAGATCCGGTGCTAACCAAGGTCAGGGATTAGCATTTCATCTCACTGTAACTAGCTTCTGCAAATCTAAGGCTGAAAGCTCAGTAACATATTCTGGAGTATATCATTAGGAACTTGTTAGGAACTCATGGATAACTGCTAAAAAAATCTGCTGGATTGTAGTTGCAATTAAACATACAATTATATAATCTATTATTCCCTGTAAACTGCAATTTTCAAGGAAGAGCTTGACTGAACAGGGGCGTACATAGAAATCATGGGCCCTGTAAGGAGTCTAGGGTATTAACCCTTTAAATGTTTCATTCCCTTTAAGCGTGTTAATATGTGTAAATGTATACATTTCATGAAGTGTATGATGTCAGGTTTTCAGCATTATGTAAGGGTAAGGGAGGTATAGATATAGGTAGGTAGTGCATCCTAGCGGTCACTAGAGGAGGGCACTAGTAGGGTAGTGTATCTATGTGGGTTTAGATATAGTTTGCGAGGGATCACTAATGGGGGCATGTTAGAGATCCAGTTAGAAAGTTAGAAAAAGATGTCAATGTAGTATTGGGTTTGGACACTAGAGGGGGGCATTGAGCACATCCAGTCCAATAGGGACAATAGTTAGGAACTTGTTGCTAGGGAAAGATTGCCTCCAAGCGGGAATCTGTCAGGAAGATTTCCTCGTAGCAGAAGTTAGTCGGGGGTGGACCTTGCTAGTGTGAGGACATCCACGTTCCTGGGCTCTGAGCACAGGGAAGAAGTGAGAGGGGAACAGCAACCCCTGAAGAAGCCAGTGAAGGATTCACTGTGGTTGCGTGAGCCCAAAGAGAGTGGGTTTACGTAGCAGTAGTCCAGTGGAAGTACCACTGTGGGAACACTCAGCAGAAGAGGTCGTGCATGAGGGAAGTAGCGAGTGGGCCACCAGCAAGTATCCGGGCATAACCAGAGAGGGGTGGACGACCTAGTAGATGTGTCTTTCTATACTGGATTGAAGTGTCTCCAGGGGAAGAGATCGAAGTGCCGTTTTCACCGGGCTCCTCATCCCGTCAATACTTTGTGGTCCATTCTGGTGTAGCAGAGGAGAAGAAGCAGAGTTGTGAAGAATGTATTGCTGGTATCGTATAAGACGTGCTTATGGTGTCTTGGATGTGCTGTGTCCGGAGGAAAATAAAGCTGAACTGTTTGACGTGATTCTGGACTCTGACTCTGATTGTTCTATACGCTCTATCACTGGGGAAGAACATCCCAGAAGAATAGAGATAACAGGGGTAAAGAATGCAGCAATTCCCAGTAAGTTAACCCCTCGGCCAACCCTTTACAAGTGGCGTAGTCGGCAGGATCTTACTGCTCCATCTGGCAGTGACACCGTGGCGACGATGAAGTACATGGGAGCCGCAAAACTGGAAGCTATTACCCTGTATCTACAAATTGAGGAATGCTCTGAAAAATACCGTAAAATGGATGTGGCTAAAGTACCGGACTTGACTAAAGGAAAGATGAAGGAAGATGCTACAGATCCCAAGATGGCGTCTGACAAGATGGAGAATTCTGGCGCCAAAAATGACTGTCCTTGTCAACAAGCTGCACTTCGTGGGCGTTATAGCGTCTCAGTGGCACCAAGAGAGAACTGTCAACCTACTGACAACCATGTCGGGACCACCCCTGCGAGGAGGAGAATGCTGAGATAGATATACGCTCTTTCCCACCGAATGCTGGAAAATGGGTGGAGAGGCCCACAAGAGCCCCACCCTGGAACGGGAGCGGCCTTGCAGACTGCCCTGAGTGCCATGGCCCGACATTGTTTGCATCCAGTCTACGGCTGCGATGCAACGGGGCCACGGAGAAGGGGTAGGCAGCCTGCAGTGATAGTGGAGGAAAATGGAGGAGCGTGCCCAGCCCAGATACCTCTGGGATGAGCTCCCGGAGGAGGAATTGGCCGCGCGTCTGGGGACGAAACGACCGTGTCCGTGGAACCTGAGGGCCCGCCTATTGAAGTCCAGACCTCCGTGTCCGCAGGCCCCTGTGGAGTCGGTGCCGGAGGCTGCTGTGCCTGCAGAGATGGCAGGCGCTGGTGAAGCGGCTTCGGGCCTGGGGACCCTGGCCCAAGCGGTGCAACGCTACCTGGCAGAGATACAGGCTGATGTGGACCGGGGACGGTCCGAAAGAGTGGTGCGGCCTGCCTCTCCAACGCCAACGGTGGGTGATTTGCCCCCCCCGCCGACCCGGCACTCCTGTGCTTCCCGTGATCCGGCTGCGGCGGACTCGGGATGTGGAATCTCTCGGGTCCCCGTCGTCCCGCTCACGTCTAAGGGAGCCCCGCGGAGGAGAGGGGCGGCCTGAGGACCACAGCTGAATTACGGAGCGGGGAACGCCTCGTGAAGACAGTGGTCTGGGGCTGGAGAAGTTGTATCCTCGAGGGGATGCTCACTGAACTTCCCAGGCGCAGGCAAATAAAGTGCACGTTGCACAAAAAAATAAGAGACTGTTCCGCATCTCCAGCGGGTCTGAGGACCTACGGACACTGTGCCCAGATTATAGGAAGTTGTTTTTTATATATATTTTTAACCCCTGCTTCCCACAAAGGAAGGGGCAGGCCAGAAGGCCTGAACATTTTATTTTATTGTTTCTTGTCTATTGTCTACCTCATTAAAAGTAAAATGTTTTAATGTTTAATAATTGTTTCAGTAAATATGTATATGCATATTATAGTGCCCCCTATTGCCAGGGACGGCAGTAGTTGAAGGAAGGGGGAATGTAAGGAGGTCATGGGTATTAACCCTTTAAATGTTTAATTCCCTTTAAGTGTGTTAATATGTGTAAATGTATGCATTTCATGTAGTGTATGATGTCAGGTTTTCAGTGTTATTTAAGAGTAAGGGAGGTATAGATATAGGTAGGTAGTGCATCCTAGGGATCACTAGAGGGCACTAGTAGGGTAGTGTATCTATGTGGGTTTAGATATAGTTTGCGAGGGATCACTAATGGGGGCACATTAGAGATCCAGTTAGAAAGTTAGAAAAATATGTCAATGCAGTATTGGGTTTGGACACTAGAGGGAGGCATTGAGCACATCCAGTCCAATAGGGACAATAGGTTAGGGACTTGTTGCTAGAGAAAGATTGCCTCCAAGCGGGAATCTGTCAGGAAGATTTCCTCGTAGCGGAAGTCAGTCGGGGGTGGACCTTACTAGTGTGAGGACGTCCACGTTCCTGGGCCCTGAGCATAGGGAAGAAGTGAGAGGGGAACAGTAACCCCTGAAGAAGCCGGTGAAGGATTCACCGTGGTAGCGTGAGCCCAAAGAGAGTGGGTTTACGTAGCAGTAGTCCAGTGGAAGAACCACTGTGGGAACACTCAGCAGAATAGGTCGTGCATGAGCGTAGTAGCGAGTGGGCCACAAGCAAGTATCCGGGCAGGATAACCAGAGAGGGGTGGACGACCTAGTAGATGTGTCTTTCTATACTGGATTGAAGTGTCTCCAGGGGAAGAGATCGAAGTGCCTTTTTCACCGAGCTCCTCGTCCCGTCAATACTTTGTGGTCCATTCTGCTGTAGCAGAGGAGAAGAAGCGGAGTTGTGAAGAATATTGCTGGTTCTCATGTACAGCACCATGGAATTAATGGCGCTATATAATAAATAATAATAAATCGTATAAGACGTGCTTATGGTGTCTTGGATGTGCTGTGTCCGGAGGAAAATAAAGCAGAACTGTTTGATGTGATTCTGGACTCTGACTCTGATTGTTCTATGCGCTCTGTCACTGGGGAAGAACATCCCAGAAGAATAGAGATAACAGGGGTAAAGAATGCAGCAGCTCCCAGTAAGTTAACCCCTCGGCCAACCCTTTACAGCCCCATAACAGAAGTTCTCATTTGGACCCTTCCTCCTCGACCCTGCCCAAAAAAATATATATTTATATATTTTCAGCGGGGTCACAGAAGAATATATTTCACAACTTTGCAGCCCTTACAAAGAATTTTACTTGCATTGAAGCAGTTTAATGTTCTAACGCATTAAGATACAAACAGTATAATCACCCCCACATAGCCCTCCAAATAGTCAAATAGTATAATTGCCCCACATAGCCCTCCAAACAATATAATTGGCACCGACACAATCCTCCAATGGCTCCACATAGCCTTCCAAACTGTATAATGGCCCCCCACATAGCCCTGCAAAGTATATAATGGACCCCACATAGCCTTTCAAACTGTATAATGGCCCTGACTTTGCCCTGTAAACTGTGTAATGACCCCCAGATAGCCCTCCAAATAGTATAATAGACCCCACACAGCCCTCTAAACAGTATTATGGCCACCCACATAGCTCTGCAAACTGTATAATGACCCACATATAGCCTTGTAAATTGTTTTAAGGCCCCCCGCACAGCCCTGCAAACTGTTTTAGACCCCCCACACAGCCCTGCAAACTGTATAATGGCCCCCATATAGGTCTGCAAATTGTATAATGGCTCCGAATTAAGCCCTGTAAACTGTGTAATGCACCCCAAGATACCCATCCAAATAGTATAATAGCCCCCATGAAGCCCTCCAAACAGTATAATAGCCCCCACACAGCCCTCCAAACAGTATTATGGCCACCACATAGCTCTGCAAACTGTATAATGGCCCACACATAGCCCTGTAAATAGTTTTAGGGCCCCTGCACAGCCCAGCAAACTGTTTTAGGGCCCCCACATAGCCCTGGAAACTGTATAATGGCCCCACATAACCCTGCAAACTGTTTTAGGGCCCCCACATAGCTCTCCAAATAGTATAATGGCCCCCATTGATTTAAAAAAAGAATAAAAAGAAACTCGCCTCTCCTCGTTTCCCTGAAGCTCCTGTCTCCACAGTGTTTTGTGAAGCTCTGCACTGCTCGGCAGAGCGGGTGCTATGTAGCGATATCATCGTGCCTGCTGAGCTGAGACATCAGAGCTCAGATTCACAGGGAGAATGATGGAGGAGGGAGCAGACAAATCCCTCTTCCATCATTACTTTAAACTATATCGGCAAACAGGATGCCGATACCGTTAAAACTGCAATGCCAGGCGGGGGCTTTAACGGAGCGCCACTGCGACTGAAGTGTTCTGGAATTACTAAAAGGGAGTTAAGAAACTACCCCCCTACAATAATCACTACTTTATCATACATTGTGGCTGACTTATTTAGATAACAACTAACTCTCCTGATTTTACAATGACAATGCATCTTCAAGAGGACCAGTTTCAGCCACTTTGTTGGAGCTGGGTGAAAATGGTGTGAGAACGCCAAAAGTAACATAATTTAGCGCAGCTTCGAATTTAGCCAAAATTATGCAACTTTTTAAAGCTTTTTAAGCAAGAATACTGGCAAAAAAGTGTTGTAAAGTTCCTCTGTTACTCCTATTATAAATGAATGAATGCATTGACAAAAGGATGTTCCTATTCCCATATCAATAATATGACGGTATACTACAGAAAATCGATAACTAACTAGCACCTCCGAACAGAATAAAGCAAATGTGAACAGATGCAACCTGCTATGACTACATAATGTACAAAGAAAATAATACAGCAGCACTACGTCCTAAAATGTATGCAGAAAATGAATATATAAAATGAAGGTATTTACTGCAAAAATTAGCCAATTCATGAGCTCTCACCTGTCCCGAATGCTGCTGTAGACTTTTGTTTGTATATGATGCAGTCACAGTAGCTTGCTCCTGTTCACACTCGCTTTAGTCTGTTTGGAGGTGCTGATCAGTTTTTTGTAGTATGCTGTTGGCTTAGCACTCTTCCCATCATCCACAGGCCTCTGTCACACGTCTGTATAACACATACACGTGAAATACCCGATTCCGGTGTCATCAGTTTCTTCCATCAGTGTGTCATCTGTGTGTCCATTTTTACCATCAGTGTCATCAGTGTTTTTCCGGTATGGATAAAGAAAAAAATAATCTACAAAGCTTCTCCTATACTTGGCAATGTTAAACATGGACAGAACACGGATGTTATCAGTGTCCTGTACGTGTTTTTCATGGACCCATAGACTTGTATTCGCCCTTGTCATCCGTATTGCTGAAAAAAAAAGTCATGTCTCTGGGGGTGTTGAACAGACACATGGTCCATACGAAAACACGGACATGTGTGTAGATAGCAGCATAGGTTATAATGGGTACATGTAGTATCCTTGAAAAAAATGGGTAACACACGTACTGGAAACACGGACATGTGAAGAAGGCCTACGGCTGTTTATTAGTGCTGGACCCTACCTGCCCTCTACGTTTGTAGGTTTTTAGCTCGGGAGAGGCATATCTGGTAAATCAAAGATAGGTACGCCTTTTGTTTGTATAAGATGACAGCATTGATTATATGGTTTCAGTGTGTATATTGACACTTATCATTGATAACGGGGATGATAATTTTCCAAAGCAGATTTAATCCTGGCCTCTGACTTTTCAGTTGAAGGGGGGGAGGTAGAGGATGAAAGAAATATTGCTTATCTGCAAATCAGTTGCTGTTCCAATGCTCCCCACTTGTCTGTCCTGTTATGATGACTACCCATGACTACCCATGTGACTGGTCCCCCCTTTTTATTAACCAGTAAATGTTACGCAGACAGCTGTGAGCTGTTATTAATAGGCTAGGAAGCTCCATAGATATTGGCCCCTTCCCATGCTAATAACACCGGCCCTCAGTCACCCCAGAAATGGCACATTTTATACTCTAATGTGAGCGATCCCTAAATGTGGCTCGCAGGTAGTTTGTTACCGCTGTAGTGACTAGTAGAAGCACTTGCCAGCCTCCAGAATAACTATTGGCATGTACAATATTTATAAGGTGCTGGCGGCATTTCTGCGCTCAGGATTTCCCATGTATTAGTGGCCATCAATACCGTAGAGAGGAACTGAAGATATTTTTTATTTTCCTAAACGAGTGCACTATATCCACCTTATGATCATACAAATAGGATACGGGAAAAAAATGATATACTTATCTGTAAGAAAAAATATAGATGTGGCTGTAGTATTTTCCTTTAATGTTGTATTTTGAGACATGTATTGTAGTATTCTATACATTCGTTATAGTATATAAATATATTGTCATTATTTACATGTTCAGCATATTCTCATTAGTGAAATATGGGACTTGCCGATGTAGACGGCACATCTGACTCACATAGGCGGCAATGACATACAGCTCTACAGAATTGTAAAATATCTGGTATGCTGACATATTGTACACCTCGTCCATGAAGAATAAGTATCCAGGGATTTACGGTGTGATTTTGCATGGAAATAATTCTGATTTCGGAATATCTTTGCCTTTGTACACAATGTTCTTTATGCTGTCTCATTTCATGAGTCGCCTGCCTCCCAGTACTGCTAGGCTTTAAGGGATTCCTGCATTTAATTTCAGCGCTTTTCTCTTAATTAAAGAATTCCAATTTGGGAGATGGTAATGGCTTTACTTACGGTTATGGCTTTAATGAGCTTCTTTACTGTTATAATTAGAAATGAATTTTTGTACTTTGCTTCTGTCCAAGCATCATATAATTGTGCGCTGCCTCCGTGTTGAATCTGCACAACCACTTTACGATGGCACGATAGATGCTGTTTGCCCATATTTGTGTGACATTTTTATTAGTGAATCAGCTTTACCACTTGCCATTATTTTCTCATCTGCAGTGGCTACAAGCCAGCCAGGCGACTAGCCAACAATGCAGAATTGTGTCATTGGTGCTACCGTGCTTTATGTGTCCGCTGTGATGGTTCTAAGATAAATCCTATGGCCAAGTATTTATGTGGATGGCTGGACATAAGTGACAAGCGTGTAACACCAAAGACACTGCAATGTCAGCTATTAATTATGAAAATATTGATTGAGTGACACTGCAGCAGCATTTGGGTTAATGTATACTGACTTCTCATTGTGATTAAGATGTCATTGTGGAGATTATTGGATACCGTAGGGAATATTCTGAACACTCAACTTCTTTAAAGGGAATATGTCTCTAGTTTTTTACCACCTCATCTAAGCGTACCATAATGTAGGGGCAGAAACTCTGATTCCAGCAATGTGTCACTTACTGGACTGCTTGCTGTAGTTTTTATAATATCACTGTTTTATTAACAGGAGATTATCACTAGAGGACTAGTAAACCTGCTGCCAGGTAGTCCAACCACGCCTCTATCACTGATTGGCAGCTTTCTGCCTATTGATAGTGTACTCAGAAATCTGCCAATCAGTGGTGTGGGCGTGGTTATACAGAGCTCAGCATGCAGAGAATTGGTTGATCTGCAGTACATAAGGCTTCTTTTACACTTGCCATGTTTTTTGAGGCCCGTTTTTGCGGGTCTTTTTTACAGGCCATATTTTTCATGGTCTTCCGCAAAAACAGGCCACAAAAATCTTCTCGGATCATCGTTTTTTGGTTTCACTGCCGTAAATCTGGCCCTCGCGGGCGTACGGCACTCCTACGATTTTTTGCGGCATGTTTTTGCGACCCCATAGAAATCTATTGGGGACGCAAAAACGGGCCGCAAAAACACGGCAAGTGTAAAAGAAGCCTTAAACAGGCATTTTCTCAAAACCGAAGCAAGCAGTGTAAGCGACACATTGCTGGAATCAGGGTCTCTGTTCTCAGATGGGGAAGCAAAAACTTGGCGACAAATTTCCTTTAACTATGACCAGTTAATAACGTTTCACACTATCAGGACACATGATATAAGCACAATGGTGGGCCAATGTGACACCAGCGACTCAACAAGAGCTGCCACCGTCACCAATGTCCTAAAAGACCAGCAGCTGTTAACCATTTTCTCCATAGGTATGCGTTCAATGACATTACTATTCACTAGAAAAGATCAGTTTTATTGAGGACGTCAGTGCTGCAGCAGCGGACTTGTATTAGATATCTATTTCTGTTCCCATGTCACATAAAACAATGCTTGATGCATTTCAGGCATTCATTGTAATAGTTTAGCTTTTCAATATTTCTTATACAGGTATTCCATCTGCATTACCTATAATACATAAGAGATTAACGTGCTTGAAGTTGTAAAGGCAAAGAGACGGCATAAATATCAGCTATTGGCGGTATACCTGTATCTGTAGTGTCCTCAGATTGTGCTGATATGATAGTGGTAATACTGTACTGACATCTGCTGGCCATTACTAAGACATACACCTCTACGAGAATTGTGCAATTAATGAACGGCCCTATAGGTGAGTGGTAACTTGGCTTTTCTTCACCCAGGGCAAAGATTTAATTTACTACATTAGCCCACTATTAAATAACCCTGGTGTAGGCAGAGAAGCTTGGCGCCTCCTGTGATGCACAGCACTCGGGGAACATGCACCTCTCTAATTACTCCCCTGTATAGATACAAACTCCACTTTTGTAGTAAAAGTTTCCGTATATATATAAATATTTTATTGGTTTGGACCAATGCAGTGAGGCTCTCATCTACCAGCCAGAATGCTACACCGAGCGTCCCTCACTACGTGAATTGGTAATGGTCTTTAATAGGAACTGTGTACAATGGTATTTCCCCCACGATAGGCCTGCAGGAAAACACCTGGTGCTGGATTCCATATAATTTGTTTTTTTAGTGAGTTTCATAACAAAAAAGTTAAAAATTATTGTTCAGCGTGCACAACCCCTAATACCAAACGCTGATGATGCTGAAACAGGAGCTACCTCCCCAATGTATGGCGCTGCTTTGTTCTATCACAGCACAGTGAACGCCACCCTTCCACTCACTACACTCAAAAAAAATATTTTAATATACTTTATGTACATATGCACATGAAAGGGATGCCACTAAAAAATACAATTAGTCCCACAACAAAAAAAATCAAGTCATTTTATGGTGATGATGAACAAAAATAAAAAAAACCTTAGAATGGGGAAAATATAAATAGAAAAAAACACTGTTTTTTTTGAGATCCCAAGGGGTTATATGTTTTTTAAGATTTTCTATAACTAAAATTGAGTTTTTACGTAGATAAGTTGAATGTAAGATAAGTAGAGAAAAGAAACGTCTGGTAGATCTGATGTAGGGAGACTGACCGTTCTGTAAGGTCACACTGAATTTTTAGCAGTCACATGCTGGACAGCGCGTGACAGCATGAAAAATCAGCTAATACAGGAACAGTGCTGAATCTGTGAGCGGCAGACTGAGGTTCATATAACATGTTGGGATCACATTCATCTGTGTTTTCTTATGCAACCACTGGTAGTCAATTAGCCCTAGCCTTAGCGTCCAAGACCACTTGTTTCAACAATTTCCGTGTCGTAAAGACAGTAGCCCCCGGCATATGGCGTACGAACATTGGGGCTGATTTCTAGAATGTTGGCCTCAAATATTTAGGAGTTTTAATGAGGTAGTATCTACGTGTAGCTGCTATTTGTCCTCTGTCAACCCTGCAAAATATGGTTGGCTGGAAAAACATGTGTAATGTAGTAATGTTTTTTTTTCAAATAGGTGAAATGTGGACACTCGGCGTAAGATATAAAATTATATTTGTTTTGTAACATTTCATCTACTATTAATTGTCTAACTTATAACTTCCGTCTGTAATGGAAATCCTTCGTCGCTGATTGGTCGCACCTGGCCGGACGCGACCAATCAGTGACAGGCACATCCGGCCGCAAATTGGCGCAGGATTTCAACCAGGCACGCCACCGCTAGCCGCTGATCTCCCGACGGTAGCCGCGGGTCATCTCCACGTACATACTCACCTTCCGTCCCTGCATCCCTGTCCCGGCCGGTGCGTCTGCTTCTATCCTGTGCGGTGCAGTCACGTAGTACCGCTCATTAACGTCATGAATATGGACGCGACTCCACTCTCATAGGCGTGGCGTCCATATTCATGACCTTAATGAGCAGTACCACGTGACCGCACCACACCAGAAGAAGCTGACGCGCCAGGATAGAGATGCAGGGACGTGCAGCGACGGAGCGAGGATGGTAAGTATGATGGGGAGAACGGGGGAGCCCAGTGGAGCCATGTATACAGGATGGGAGGGTGGGAGCGGAGCCATGTATATAGGATGGGAGGGTGGAGCGGAGCCATGTATATAGGATGGGAGGGTGGGAGCGGAGCCATGTATACAGGATGGGAGGGTGGGAGCGGAGCCATGTATATAGGATGGGAGGATGGGAGCGGAGCCATGTATACAGGATGGGAGGGTGGGAGCGGAGCCATGTATATAGGATGGGAGGGTGGAGCGGAGCCATGTATATAGGATGGGAGGGTGGGAGCCATGTATATAGGATGGGAGGGTGGAGCAGAGCCATGCATACAAGGAGGGGAGGGAGGAGCGGAGCCATGTATACAGGATGGGACAGCCGACCATGTATACAAGGATGGGAGGGGGGAGCCTTGTATACAGGATGGGAGGGTGGAGCGGAGCCATGCATACAAGGAGGGGAGGAGGAGCGGAGCCATGTATACAGGATGGGACAGCCGACCATGTATACAAGGATGGGAGGGGGGAGCCATGTATACAGGATGGGAGGGTGGAGCAGAGCCATGCATACAAGGATGGGAGGGTGGGAGCGGAGCCATGCATACAAAGATGGGAGGGTGAGAGTGGAGCCATGCATAAATAAACTACATACATATTCTAGAATACCCGATGCGTTAGAATCGGGCCACCATCTAGTCTACTATATAATCGTCTAATTCTGTCTGTCTGTAACGGAAATCCCACGTCGCTGATTGGTCGCACCCGGCCGGACGCGACCAATCAGCGACAGGCGTAGTCCGGCCGCGAATTGGCGCAGGATTTGAACCACGCACGTCACCGCTATCGTCGAGAGATCAGCAGCGCTAGCCGCTGATCTCCCGATGGTAGCCGCGGGTCATCTCCTGCCGCATGGAGGTCAGCGGCGACGCAGCCGAAACTACATACATATCCCGATGCGTTAGAATCGGTCCACCATCTAGTATAGAATAATATAGGTGGATTTTGTCTAGTTTATCTGTTTTTATAGGAAGTGTTCATCCACACTTCATCTTATGGTGGTAACATCCATCTTGCATCATCCGTGTTACCGCTCCTCTGTAGTCTAAAGCCATCCACACTGCATTCATCTCAATGGCTGCCATGTAATACTATGTGTTCTCGCCAGTGCCAGCTGCAGGGAAAGCGTCTAACTGGCCATAGATTCCCCTTTCAAAGTCCGGCGCTTGCTGGTGATGTTGGGGAGACCCAGAACAGTTAGTTAAGACCGTTAGGCTATGTTCACAAGTTGCGTTTTTGCTGCTTTTTTTTTTTGGCTGCATGTTTTTATGCAAATTTTAAGCTGCATTTTATAGAACCAGAAAAAGCTATGACATTTCAGAAATCTCATACACACACACATATACATACAACAAACACTGTAAAAGTCTGAGAGAGGCCATCAATAAAAAAAAATAGTGGCCAACCCTTTTAATTAAATTGTGTGTATATGTGGAATGTATACTCTGGAATTTACAAGCATCAAACATTCCAAATGAAAGAACTGAAGGAATAACCATGGAGGACACGCAGCCCAGAATGTACTGGACAAGTAATGGAAATTAACAGTCCTATATCTGAGTCATCACATGAAGGGAATGTGTCATCAGAAAACAATCCACTCTTTACATCAGTGACCGACCATTTTTATTAATAATGTATGTTGTTCTGTCTTCTGTTTCCTCCCAAAAATTAGGGATAACTAACAATAAAAGAATGGTTACTGAAAAATGTCAAATATGATGTGAGACTGTAACAAGGTTTCTAATGTCATAGAAAGAATGAATTGCGTTCTCTCAGTTTGTACACTTGGGATATTGGCTTGGTCTTACCCTGTTTCTTTTGCTTTGCAGTGGTTAAGGAATCCTGGCCCCCAACATGAGAAGAGGACACTGTTTGGGGACATGGTGTGCTTCTTATTCATAACACCACTTGCCACCATTTCAGGGTGGTTATGTCTTCGAGGAGCAGTGGATCACCTGCACTTCAGTAGCCGACTAGAAGCAGTTGGACTTATTGCACTCACTGTTGCACTCTTTACAATTTACCTCTTTTGGACACTTGTAAGTATCTTAAGATTTTCAAAACAGTCTTTGTTACTGTGAATCCTTTCTGCAGGGTTTTTGATATGAAATCTGAGAGCAGCATGATGTAGAGGCTGAGAGCTTGACTCCAGCATTATGTCGTTTGCTAGGCTGTATTTGCTTTTTCAATAAAACAGTGTTTTATCAGCAGGAGATTATCACTACAGGACTAAGTGTCTCATGCCTCATAGTCAACTGCTCTGTGTAGTCTCGCCCCCGTACATTGACAGAAAGCTTCGCCCCCCTTGATGTGGGCGGGGTTAGAGTTCAGCATTCAGAAAACTGGAAGATCTGCAGCAGATAAAACAGTGAGTGTATCAAAAATAAAGCATGCACCTCAATAGCTGACACATTGCTGGAATAAAGATCTCAGCCCATACATCATGCTGCTCTCAGATTATAAAGCAAAAAATTGGTAACAGATTCCCTTTAAAAAGAAATCTCTCAATGTTGGAATGTAAAGTTAAAAGAAACAAAAGTATTGAGTAAAAAATGAAAAGTACAAAAAAATGAAGGCCATCCACTAGCGCATTCTTGGACTTTCTATACTGGAAGCTTCCAAATTTGGACCAATCATTCTGGGATGAGGTCAATGCCTTGGACTAGAAGATGCCCTCATCCCCACGTCCGATAAATTACATTTTAAGTGGAACTCATAAATGAGCGCAATGCTATTTAAAGGGAACCTGCCGGGAGGGCTTACCCCTATAATGTATTAGAACAGGGGTCTCAAACTCGCGGCCCGCGGGCCAACTGCGGCCCTCGGAACAATAGTTTGCGGTCCTCACCTCATGGGCCCTCTGGACAATAGTTTGCGGCCCTCACCTCGGCCAGGATCACACATGCGAGAAACACGGCCAAGTCTCGCATGTGAAATCCCAGTCACACGTAGTACCGCTCATTAAGGTCATGAATATGGACGCCACTCCACTCTCATAGGCGTGGTGCCCATATTCATGAGCTTAATGAGCGGTACCACAGAAAGAAGATGTCGGCGCTCCGGGGCGCTGGACCATCGGAGCTGCAGCAGGAGGAGGTGAGGTGAGTATGATGATGGCTAGAGTCTAGCCATCATGTGCGGCGGGCAGGAAGCGATCCCAGCCGCTCCGCAGCCTGCAAGACAAAATAAGCAGGAGCGGAGCTGCAAGGATCCTTCCTGCCCAGCGCCCGCGCTTCCTGTCTCTGACACAGAGAGCAGCGCCGCTGGATGACGTCATCATTCCGCAGCCAGCTGTGCCAGAGCGAGGAAGCGCGGGCACCGGTAATGCTGCGGACAGATGAGAGGTGGTGTGTGTGTGTGTGTGGACAAGTGAGAGGTGGTGTGTGTGTGTAGGTGGAAGAGAGTGATGGGGAAAAAGCAATGATGGGGAAAAGCATTGATGGGGAGAAGGCAATGATGGGAGTCATGGGGAAAAGCAATGATGGGGAAAAACAATGATGAGAGTTATAGGGAAAAGCAATGATGGGGAAAAACAATGATGGGAATGATTGGGAAAAGCAATTATGGGGAAAAACAATGATGGGAGTGATGGGGAAAAGCAATGATAGGGAAAAACAATGATGGGAGTGATGGGGAAAAGCAATGATGTGAGTGATAGGGGAAAA
Organism: Oophaga sylvatica; assembly: GCA_033576555.1. NCBI lineage: Eukaryota > Metazoa > Chordata > Amphibia > Anura > Dendrobatidae > Oophaga > Oophaga sylvatica. The sequence goes on from JARQOD010000001.1 coordinate 842,343,051, forward strand.
GCAATGATGGGAGTGATGGGGAAAAGCAAAGATGGGGAAAAGCAATGATGGGAAAAACAATGATGGGAGTGATGGGGAAAAGCAATGATGGTAGTCAATGGGGAAAAGAAGAAATGGGGAAAAGCAGTAATGGGGAAAAACAATGATGGGAGTGATGGGGAAAAGCAATGATGGGCGAAAAGCAATGATGGGAGTGATGGGGAAAAAGCAGTGATGGGGAAAAGCAATGATGGGGAAAAACAATGATGGGAGTGATGGGGAAAAGCAGTGATGGGGAAAAGCAATGATGGGGAAAAACAATGATGGGAGTGATGGGGAAAAGCAATGATGGGAGTGATGGGGGAAAAGCAATGATGGGGAAAAACAATAATGGGAGTGATGGGGAAAAGCAACGATGGGTGATGGGGAAAAAGCAATGGGGGAGAATGAGCCATGTAGAGAATGAGCGCTGGGGGGAATGATTTATTGCTGTTAACCAGTTAATGTTTTCTTGTGGAAAACCTGATGCGGCCCACCCTCACCCAGATTCTACCTCCAGCGGCCCCCTGGTAAATGGAGTTTGAGAAGTTCTTTATTAGTCTCCTAATGATTTTTTTATGTTGCCTTTATTACAATTAAGGGCAGAGACAGACTGCCGTATTTCTCGTGCGAGAATCGCATGGTAAACTCGTACTGGCTGTGGGCTCTCCTGACCTGAGCTTGACAGCTGCATAGTAATCCATCACACTGTCTTGCTCAGTTCAGGAGAGGTGCGTTCAGTGCGATGCGATTCTCGCACGAGTTATACGGCCCTCAGTGTCACTGTAGGACGCGAAAGCACAATGTTTAATCCCAGCACATGTGAACCCGGACTGGTCTGTGAGCAGCGGCACTCGCCCCTACAATTCGCTGGTGCTATGCTCACAGTGGCGTGAATTGTCCCTGCACAATGTGGTTTGTCAGTCACACTGCTGTGGGAGTGATGCTGGCGAACTGCTGGTGACAAGTCCGGGTACTTGTACGTCCGGACTAAACATTGTTTCTTTCTACAGCAAAATGTAGTTGTAATAAAGACATCATAAAAAACATGATTGTTGCTTTTTTGCTGCTTTTTTCTGCAGCCAAAACCTGATCTCTTGGCGGTAAAAAAAAGCTGCAGACTAAAAGCTGGTTTTGCTGGCTTTGTTTGCTGCTTTTCTTGCTACATTTTTCAGGATCCTAAAGTTCAACTTTGCTTCCACCATACATTGGTGTTAGGTCACCAGTGCAAGATATACAGTACAGACCAAAAGTTTGGACACACCTTCTCATTTAAAGATTTTTCTGTATTTTCATGACTGTGAAAATTGTAGAATCACACTGAAGGCATCAAAACTATGAATTAATACATGTGGAATTATATGCTTAACAAAAAAAGTGTGTAACAACTGAAATAATATAGGATGGGTAGTAGAAAAACATAAAACCAAATTGATCTGCAGACATAATTGAAGCTCTGACATTATTATTATTCATTATATGTGAAGTCAGAATTTTCTACTCCTCTTTTTGCTATAATGACATGGTCTGGAGAAATGCTTTTTTAAATTCTCCTTAATGCTGGTATATGAACATTTCTAAAAGTAAAGTCTAGAAAAACTGATGAATTGAAGCTAAACATATACTACAAAACTGGATACAAGTTATAAAGCATACACTTCATTTCCTGAAGCTGGAATATCTTTTTAACATTTGTGTCGCCCTTATTGCTAATGCGCCTGCATTTAGGTCATGTTTAGCTTAAAGGTTGTGTTTTTTTCCCTTGCACCTCTAGGTGCGAAAAATCTGCAACATTTAACAGGTTGCAACAAATGGATGTGAATTCATTACAATTCATGCCCACTATACATATAAAAATGCTGCAGAACTATGAATTTTCTTGAGATCGTAATCGCAGTGTTTCTGCACTAATAAATGCAATAAAGGGGTTCTTCGCTACTCAGACCACCCTTTCTGAATCCCTGTTCCTCCCTCAACAGTAAAATAATAATACCTATACTCCCCTCCAGTGCTGGCACTGTTCCAGCGGTGTCAACACTGTTTAGCCCATTAGCACTGACTTCACTCTCCTCTCCTGCGGACAAATCAAGACATCTGGAGGAAGTGAGAGCAAAGCCGCAGCTCTCACTTCCACCGATCGTCAGTTACATCTGTAGAAGAAGAGAATGAAGCCAGCGCTGATTAGCCGCAGGGATCGCGTGACATAACAATGTCAAAGTGAGCCCCAGGAGAGCCAGTGTGACACCGCTGGAACAGCGCGGCACCGGAGGTGAGTATAAGGCCGGGATCACACATGTGAGGAAATCGTCCGACGCTTGCATGTGAAATCCCAGCTCTGACACTCGGGAGTGGAGTGCGCGGCTGCATATAATTACATGCAGCCACGCACTCCACTCCCAAGTACCGGCGCCAGAGCTGGGATTTCACATGCGAGCGTCGGACGATTTCCTCGCATGTGTGATCCGGCCTTAGTGTTATTATTTTACTGGGGGGGGAAACAGGGATTCAGAAGGGTTGTCTGAGAAGTGGAAAACCCCTTTAAAACGCTGCATGAAATCCACATCAAAAAATAAAAAAACATAAAAAAAAGCAGTAAAAGCACAATAGAGAGAGCAGGTAGGCACTGCATACAGTGCCTACAAGTAGTATTCAACCCCCTGCAGATTTAGCTGGTTGACACATGCGGAGTTAACTTGGCATTGTGACATTTGTACTGTAGATCAGCCTGGAAGTGGGAAATGCACTGCAGCAAAAATTTTTGTTTTAATTTTTTTTTTTTTTTTTAAAAACGTTAAAAGTTAATTCAGAGTGTCATTTATTATTCAACCCCTCAAACCACAAGAATTCTGTTTGGTCCCCCTAAAGTATTAAGAAGTAGTTCAGGCACCAAGAATAATGAGCTTCACATGTGTGGATTAATGAACTCTTTTGCCAGCCTTTTCTGACTATTTAAGACCCTCCACAAACTTGTGAACAGCACTCATACATGGTCAACATGGGAAAGACAAAGGAGCATTCCAAGGCCATCAGAGACAAGATCGTGGAGGGTCACAAGGCTGGCAAGGGGTACAAAACCCTTTCCAAGGAGTTGGCCCTACCTGTCTCCACTGTTGGGAGCATCATCCGTAAGTGGAAGGCTTATGGAACTACTGTTAGCCTTCCACGGCCTGGACAGCCTTTGAAAGTTTCCTCCCGTGCCGAGGCCAGGCTTGTCCGAAGAGTCAAGGCTAACCCAAGGACAACAAGGAAGGAGCTCCAGGAAGATCTCATGGCAGTGGGGACATTGGTTTCAGTCAATACCATAAGTAACGTACTCCACCGCAATGGTCTCCGTTCCAGACGAGCCCGTAAGGTACCTTTACTTTCAAAGCGTCATGTCAAGGCTCGTCTACAGTTTGCTCATGATCACTTGGAGGACTCTGAGACAGACTGGTTCAAGGTTCTATGGTCTGATGAGACCAAGATCGAGATCTTTGGTGCCAACCACACACGTGACGTTTGGAGACTGGATGGCACTGCATACGACCCCAAGAATACCATCCCTACAGTCAAGCATGGTGGTGGCAGCATCATGCTGTGGGGCTGTTTCTCAGCCAAGGGGCCTGGCCATCTGGTCCGCATCCATGGGAGGATGGATAGCACGGCCTACCTGGAGATTTTGGCCAAGAACCTCCGCTCCTCCATCAAGGATCTTAAGATGGGTCGTAATTTCATCTTCCAACAAGACAACGACCCAAAGCACACAGCCAAGAAAACCAAGGCCTGGTTCAAGAGGGAAAAAGTCAAGGTGTTGGAGTGGCCTAGTCAGTCTCCTGACCTTAACCCAATTGAAAACTTGTGGAAGGAGCTCAAGATTAAAGTCCACATGAGACACCCAAAGAACCTAGATAACTTGGAGAAGATCTGCATGGAGGAGTGGGCCAAGATAACTCCACAGACCTGTGCCGGCGTGATCAGGTCTTATAAAAGACGATTATTAGCTGTAATTGCAAACAAGGGTTATTCCACGAAATATTAAACATAGGGGTTGTATAATAATTGACCCACACTTTTATGTTTAAAATTTATTAAAATTCAACTGAGCAACATAACTTTTTGTTTTGTAAGATTTATGCTTCTGTTAATAAATCCTACTCTCGTTTGCAGTTTGAAGGCTCTAACTTATTTGCATCTTATCAAACCAGCTAAATCTGCAGGGGGTTGAATACTACTTGTAGGCACTGTATATCAGTGCAGTCACCTATAGGAAACATACTGCCAAATATTAAGTATTTCCACATATGGCCTCATAATTGAATTCTGAAACTGAATATTCTTTGGTTGCGATCATCATTGTTCGATCATTTTCAAAAACCACTGTTCTGTTTTTTCTTCTTTCCCCTCCAGGTGTCATTTAGATACCACTGTAGATTATATAATGAATGGCGTCGGACCAATCAGAGGGTTATTCTGGTGATCCCCAAATCGATCAATTTACCTTCCAATCAACAGTCGTTGCTGGGGCTGCACTCTCTCAAAAGAAATTCTAAAGAGACGATAGTGTGAGGAGAGGTCGTCCGGGACTCGCACTGTAGCACTATCTCTCCTCTATCACTTGGACTTCATTCACAGACTGTTAACCCCTAACTTGGATATGTAACCCTCATTTCTCCTGGAGCAACAGAACCAGTTTTAATTTCAGTGATGAATGCTGCAATTCTGTATCTGCTAACTTGCCGAACCTGTTCATATAGCCGGTGGCATCTTACATCACACTTCTGTAATCCAGCAGCCTTTAACTTTTGATTTTGTTTTCTTATGATACTAAAAGTACATTTTTTGTACTGCATTATCCTTTTCCAAATGATTTTGCTTTCTACAAAAAAAAAAAAAGGATTCTGACAAAAAGATAAAGCAAAGTATTAGAAGTTGGATTTGTGTATGAGCCAACATACTAAACATGATGGAAAACGCAATGTACTGTTCCTTGCTCACATCCGAGGGATCCAGGCTGTGACTACACACTGACCATTGTCTCTGGACGGCTTCACTAGGATGTTACATATTAGTCACAGTCATGGGAGCAACTTTTTTTTTTTTTTACCCTATGTCTTAACCATAGTTGCATTAAGTTATAAGTACACTTGCCTGTTGCGCGATTCACATGTCCTGTCGTTTTCATATGAGAAAATTGTTTTGTTTTTTTTCAGTAGCACGTATTCACGTAATTCACTGATATTCTTTGCTTTGGCTGCGATCACACTTTTTTATACAACGCAACCAAATATTTTTGACAACTCAAGCACAAAATGTATCAATTTTATTAATCCGTTCTTCAATTCACAAAAAAAAATATCATTATTATAGTTAATAAGAAGTCAGATTAAGAAACTGATGCATTTTTCTTATCGGTTGTCCAATCTGTCTGTGATTAGAAGGGTTAAGAAAATGCTCCCACTCCTAGGTAGCAGAGGAATCTGCATGTTCGGATCTATCAGCCAGAGAAGAGTGCCCGAGGACATGTCTTTTCCTACACAGACAACCTTATTGATTTCTGTGCAGAAATTCACCTCCCATTTTTATACTGTGCTCTCCGTATGCAGCAGAAAGGCTTGACGCGCGTTGGACATAATGTATTCCTAGGCCTTTCCTTGATGTGGTGGCATAAGTATTACTTTACTATATAGCGAGAAGCAACACTTTCCCATATAGAGGGCCATCACGAAAAAAAAGTATGTTGCACTTATCATTCATGTTTTGTACTTTTTATTTTTCTTTGTGGCTGACGTATAGCCATATAGTGGCATATATTGGAAACATACACCGGGAAATACTCCTGACATGTAAACGTGAATGGAGACCCTTAACAATATCATTTTTTTCAAAGAGCAGACCACTCTGTTAAACTCATTTTAACTGGCTTTTCTTCCCATTCTTTACCTATGGTTTTTTTTCCCATTTTTATTAAATGGATCCTAAGCTGATAATGAAGAGAGCATTTTATTCTGCAGTTAAATCCCATGTAATGATTGTGATCGGTCACAAAACATAGGACATAATGGAGGACCCCGAAGCAAACGCAGCTGCTTACTAATATTGGATCAGCCCCCACTGTGTGCAAGTGACATGTCCGTCCATAAAAGTGAAGAACTTGGCACAATACTTTTCTCCAGTGATGTACTCTTCTCACATGAAAATATGCATTTTTTTCCTTTTTTTCCTATGTTTCTTTTCCAAGACATTTTATATAAATATATTTATGGTTTCTAAAATATTTTTTAGGAAACGATTTTTTCAAGCCTTACATTTACAGGATAAGTTCGCCGAGTGGACGATCGTTCCACTTCCCTCCGCTTTATTTTGGCTGTGCCGCTTACTGTTATAATCTTGCTTCTCACTGAATACTTTGTTTGCTCATATCAAGAATGAAAACAAAGAACACAAAACAAGAAAGACATTTTTTATTCTAAACAGATCAACTCCTTAACCCTTTAGATCCTGATATGACACTTTATCACCAGCACTGACTGGAAGATGGATAACCGGGGTATTGCCGTTTTTAAAAAATCCGCATATACGTTATGAGTTATTATAACATTGTGCATTATTTAAGTAATAAATCCTCCATGATATGGTTGTCATAAGTTTTGATTTGTGGCCTGTATCCTTTGTATTTTATCCATCAAGAAATGCTTATTGCTGCTGAACTGAGCCATTCTGGAGATAAATGAGATCCTAGCGTGCATCGGAGATTTGTGACATTTCCTATCGGTGTGCCGAAAATGTCCCAAAACGAACAACCTCTTTGATAATGTAATAATTTTATTTGTATAGCAGCAACATATTCCACTGCACTTTGCATACAATTAAGAAAGAACATGTCCAAACAATAAAGACATCACAAAGTAACATGTAGTTCTACAGTTACAAGAGGCGTGAGGGCCCTTGTTGTAAGCTTACGATTAATCTATTGGTAAAAAGTGCTTGTCGTGTACGACCCAGCCATCATTATAATCTTAATTTAATTTTGAATAATGCAGCATGAACCGTTCATTAGCCAGTATCTGTCTAAGTGCAGTTACCATGTGCTATTGGGTGCATGGGGGATGTGGAGACAGATTAATTGGAAAGACCAGATTCTGAGATAAATATAGAAAGAGAGAACAGTGAAGAGTTACATTAGTGAAGTGATAGGCCTACATAAAGAGATGGTCACTTAAAACATGCTTACAAATGTGTGGGCTAGGTATTAGTGAGATTGTCTGGGGTAGTACAGTCTAGAGAACTGGTGTAGCACAAGATAAGCTTTGGAGATGGAAGTGGGAGGTTTGGTTTATAGAGGATGTTAGTCTTAGATCAGTTGCAAAACAGATGGCATGGATAGATTGATAGACAGACATGAGGGAGGAAAAGAAGGGTGGTGCAGGATTGTGGCGAGTGTTGTGGGTGAGAGTGATAAGTTTATATTGTATTCTGTAGCGGATGAGTAACCAGTGCAATGACTGGCACAAGTTGGAGGCATCGTTGTAGCAGCTGGACAGAAGTACGACTCTGGCTGCAGCATTCAGGATGAATTTGAGAGGAGAAAGTTTGGTAGAGTTGGAAGGGACCTCCTGGGTCATCTGGTCCAACTCTCTGCTCAAAGCAGGATTCACTAAATCATCCCAGACAGATGTCTTCCAGCCTAGAGAGTTGCAGTAGTCCAGATGAGGATGCAAAAACTCTTACTGTCACTCTTATTCAGTTTCAAAGGTGAGAAAAGGTTGGATTCTGGTGATGTTTTCAAGATACGGATTACATGAGTGACTGAACGATTGGATATGGGGGAATAAATATCCATCAAGAAATGCTTATTACTGCTGACCTGAGCCATTCTGGAGATAGATGTGGATCCTAGTGTGTATGGGAGATTTGTGACATATATCCTATCGATTTTTCATAAATGGCCTAAAACAAACAACCTCTTTAGACACATTTATAGCAGAGATCACACAACAGAAATAACAGTAAGTTCTCATCTATAACGTAGTCACTAAGGCTGGACACACATTACATGAAAATCGTATGAACCTAACAATTTCAGATGACTTTTTAATATGTAGTACACTTTTCCTGCTCTGCCCCAATTGCAAATGTAGGGGGAAGAAAGGTCAGGCATGTTGGATAAGTATCCTGAAGTTTCTGGCAGCTGTACTATCCTCACTAAGAGCACATGGCCATGCTTAGGCCTCTTTCACACTTCAATCTTTTGGCGTCAGTTAAAATCCGCCAAAGTGTGAAAATAGCGGATCCGCCAGAAAAGTTAAAAAACGGATGCAAACGGATCCGTTTTTTGACGGATCCGCTATGAACTTTTCAACCCAGAATATAACCCGGAAAATGCAGGTACGCATGTCTGGCACAGAGGAGAGAGAGAGACCCGGACAGTGTTGTCGGCATTTTGTATGCTTTTCTATGGAAGCGACGGATCCGCTGGCGGATTCCGTCAAAGACGGATGCCAGCCGATCCGCCACCCATAGGCGGCCATTATACAAAATGGCGGATGCGGCGGATCCACCATAGTCCGCCATTTTGGCGGAACGGAAAAAACGTTGCATTGGACGTTTTCCAAAAATGGTGGACGCCAAATTTTTGGCGGATCCGTCAAAAAACGGACCTAATGGACGACCGTCCGTCAAAATCCGTCACTAATGCAAGTCAATGGTAAAAAAGCGGATCCGCCAAAAAAAAATGGTGGATCCGTTTTTTTCACATTTTGACTGACGTCGCACGACTGAAGTGTGAAAGAGGCCTTAGTATGCTTGTGTATGGGGTGGGTTGCAAGGAATTGCTGTCAGCCTTAGGAGTATGACCATCTTAAGAAGATTAAATATATCTTATTCAATTGGGCTGTGATTCCTCTAAGCCTCTGGGGCAAGGAGCACTAGCTTCTTTTTAACCATCAGAAAAATAATTTCCTCCTCCCCGCTAGTTTTCATGTTCTTACATTAGCAATTTTTATAGTCCCTGGAATCTAGAATTTTAGGATTAGAACTAGCTTCTTAGTTTTTCTAGCAGTGGAAGAACTTCAGGGGCCAAAAAAAGAAGGAAGTCAAGCAGATCAGTGAATTACTTTTTAGAAGCAGTAATGTTATAAAACACAAAAAATAGAATAACTTTGTGGTTAAAGTGAAAAGAAAACATGAAAAACTTCATGGAACAAATTTAGCCTGAAAAACTTCATGGAACAAATTTAGCCTCAAAGTATGCAAAATACGGCACTCATCGCCAAACTAATGTACCCAAACACACTAACATATTCACATAAATGGGCAGCAGTAATCTAGGGGCCAAATTATGATGATGATGGTGTCTGGATGTTTGCCCATCACTGCAGTTCCAATATCCTAAAAGGTTCCCAAACACAATTATCTCGCCTGACTTTGACATAGACATGAAAGCTTAGCCAAGAGTATGTGTTTTCCATGGGGAGAGGAGAACAAGTCTTTCCCAGACACCTGTAGTTGCAAGTTACCTTCCAGGAGAACAAGGAGTGGCATTTAAATTGCCTGCATCTCTCAAGAGGAATTGGTAGGTCCCCAAACTCACTCAATAAGATTCATCAATCCTACAGAAGTTGGCCTTTAAAGAGGTTATACAGTCCTTAGAAATGATATTACATCAGTGGCTGTTGGATACCCCTTCCGATCAGCTGTATGAAGAAGTGCCACAACCTCTTCACCGTTCCGTGCTGCTTCAGGCTGGTTTGTACTTTTCTGCACCATATTTTAGACATTCAAGTTACTGCAACATTATTCCATTGTCTTCAATGGAGCAAATTAACTGTACGTCCATTAAAACAAAATCTGGTGCAAGAGAGTACAAACCAGCCTGCAGCCACTTGCACAAACTCCACAGCCTCTTCAAACAGCTGTCATGGTCTGCTGAGTTTCTGGGATTAGGTGGTTTTAGGGTTAACTGGGATGGCCTCACTCTGGGATTCTGGGAGGCTTTTTATAGCCTCATTGTGGGGCCATCCTCTGTCGCTTATACTCTGACCCTTGGCCGAGTGTGTGTGACCCTGTTGTGCTTGTGCCAGTGCTTTGTGCCTGTGCTACATTCTGTTTGTCTGGTTCTGATTTGGCTGTGTCCCTGTTTTGAGTTTTGCCTGTCCCTTTTGTACTCTGCTGCCCTCTACGTGTATGACCCTTGACTACGTTCTGACTCCGCTCTGCCTGCTCCTCTTGTACTTCGTCGCTCTCTACGTGTATGACCCTTGGCTACGTTCTGACTTCGCTCTGCCTGCTCCTCTTGTACTTCGTCGCCCTCTATGTGTATGACCCCTTGGCTACGTTCTGATTATCCGTTCGGTATATGCCCCTTGGTAACTGTGTCCCGTAGTTACCCTTCTAGGAGTTTTCCTTCACCTCATAGCTCTCTGGAGCTTAGGCCACGCCCACTAGCAGTCACGTGCCTGCAGGTCCTTTGCTCTGAAGCATTCTCTATCTGCTACTGCTGACTCTGAGAAAGTGTGGCCGGCTCCGCCCACTAGCAGTCACATGTGGAAGGTCCTGTTACTGAGAAACACACGTCATCTCTGCTGCGGCTCTGCTACAGGTATCTTTGGGCATAGTTTGTTCACTAAGGACACATGCACTGGCTCAGTGAGCAAGTGCAGTGCGGTGTCCCTGACAACAGCTTTAGTTAGAAAACCTTTTCTAATCCAATAGTAGTGGCTTATTCTATGGATAGGCCGTTAATACATAATGGTCAGCCCATCAGACAAGGGAGCCATTGTCCCTCTAGACACACAACAGGCTGACAGTAAATTGATTTGTGCATGTCTGCAATCATATTGCAATGCACTGGACTTTGAGCACCACTTGACCATTAGTTGGACCCAACCCCAAATGGTAGGAATACACCTACTGTCAAACAATGTTTATGATGTTTCAGTCACACATACAACTTCAGAACTCAATTTTTTGTCCAACATCTGCCTGCTCCTTTCCAAAGAACTTCCAGACAAAATAATGTGTTATGCCTAGTTCAGGGATAATGGGGAAGATACTTGATATATAAAGAACACCAAAAGGAAATTCTTGGGAGCTTTGAGCACAGGCTGATTAAATATCCTCTATCAAAATTTATTTTAGCTAAAATATAGTAAATGCAACCCTAAAAGAAAAAAAGCCATAGGTTGAGCCAAGCTTCCCTGCCCTGTCTGGAGGGTCACACATGCCTTGAGCAGAGGACTTTTTTGACCAGCAGGGATCCGCTTGCCATCCATTAACAAGACAGTTTAAATATCCCAGCTAGGATGGCAGTATACTGCGAAGAGAAAAAAAAGGCATTTATCTCATTATGCCAAAGCCCTTCTAAGGCCTCATACTCACTGGCGCCGAAAACGGATGAAAATCAGACGAGAAAAAATCGGATGCAAATCTGACCAATGTTAATCAATGGGTGAGTTCTCATTAGCGATTTTTTTTCTCATCAGATATTGTTGTGAGAAAAAAATCGCAGCATGCTGCGATTTGATGCGATTTTGGGATGAAAATCGCCAATGCAAGTCAATGGGTGCGATTAAAAAACGCACAGAAAACGCACAGAAAACGGATGGTGCTTTTTTTTGCTATTTTTTGTGCAAAATAGAGCTGTAAACTTGTATGTTAGAAAAAAAAAAAAAGACAGAGGAAGTGACTAACAGGGAAGTGTGATGAGGGATGGTATAAAAACCACTCCCAGAAAGCCAGGAATGAGTCACACCTCCACGGATTTGATTTTTGTACTATTGTGGCCATGTCCCGATCAATCAATGTGGAGATGCTGTTGGTGTTAGTCCAAGAAAGACCTGAGCTGTGGGATCCTAGAGACCACAATTATCAAAATCGAAGTGTGCGTGATGCAACTTGGACATATATATGTCGTCAAATATTTGAAAATTATGATGAAAGTCCTCCGGCTGGGCAGTTGGGAATGTGTAAGTACAATTGTTCTTACTACAATTATTTCATAATGTATTTAGAAAAAGCTTGCTTTGGTGGCCAATTATATGTTACTGTTACAATTTAAAGTAAATTTTTTGGTAAATAGATAATGGTTTATTTTTAACACCACACTAACAAAATACCTTTTAACCATAGACCTTTGAATATGGGCCTATTCATTTTTTTTTTTTTTCTTTTAAGTTATTTTTTCCATTTTTTTTTTTTTTTTTTTGAAATTTTTCTTTGGACCTTTAAAATATATTCTTGTACCTTTTGCTCTTTGTATTATTTATAAAGAAGGCCCTTTTGTGATGTTTATAATTTTTGAATTTAACCCCTTAACGACCGCCGATACGCCTTTTAACGGCGGTCATTAAGGGTACTTAAACCACATCAAAACCACATCAAAAAGTGAATAGCGCCCCCCAGAGGCGCATTTTCTCCGTGGTCTCGGCTACCGGGGGTAGCCGAGACCCCAGAGAACATGAATTGGGTCGGTTTTTACCGACACCGATGTTGCGATCGCCGTTATTAACCCTATAACGGCGACCGCAACAACAACAAAAAAAAAAGTTGTGCCATTTCATTTCTCTGTCCTCTGATGTCATCGGACATCAGAGGACAGAGAAAAAGGGTCCCCAGGACCCCCATGTGGCCCCCGATCCAATCCATGTGGCCCCCGGGCCCTCCGGTGTCCCCCGGTGCCGGCGCTGTTAAGAAAATGGTGGGCGCATGCTCAGTGCGCCCGCCGCTATGTGCCGCTGTGCTGGTGGGGGGATGGGCAAATATTCTCTGGGGTCTCGGCTACCAGGGGTAGCCGAGACCCCAGAGAACATGATCCGGGTCGGTATTCACCGATCCCGGTGTTGCGATCGCGGCTATGCAAGCATAGCCGCGATCGCAAAAAAAAAAAAAAAAATGATTTCTCTCCCCTCTGATGTGATCGCACATCAGAGGGGAGAAAATGAGTGTCCCCGATCGCCCCCCCATATACTTACCGGTGTCCTCCGTCCTCCCGCAGGCCCCAGGATCCCGGCGTCTTCTTCCTGCAAAAAAAAAATGGCGGGCGCATGCGCAGTGCGCCCGCCGATCTGCTTGGCGGCAGATTCAAAAATTTTTTCATTCATTCTCAGAAAAGTGCATTTTGATCACTGTGATAAACTATCACAGTGATCAAAATAAAAAAAACAGTACATAACCCCCCCCATTTATCACCCCCTTAGTTAGGGACATATAATAAAAAATAGAAATTATATTTATTTTCATTTTTTTGTTAGGGTTAGGGTTATAATTAGGGTTAGGGTTATAATTAGGGTTAGGGTTAGCATTAGGCTGGTTTCACACATCCGGTGAAAAATCTGATGCACCGCATGCGTTTTTTTTGCATTGACATGCATTAGCGCCGGATGGCGCCGCATGTCAATGCGTTGCATGGGTTTTGTCCGGATGCGGCGCAAATGTACATTGCGGCGTCCGGACAAAACGCTGCATGTAACGTTTTTTGTTTTTGCCGGATGGTTTCTGATGTCTCCGGGCATCAGAAACCATCCGGCAAAAAAACGCATGCGGCCGCCGGCGGCACATCAGGTTTTCTGATGCGGCACTGCGGCAAAATGCCGGGGGCGCCGACAGGCGCCCGCCGGAAGTGTGAAAGCAGCCTTAGGGTAAGGGTTATAATTAGCGTTAGGGTTAAGCTGGGTTCATACTGCGTTATGGCGGTATAACGCGGTGTAACGCAGTCCGTTAACGCTGCCATTCACCCCCATTTGAGGGCGCATCGCGACGCATGCCGTAAAGCGGCATGCGTTTGCGACGTGCCATCATTCAGTGACGGAGCCTCGGACGCGGGCTGCAGCGTTTGGGCTCCGTCACCGCTAGCGCAGATGAATCATCTGCTGATTCCTCTGCGCTAGCGGGTATAGCATAATGCGATCGCGTTATGCTATACCGTTACCAGCCCGTCAACGCTATGTGTTGAACGGGCTGGTAAAACGCAAAATGAACCTAGCCTTAGGGTTAGGGTTATAATTAGGGTTAGAATTAGGGTTAGGGTTACAATTAGGGTTAGGGTTAAAATTAGGGTTAGGGTTACAATTAGAGTTAGGGTTATAATTAAGGTTAGGGTTACAATTAGGGTTGGGATTTAGGTTAGGATTAGGGTTAGGGGTGTGTTGGGATTAGGGTTGGAGCTAGAATTGAGGGATTTCCACTATTTAGGCACATCAGGGGGTCTCCAAACACGACGTGGCGTTCAAAAAGTCAAATGGCGCTCCCTCCCTTCCGAGCCCTGCCGTGCGCCCAAACAGTGGTTTACCCCAACATATGGGGTATCACCGTACTCAGGACAAATTGCACACCAATTTTGGGTTCTAATTTCTCCGGTTACCCTTGGGAAAATAAAAAATAGCTGGCTAAAAATATCATTTTTGAGAAAAAAAATTATTTTTCATTTTCACGGCTTTGCGTTTATAAATTTCTGTGAAGCACTAGGGGTTCAAAGTGCTCACCACACATCTAGATAAGCTCCTTAAGGGGTCTAGTTTCCAAAATGGGGTCACTTGTGGGGGGTTTCCACTGTTTAGGCACATCAGGGGGTCTCCAAACACGACATGGCTTTCAAAAAGTCAAATGGCGCTCCCTCCCTTCCGAGCCCTGCCGTGCGCCCAAACAGTGGTTTACCCCAACATATGGGGTATCAGCATACTCAGGACAAATTGCACACCAATTTTGGGGTTCTAATTTCTCCGGTTACCCTTGGAAAAATAAAAAATAGCTGGCTAAAAAATCATTTTTGAGAAAAAAAAAGATTTTTCATTTTCACGGCTCTGCGTTTATAAATTTCTGTGAAGCACTTGGGGGTTCAAAGTGCTCACCACACATCTAGATAAGCTCCTTGGGGGGTCTAGTTTCCAAAATGGTGTCACTTGCAGGGGGTTTCTACTGTTTAGGTACATCAAGGGCTCTGCAAACACAACATGACGCCCGCAGAACATTCCATCAAAGTCTGCATTACAAAATGCCGCTCCTTCCCTTCCAAGCACTCCCATGCGCCCAAACAGTGGTTTCACCCCACATATGGGGTATCAGCGTACACAGGAAAAATTGCACAACAACTTTTTGGGTCCAATTTCTCCTGTTACCCTTGTGAAAATAAAAAAAATAGCGGGCTAAAGAATCATTTTTGAGGAAAAAAATATTTTTTATTTTCACGGCTCTACGTTTATTAATTTCTGTGAAGCACTTGGGGGTTCAAAGTGCTCACCACACATCTAGATAAGTTCCTTAAGGGGTCTAGTTTCCAAAATAGTGTGATTTGTGGGAGGTTTCGACTGTTTAGGCGTATCAGGGGCTCTCCAAACGCGACATGGCGTCCAATTTCAATTCCAGCCAATTTTGGTTTGAAAAAGTCAAACAGCGCTCCTTCCCTTCCAAGCCCTGCCGTGCGCCCAAACAGTGGTCCCACCCCACATATGGGGTATCAGCGTACTCAGGACAAATTGGACAACAACTTTTGTGGTCTAATTTCTCCTGTTACCCTTGGGAAAATAAAAAATTGGGGACTAAACGATCAGGTTTGTGGAAAAAATATGACTTTTTATTTTCATGCCCGGGAGTTATAAACTTCTGTGAATCACTTGGGGGTTCAAAGTGCTCACCACACATCTATATAAGTTCCTTATCTATATAGTTCTAGGGGTTCTAGTTTCCAAAATGGTGTCACTTGTGGGGGGTTTCCACTGTTTAGACACATTAGGGCCTCTACAAACGCGACATGGCGTCCAGCCAATTCTGAGTTGAAAAAGTCAAACGGCGCTCCTTCCCTTCCAAGCTCTGCCATGCACCCAAACAGTGGTTTACCCCACATATGGGGTATCAGCATGCTCAGGACAAATTGCACAAAAACTTTTGGGGTCTTGTTACCCTTGGGAAAATAAAAATTGGGGTGAACAGATCGTTTTTGTGGAAAAAATATGATTTTTTATTTTCACGGCTCTATGTTATAAACTTCTGTGAAGCACTTGGAGGTTCAAAGTGCTCACCACACATCTAGATAAGTTCCTTAGGGGGTCTAATTTCCAAAATGGGGTCACTTGTGGGTGGTTTCCACTGTTTAGACACATCAGGGCCTCTACAAACACGACATGACGTCCAGCCAATTCTGCGCTGAAAAAGTCAAACGGCGCTCCTTCCCTTCCAAGCTCTGCCATGCACCCAAACAGTGGTTTACCCCAACATATGGGGTATCGTCATGCTCAGGACAAATTGCACAAAAACTTTTGGGGTCTTGTTACCCTTGGGAAAATAAAAATTGGGGTGAAAAGATTGTTTTTGTGGAAAAAAATATGATTTTTTATTTTCACTGTTCTATGTTATTAACTTCTGTGAAGCACTTGGAGGTTCAAAGTGCTCACCACACATCTAGATAAGTTCCTTAGGGAGTCTAGTTTCCAAAATGGGGTCACTTGTGATGGGTTTCCAGTGTTTAGACACATCAGGGCCTCTACAAACGCCACATGGCGTCCAGCCAATTCTGCGTTGAAAAAGTCAAATGTCGCTCCTTCCCTTGCGACCTCTGCCGTGCGCCCAAAAAGTGGTTTACCCCCACATATGGGGTATCGGCTTATTCAGGAGAAATTGCACAACAAATTTTGTGGTTCATTTTTTCTTTTAACACTTGTGAAAATAAAAAAAATAGGTTCCGAAGTAAAGTTTTTGCAAAAAAAGTTAAATGTTAATTTTTTCCTTCCACATTGCTTCATTTCCTGTGAAGCAAATAAAGGGTTAATAAACTTCTTGAATGTGGTTTTGAGCACCTTGAGGGGTGCAGTTTTTAGAATGGTGTCACTTTTGGGTATTTTCTATCGTATAGACCCCTCAAAGTGACTTCAAATGTGATGTGGTCCCTAAAATAAAAATGGTGTTGTAAAAATGAGAAATCGCTGGTCAACTTTTAACCCTTATAACTTCGTAACAAAAAAAAATTTTGGTCCCAAAATTGTGCTGATGTAAAGTAGACATGTGGGAAATGTTATTTATTAAGAAATTTGTGTGACATATCTCTCTGATTTAAGGGCATAAATTTTTAAAGTTTGAAAATTGTTAAATTTTCAAAATTTTCGCCATATTTCCGTTTTTTTTCATAAATAAACACAAGTCATATCAAAGAAATTTTACCACTAACGTGAAGTACAATATGTCACGAAAAAACACTCTCAGAATCAGCGGGATTCGTTAAAGCGTTCCAGAGTTATAACCTCATAAAGTGACAGTGGTCAGAATTGTAAAAATTTGGCGTCTGTCACTAAGGGGTTAAATATTTTTAGCATAGTTGCAGGACAATTATTTTTAAAAATTTTCAAAAAAAAAAATCTTGCCTACTTGTATTCCTAATTTTTTAACATACATATTTAGATGTTAATATTTTTAAATTTCTTTACATTTTAAAGTGAATGATGTGCAACGCAGATGGCGAAGCTGTCGGGATACCTATAGGAGGGAACGACAGAATCGTGACAAAAGTGGCTCAGCAGCATAAAAAAAAAGGCCATATATATATATATATGAGCCGCCTGAATTTTTTTGGCTCCAGTCATGGATTTAAGACCGTAAGTAAAAGTTTATTGACACAAATTGTACATTTAAAATTTACATTTAGAGCATACACAAATAATCTGTGTCTGCTTTGTAGAACGGAATCCAACTTAGAGGAACGTGAGGCACCCTCTGAGGCGGCTCCACCAGAGTCACAACATGAAGAAGCAGGATCAGCAGGGGAGGATGCTCCAGGACCAGCTCAACAACAAGTTGAAAGTGCAGGTTCACAAGCTCAACATGTCACGGAACAAGAGGAGCACGCAAGAAGCAGCAGCCCAACCGTGCCTCTTGATACCTCCCCTCAAGCCACTACTATTCCCCGGAGATTAAGACGAAGGAGAGATCAGCAAAATCAAATTATAAGACGGCAGGTTGATAGATGGATTTTGGTAAGACCTTACCTGTAAAATCCTTTTCAGTGAAGGAAGGAAGGGAGACACAGTCATTACTAGTGGGTAGGCGGAGCCCACACAGGATAGAACACCTCAGATTAAAAAGAGTGTTGACCGGCCCCTCCAGCTTGGGCTCCTCCTACTCCAGCTCTCCAGTCCGTACACAAGCTAAGGAAGAGCAAATATCACCAGCGGAGCAACATAACCCCTTCTGAATAACTTCAGAGAAAAAAACAAGAAGACAGGTTATGCATATAACAGAAAAAACCACACAGTCCCAGGTACTACTCACTGAACCTGACCACTGCGATGAGCTGGCAATGCTGGAACAGAGCCTTAGCGCGCCGACCTCAGCCCAGATAATCGCTATCAGAGAAGGGTCACGCCGCATCTGAAAACACAACAACACACTTCTGCCATGGGAGGGATCTGTGTCTCCCTTCCTTCCTTCGCTGAAAAGGATTTTACAGGTAAGGTCTTACCAAAATCCGTCTTTCAGCAGCAGATGGAAGGAAGGGAGACACAGTCATTACTAGTGGGACGTCCCAAAGCAGTCCAGAAATTAAGGGTGGGCAAAAAACCAACAGAGGCAGATTCCCACAACTTAGATAAATGCGCAACTAGCGCTAAATACAAGTTAACAAGAACTTTAAACTACAGCCGCCTGCAGGACCCTACGTCCTAAGGCCGCATCAGCGGAAGCACTGACGTCCACCTTATAAAATTTCGTAAACGTGTGGACGGAGCGCCAGGTTGCCGCCCGGCAGAGCTGAGCTGCCGAGGCCCCTTGATGAAAGGCCCACGATGAACCCACAGCCCTCGTGGAGTGAGCTTGAATCTTAACCGGGCAAGGTTCGCCCTTAAGTCGGTAAGCCTTTAAAATGGCCGACCGAATCCAACGAGCTATAGAGTCCTTGGAAGCTCGTTGACCACGTCGACGACCTGCTGGAATCACAAACAGAGAATCCGACTTCCGAAAACTTTGAGTAATAGACAAATAGAACTTCAAAGCCCGCACTAAATCCAAAGTGTGCAAAGCCCGTTCCTTCGCATTCCTCGGCTCCGGACAGAGTGAGGGCAACACAATATCCTGGTTAACATGAAATTGTGACACCACCTTAGGTAGAAAGTCGCCCCGTGTGCGAAGCACTACGCGATCCGGGTGAAACTCCAGAAAAGGAGGCGAGCAAGAAAGAGCCGCCAACTCAGAAACCCTTCTCAAAGAAGTGACCGCCACTAGGAAGGCAACCTTCCAAGAAAGCAAAGAAAGGCTAACAGAGTCCATAGGCTCAAAAGGCCCATGTTGAAGAGCCTCCAAGACAAGATTGAGCCGCCAAGGAGACACAAACGCCTTCCGTGGCGGAAACTGACGGGTTACTCCGCGAAAAAAGGAACGTACGTCCCTACGTGAAGCGATAGCCTTCCGAAACAGCAAGGACAAAGCAGAAACCTGCCCCTTCAGAGTGCTAACTGCCAAACCCTTGTCCAGCCCGTACTGCAAAAAGGCGAACAAATTGGGAATGGAAAAAATCCTCGGGTTCTTTGAAGAACCCGAACACCACGAAAAGAAGGCTTCCCAAGTCTTGTGATAAATCCTAGTAGTAGCCGGACCTCTGGCAGCTCGCAGAGTGGCAAAGACTTCGGCTGGAAAAACCTTGACGGCTCAAGATTTCGGTCTCAAGAGCCACGCCGTCAAACGCAGAGACTTCAGGTCCGGTTGATGAACGGGCCCTTGGGTTAACAGGTCCGGGCGAAGAGGGAGTGGAAGTGGAGGCGCTGCCAGAAGCGACACCAGCGTCGAGAACCACGTCCTCCTCGGCCAATCTGGGGCTATCAACATAGCCGGGACTCTCTCCAGTCTGATCCGACGCAACACCAGAGGAAGTAAGGATATCGGCGGGAACACATAGATTAGCTCGAATTGGTCCCACGGAGCCACCAGAGCATCCACCGCCACAGCCTTCGGGTCCTTGTACCTGGACATGAACGTTGGTAACTTGGCATTGAACCTGGATGCCATCAAATCCACTTGGGGAGTTCCCCAACGGGAGCACAGCAGTGCAAAAATTTCCGGATGAAGACTCCATTCTCCGGGATCCATCTTTTCGCGACTGAGGAAGTCCGCCGTGACATTCTGAACTCCTGGAATGTGAATCGCAGAGATGGCTGGCACCCTGGCCTCGGCCCATACCAGGATCCGAGACACCTCCATCATGAGCTTGAAGCTCCTCGTCCCACCTTGATGGTTGATATACGCGACCGCCGTCGCGTTGTCTGTCTGCACTCGGACTGGTAGACCGCTTAAAGGGACCGTCCAGTGTTGGAGGCAAAGGAAAATTGCCCTCAACTCCAGAATGTTGATCGGCAGGACAGACTCCTCCGACGACCATACTCCCTGAATCCAGAGATCGTTCCAGACACCCCCCAGCCCGTCAGGCTGGCATCGGTGGTTATGACTGACCACCTCGGAGGGAGGAAGGACTTCCCCAGGGATAACACTTCCGGACGTAACCACCATCCTAGAGACTCTCGCACCCTGTGGGAGATGATGACACTGCAATCCAGCGAAACCTGCGATCGATCCCAACGGTTCAAAATGAGCATTTGGAGAGCCCTGGAATGAAATTGGGCAAACGGAATTGCCTCCATTGACGCCACCATCAAACCCAGAAGGCGCATACACCTTCGAAGGGACATTGCTGTCGAAGACTTCATAACCTGTACATGTCGAAGAAGACTTGCTTGCTTGTCGGGGGGCAGAGACACCACAGCTCGTACCGTGTCGAAATGCATCCCCAAAAAAAGTATTGACTGCGACGGTTCCAGAGACGACTTCTCCCAATTGACCAGCCACCCGAAGTCCTCCAGGAACTGAAGGGATAGATTGCGAGCCGTCACCGCCTCCTCCTTTGAGGACGCCACAATCAAAAGGTCGTCCTGGTAGGGAAGAATCGTAACCCCCTGTCTTCGAAGGATCGCCATGAGAGGTGCCAGAATTTTCGTAAAAATTCTGGGAGCTGAGGCCAACCCGAATGGCAGGGCCACAAACTGGTAATGGTCCTGACCTATGGCAAAACGAAGGAAGCGTTGGTGGGCCCTTCCGACGGGAACATGCAAATAAGCGTTGCGAATGTCGATTGACACCAAAAAGTCGTTCTGCGACAGGGCCGCCACAACGGAGCGAAGCGACTCCATGCGGAATTTCCGGGTGCGGACATGCCGATTCAATCTTTTGAGATCCAGAATGGGGCGAAATTTGTCCTCCTTTTTGGGGACCACAAAGAGGTTGGAATAAAACCCTCTTCCCCGGTCCTCCGGCGGAACCGGTACCACCACACCCTTCTGCAGAAGGGAATCTACCTCCCGCAGTAGAGCGGCAAATAGTTCGGGCTCTGACGGAATGCGAGATTGACAAAAACTGTCTGGGGTTCGAGAAAGAAACTCTATGAAGTAGCCTGCCGATACAACCCGCGTCACCCAGGCGTCCGACACGCGGGAAGCCCAAGTCGGTTCGAATTGGAGTAAACGACCCCCACTCGAGAGCCCTCGAGTGAGACCCTGGCGTCAGTCCGCCTTAGCGGGCTTTTTGTCAGCTTCCCGCTTGTCTTGACGGAAGCTCTGTTTCCAGGGAGTGCGGGATTTCTGAGAGTTGTTTTTTCCTGAAAAAGAGGGACGACCCGATCCCCAAGAGGGCTGACCGAACCGTCCCCTGGACCGAAAGGACCGCCGACTACTACCGGCACTAGGCCTGCCAGACGCAGAAGTCACAGCTCTTCGCTGCGGTAACGCCGTTTCTTTTGCCTTTGCCTTGGCAATCAGCTCCGTGAGGTCAGATCCAAATAGCTGACCACCCTTGTAAGCTAAAGATAGCAAACCTTGCTTGAAACCGCGTCCCCGGTCCACTGTTCTAAGCCACAGTGCTCTTCTGACTGTGACCGCCGAGGATTGCACCCTGGACAGCAGTGAGGCAGTATCCAAACCTGCATCACTGCCATATCGGGCTGCATCCTCCAACAACTTGAAAAGTTCATCTACCTCGGATAGCGGGGATCCATCTTGCCACGCCGTCCGTAGACGGTCCAACCAGCTCAGGGAAGCTTTACAAGCACACATGGATCCTAGCACCGCTCTGAATCCATGACCCGCGGCCTCGTAGATGGATTTCGCCGCCATCTCCGTTTTTCTGTCCAGCGGATCCTGCAGACTCGCCTTCCCTTTAACAGGAAGTAAAGAGGATTTGCTAAGCTGGGATAAAGGGACATCCACTTCAGGAGAAGGAATCCAATTATCAATCAACTCCGTCGAACACGGATACAGTGTCTCAAAAAACCGTGTCCCCTGAAAACGCTTATCTGGACACAGGCGTTCCTTCTCCACTGCCCCATTAAGCTCATCCAGAGATGGTAATGCCGATCGTGACCTATGCGACTCCTGAAACATCCGGGCCGACTTACCAGGACGTCTAGTTACCTCCTCCGGTAACTGTAACGCCTCTCTCATGGCTCCAATAAAAGCCTCTGCAAGGCCCAAAAAAGAGACAGAGTGTCCCTGGCGATCCTCCTTATCCGAATCGGACATCTCCCCATCCGAGCTTGAAGGGGAACTGTAACGCCTCCCTTCCATACCAGAGATCTCCGAGTCGCTATGCGGGAAGGATAGTACCGGCCTGTGGCGCTTCCTGCCATGAGAGGATCTAGCTGACACCCAATAACCTAGAAGGTCAGACAGGCCATCAATAGAACGAGTGAGGGCCTCCATTTTGACATCACTGAGACCTCCGACCGCTGCGCTTGACGCCGTCGAGGACTCCTGCGTGTCAGATACGCGAGACTGATCCTGTAGCGGACCTGGGAGACGGTCCGCACCTCCTGGGCCCTGATCTGACATGCCCTCACACAGTATATGGCAGGTTAAACCTGTCAGTAACTGGAACAGTGTGGCTTCTTAAGGGAAAGAAAAAACAAACGCTGAAGGGTTAAAGCTCTTAAGGAGAGAGCTGCCCAGCTGTCCCCAATTAAAGGTTACCTCCTATCAAGGGGTTATGTCGCAGACTCCCACAACTCTGTTAAATGAACAGGGTGTGCGAGCCCAGACTAAAAAAGACCTCTATATGAGTAACAGTGCAGGACAGCGCAGTCTGCACAAATTGTGCCTCAGAAGGTGCCCTGCGCTGTGAGGGTGGGGGTAGCTTCTGCCCGACAGGCAGAAGCGACACCCAGCTGGCCGGGGTGCAGTGTTCCTTCGGTTGTCGGGAGGAGAGGAGAGTGAGGAGCCCGAGGCAGCCTTCAGTAATGGCCGCTGCGCTGGAGAGAGAAAGCCGGAAGAAGAGAGGCAGGGAGAAATCGCGCGCTCTGAGCGCTTCCTGCCCGCGAAAGACCGGGAAGGCGCGAAGCCACTCCCCTGCCGGCTTCAAAAAAAGCGTGCGCGACTCCTCCGCTCTCCCCCGTCCCATGTCCTGCAGGCATTCACCTGCGGACAAAAAACACACATCACCAACATAAAAAATGTAGCAGCGGCTGCCGCAGCAGTCGCTGAAGCACTCAAAACACATATTAAAATGTTGAGTACTCACCCAGCTGAGCGCCACAGGGACCCCCAGGGATTTGTGGCGCTGTGCCCGTAGCTTCCCCCCAGGGCGGAGAACGCAGTGACCCCAGAAGCGCGGTTTGCGTCCCCGCCAGGGAAGCAACCCTCATCCCCCGGGGCCAGCAGGGTTCTGCAGGGACCTCCTTAAAGGGTAATACAGATCCGCCAAGGGAGAGGTGGGGGTCCAGCAGCGCTGAGACCCCTGAGACCTCTAGACCACGGGGGTCCAAGTCTCTGTCCGATAAAAATAAAAAAATTTTCTGAGGAGCTGCTCCAGCAGCGACTATCCTCTGTGACCTCAAATTTTAGACTGGAGAGCTGGAGTAGGAGGAGCCCAAGCTGGAGGGGCCGGTCAACACTTTTTAATCTGAGGTGTTCTATCCTGTGTGGGCTCCGCCTACCCACTAGTAATGACTGTGTCTCCCTTCCTTCCATCTGCTGCTGAAAGTCGCGTTTTAGACTACATACAACGCACAATATGTGATGATGGTGAGGAAGCATTTGGTAGAAGTTTGGCACAGCACCTGCGACAAATACCCACACACTTACGGCTTCCCACTAAAACAGCAATATTACAACTCATCACCTCAGCCATACCACCAAATAATTCCCAAGCCATCTTTGCTTGTATTGAAAGAAGGTACCAATCTGAAATATTAACTCAAATCTCAAATCCCACACACTCAACAGCAGTACCATTACCACCAGCCTCAGTATATCCTTCGACATCCACTTCTCAACATAGTCATACAGTCCACAGTACAAACATTAGTCATCATATTGACAGAGATCACACCACACACATAGAGCCAGCACATTACCAGGAACATCATCAGATACATGTACAACACTCATCAAGGCCTACACATCCCTACACACAAATGCCTCCTTCATCTGGCCCATCACAGATTGGAAGTGAGCGGTACCACCATGGGCCACAAACAACCTTATATGATGTGTATGGCCAAGATGTTTCTTATCAGCAAGGACCACAACACCAAGGCCCTTTTGACCATGGCAGAACAAGAGGCTTCAGCCATTCAGATAATGTTCCTGCTTATCCACATGGGCCAACTGAGGCCTATAGGCACAGTTATGAAGGCATGAACCCACATCATACCAGCACACAGCCACACAATGTTTCTTTGCATAGAAACACACAACATCCCTCTGAAAGGCAACAGTCACAAACAAGTACCTCACCCTCAGCATCACAACCTTCTTTTGTTGATTTGTAATTTTTTTGGGTGTTTACATAACAAAAACATTGCCAAGTGTGTTAACTTGTTACGCCAAAGTTAAGGCTGTTTTTTATTTTGATCATTATGTTACTTGACATTTGTGTTTTTTTTTTTTAAAAAAAAAATGTTGTACATTAATATAGGAAAATAAACATTCTTTAAGTAAAATACTAAAGCACGTGTTCTGAATGTTGTAATACACAATACAGAGGGAAATGTATAGATCATGTATGCAAATTTTCCTGCCACGGTACTGCCCCCTTAGATGTTAGAAAAAAATTTGCTAACATATTTCTGATTCGGATGCCTGAAAGCTGTCTGCCTCTGGGTAAAGGCTGAGCAATGGGTATCTGATTGTTTCTTAATTCTCCAAAAACATCCTCATACCCAGATACATCATGTTGACGTGTAAAATTATGTAAGATTACACAGGCCTTGATCACTGTGTTTAAATTTTGTGGGCTTAACTGGAGTGCACTGAGCAATACCCTCCATTTTGCAGACAAAATTCCAAAGGCACATTCTACAAGACGCCGTGCACGAGTTAGTCGGTAATTAAATATGCGTCCACGCCTGTCAAGAGACCGTCCAGGAAAAGGCCTCATGACATTATGTGTCAGTTGAAATGCCTCATCAGCAACTATTACATAAGGCATTGGTTCACCACCAGAAGGCAGAGTCCTTGGGGGTGGAACACCCAATTCATTGTTCTTCAGTCGCCTACCCATTAGAGAAGTATTGAATATGCGAGAATCTCCTGTTCTTCCATAGGCACCTATATCTACTATTATAAAATTGTACTTGCTGTCTACTAAGGCCAACAACACAACTGAAAAATAGCCTTTGTAATTGTAGTATAAGGAGCCTGAGTTTGGTGGCTTCTTCACCCGGATGTGTTTACCATCTAAAGCACCCAGACAATTGGGAAACTGGCAAGTCTCATATATCCCATTTGCAATGCGTTCCCAATGTTCGGGGGTGGGCTCCGGCATCACTTTGTCCTTGAGGCAAATCCAGATTTTTGAACATGTGTGTCTGACTATATTGGAGATGGTAGTTATGCCAAGAAGATACTCTAAATGTAGGGAAGCATATGATTGTCCCGTAGCCAAAAACCTACAAGAAAGGAAATACACATAAAAATAATTGAAAATAACCTTCACATTCATATATATCCCTACGTGGTGCAGTAATTTAAAAATGGCCACCAGACACAAATCACACACAGTCGCTATGTACATGAGCAATGAGTGCGTTGTCTGAGAAGGGGGCCTCTGTCCATGTCATACAACAATGTGCATGTGAAACAGCTGCTACGAGTACAGTAATGGGGTGTATTTCTTAGCCTTGCTAATTAAAAATGGCCACACATTAAGTATAGGTATGGCAAACAGTAATATATAATTTTGATCCAAAATTTGTGGAAAAAATAATGATAAGCGTTAATAACAATGTAATATTAGTTAATCTACTTTACTGTGGTGTTATTTATTTGTTTATAACTATACCTCGACATTAACAGAAGTCGTTCTTCAGCAGAAATGCACCTGCGCAAACGCGTAATTTTGAAAGTGATGGCTGGACGCAGTTGTGCCAGGAGAAAATCAAATGCTTCAAGTGACATCCTCATGTATGCAAAAAATTTGTCTCGATGGTTTCGTAGATGTCCATACAGGCGTGAAAAATGGCCTTTTTTTTGTTGCTTGGTGAGGAGCGGATGTACCCAAAATCTACGCCGCCTCCTCGGAGCTACTACAGGGTAATATCCAACACCATACTCACGGGATAACACCCAATTGAAGAGGAGCTCCTCAGTAGGGTCAAGACTTAGAGAAGTTGCTGCCATGCTTGTTTGGAATAGCAAAACACACAGGACAAAAACCAAATGAATCAATGCCATATGTAGATAAATAGCTTTATATAGGTGTCAGACAAGTGGTTTAACCTTAATTTGTGGTTATGTCTGGGAAAAAAATCGCACAAAAATCGCAAGTAAATCGCATGCAAAACGCATGGTGCGATTTAAAATCGCATCAAAATCGCATGCCTTTTTACAACAAATGTACCGTTTTTTTTTCCTGCAGAAAACGGACCGATTTTTTTCCAGCCAGTGAGTATGAGCCCTCACAATGTAATAGTCAGATTTTTCCAAGGGATGTCACACTGTTAATATTAGACCATGCAAACGTGACTATTATTTTGGACTCCTTTAAACAAATACTCCAGTGTCCATGTTAGTTTCATACATGTTATGGTGGTCACTAGCGTTCTTTCCACTCCTTTTTAGAATAACCATGTAATCTGTCCAGAGCAGGTAGTCATACTTGCTCAGCTAGTTCCACTGCCCAATTCACCTGTCCAGCCCATATACCAACCGCGTAGAGCAAGAAGAAGATACTTTTAGAGCATCAGTTCCAAGTGGTTTGCTTACAGAACAGTAGGACTTACTCCTCCACCACGTACAAGAGGATCTGAGAAGACTGGGAAGGAAAAGGGGGTATTTGTGCTAAGATTTTAATTAAACATGATATTTTGGTTACTGGGTGCATCAATCATGCACTTTTCAGAGCATGCACTGAAACTAAATACCAATACCTGTTATTGATGTATACAATAATGATGATTACTTACCAGTAATCGTCTTTTCCGGAACCTGCATCCTCAGTAGCTGAGATGAGTGAATCTATTCAAATTTGAATACGTCAGCTTTGTCAAAGTTTTCCTAAAAATTTGATTTGTGGCAAAATCCAAGTACTCTAATTTCCCTAAAAAGATGTGTGTATAACACTTTGAGGTCTTCAGTTCAATCTCTAACACAAATGCAGCCTTAGGGCTGATGCAGACATTTGTGCAAACTTGTCTGATCTCTGACCGCAATCCATGGACTGGCTGCGGGTCTCCCGACCCAAGCAAATACGTGAAGCTGTCCTGCTCTGGTCGAGTGACTTTCGATGAGTCTGTGCATTGAGGTCCAAGATCGGGCCAATTTGTATAGATGTCTGCATGAGCCCTTAGTAATATCAGAGTGACTGCAACATCTATGGCCATGGATAAATGGATGGTAATTGTTTTCCACTGCTGTGCAATCACATACTATCTGTAATGTTTATTCAGTGTTTTATGGCTCCTATCTCTTTGCTAAGATGTGAACTATGACATCCTTTTGCTTTCCAGATGCACCCTAAAATGGCTGCTGCATTCCCTGCCTCTGCTTTTAAACAGCCTACAATAATCCTTCCTTTTTGGCTGTGCTATACCATGTGATGTGATATCTGCAAAGTATTATGTGGATGCTGCCTGGCTGATGTCATGTGAGTAGTGATGAGCGAGTATACTCGTTGCTCCGGTTTTCCCAAGCATGCTCAGGTGGTCTCCGAGTATTTGGAAGTGCTCGGAGATTTAGTTTCTGTCGCCACAGCTGCATGATTTGCAGCTACTAGACAGCCTGAATACATGTGAGGATTTCCTGTTTGTCAGGGAATCCCCACATGTATTCAGGGTGTCTATCAGCCGCAAATCATGCAGCTGCGGCAACATAAACTAAATCTCCAAGCACTTCCAAATACTTGGAGACCACCCGAGCATGCTCACTCATCACTACCTGTGAGCCTTCTCTGGCTGATGCAATATTCTTCAAATGTGTAAAATGGTGGTGGCCATTTTAGGCGATTTACACACATTGAATAGCAATTTGTTTGAATTTGCAATGTTCAGTGAATTCTTAAAAATTTGACACAAACTAAATTTGCATTGCATCAATTCACTCATATCTACACAATGGTTTTCAAAGAAGAAGAGGTTACCTTAACGGTTAGTGACAAATGCTTATTAGTGGTGGACATGTCATCAGTGCAGCCTGTGCAACCTCCGAGGAGCCCAAGAGGTAAGGGAACCCATTTCTACCTCCAAAGCAGGTGGAATTTTACGTCATTATGAGCTCTTGGGCTACAAAGGGCCCATATATTGTTCCTGCACCGTGGCCCTTTTCTGTCGTTGTCCGCCAGTGATGCATAGATTAATACAGTATACATTGGGTTTTTTTTTTTGCTGGACACGATTGAAGCAGCAACACCATAATAAAGCAAAAGCCAAAGAAAGTATTATTAGTACAGTGCTGTCTTGTGTTATGGAAAATTCAAATACTGGTAAATAATCACAATTTTCCCCTCACCCATGACAGCAACATGAGAGAAACAGAGGAAATAAATCCCTAAGGAGGGATGATCACTTGTAATATTTTACAAATGTAAGAAAGCTCAGAAGAATACAAATACAAATGTTAGCCTAAAAATGTAGAAGATCATTAGGCTGCCTTATTGATAGGTTCAACAGTAGCGCTAGCTCTCTCTGCCCAAGAGGTAGACATTGCTTTCGTAGAATAAGCCCTAATTTCCTCAGGGACTCTCTAGTTCATGAACACATGGGTTAAAGAAATAGACTTTCTGATTCATCTTGTTATATTATCTTTTTTGACGCTTTACCCTTATTTTGTTTGGCAAAAAGAACAAAAAGGGAATTACATTTTCTAAAAGAAATAGGGGCTTCGGTATATTAGATGACACATCTAACGTCAAAACAATTGAAGTTACTTTATCTGAGCTGGAATTATTACAAAAAGATGGCAGAACAATGGCAATTCTGAAATTCCGGGCAAAAAATTTGAGTCGGTACTAAAAAAAAAAAGAAAAAAAAAAGAGATTGTCTGGGAACAGAGATGGATAATTAATTTTCCCAAGGGGCCACATGAGAGGCCTTTACCATTGTGGAGGGTCGAACCAATAGCTTGCAATTAATTCTGTTCAATATTAATATTAACATATTAATTATTCTTAGAAATGGGTGGAACCCTGTATGTTCGGGTCCGGCCGAACAGTTAAAAATAAGTTTGAGTACCAAAACAGGACCTGAACCACATTCACTTGAATGGGGGCCCAAACATCCAGTGCTTGCCACGCTGTCATGTGCATGACAGTGTGGCAAACACTGCTTCTGATCGGCTGGAAAATCATTATCGCCGGTCAGACAGCCACGGTTCCCACGGTTTAGTAATGGAGAGGTGTCTATAAGACACCTCTCCATTACAAGTCCTATAGTTATATTGCAAATAGACACACAGCGAGTATAAAGTCCTTTAATTGAAAGAATGACACAGACTCATTTAATGCTTGTAAATTAAACTACAGTGGGTTTGGAAAGTATTCAGACCCTTTAAACTTTTCACTTTGTTTCTTTGCAGCCATTTGGTAAATGCAAAAAAGTTTATTTTTTTCTCATTAATGTACACTTGACACCCCATTTTGACTGAAAAAAAACAGACATGTAGAAATTTTTGAAAATTTATTAAAAAAGAAAAACTGAAATATCACATGGTCATAAGTATTCAGACCCTTTGCTCAGACACTCATATTTAAGTCACATGCTGTCCATTTCCTGTCACATGGGAGCCATGTTTCTGCAGGGGGAGGGAAGGAAAAATGACCACGCACAATATGGTCTCCAGTCAAGCATTCTTGCAAAAGGTAATCCTTAGAGTGGGAACAACCCGATCACCAATATCATTGTCCATCTTCAGTATGTCCCAGTGTTTGGTCAAGATCTTTTAGACTAATGGTACCGCTATTGAAAGTGAAGATTAAGCGTAAATGGTTATCTTTCGCCCTCTGTGCACCCGGTATAAAGAGATTCTCCCTTTTTTTTTTCAGAAATTATAGGAAAGCCACACTCAAAAGATGGTCTGGGTACCTTGTATTCAGAAACCTATGCCTCAGATCCCGGGACTGATGGACAAAGTCCATTTTCTCAAAGCAGTTGTGTCTCAGTCGCAAGTACTACCTTTTAGAGATGCCCCATCTCAGTGGAAATGTGTAATGACTTTCCCATTTGAGAAATGCATTGGTAGATGTGGGTTTATGAAATATTGTAGTCTTAAAGGGAATCTGTCACCCTAAATTGGCGGGATATTTAAATGATGGCAGTCAGGTCAGATGGGCGGTGTTTTGGGTACTTGCCTTAACATGTTGTTCACCGCTGTCTCCATTATTTCTGGGAATTGTAGTCGTTGCCCTCCATATAACGTGCCTGCGCATTGCAATCTGAGGGCAAAGCATACTGCGCGTGCGCAATTCAAGATTGCAATGCGCAGGCGCGTTATATGGAGAGCAACGACTACAGTTCCCAGAAATAATGGAGACAGCGGCGAACAACATGTTAAGGCAAGTACCCAAAACACCACCCATCTGACCTGACTGCCATCATTTAAATATCCCGCCAATTTAGGGTGACAGATTCCCTTTAAGTGAACGGTCTCTGGCTTGCTTAATCAAGAGGTCCAATAAAGATTATCTTTACTCATAAATTTCACAGGTGCACTTAAGTCCTGTGGGACTGATATTTAGGGACCCCACAAAATCATGGAATTCCTCCCATGAAACTCTCCACAATATGAAGATATTGTCAATGTATCTGACCCAAAGGTCCGACTGATACCTATTTTGGTCAATGAACACACAGATGTCCTCTCACCAACCCTGAAACAAATTAGAATAAATAGGTGCACAGGGGCTACCCAAAGCTGTGCCCCTGAGCTGGTGGTATATGTCTCTATCAAAGAAAGACATTGATCATAAGGACGAACTTCAAAAGGCTGAGCACAAATGTATTGTGTGCCCTGTGCTGACAACCCCTTGAGGTCAGAAAAAATTTGACTGCTTCCAATTCCTTCCCATGAGCTATAGAGGAGTACAAAGTCTCTACATCTATAGTTTCGCGGCCATACTCCTTTATCTACAGAAATCCCTTCCAATTGCCTAAAAAAAAGACTGTTGCATCCCTAAAATATGAAGGTAATGTAAGAACAAAAGGCGTCAGAATGTGGTCAAGGTATGTTCCCACCCTGTGCCCCAAGCCATTGATACCTTGACTGGCCCTTCTGTACTTTAGGTAGGGCATAGAAGGTAGCCATGACCAGATGTTTCATGAGCATATAGTTAAGTTTGCCCTTCCCGATAAATTGATCCCTCCGTGCCTCCCTAAGCAGGGCCGAGAGTTGCTCCAACAATGACAGTGTAGGGTTTCTAGGGAGAATGGAATAGGTGGATTGATCCTTCAAGATACTCAAGCATATCATCAAAACAGTATTCCCCCCTTTATCTGAAGATTTAATTGTTAAAGAGGGGTCCTTCTCCAAGGCACCAATATATATACAGTAACTTGGTCTTCATTTCTTTTAATTCCTTGGTGACTAAATAGATAAAGACGTCAATGGCTAATACATCTCCAGTCATATGGGCATCTTACTACTAGTAAAATGTACCAACCCAATAGAGCTGAAAGGGGCACATTCCAATTCTGCTAGGAATCTGACATCAGGGAGTAGATCGGCAGGTCCATACAGGTTTTCTTATCTTGTTGGGCAAAGTGTTTGCGCCATCTCAGCTTTCCAGCAAATAGGTGTAGATCTTTTATCCACTCAAAAGGACAAAATTCACTTGTGGGGACAAATGAAAATCCTTGCTTAAAACAGAGATCTCTGTATCACTGAATTGTCTATTGGACATATTTATGATTTGTATGTTTAGATCTGGTCTCTGATTTGCATATTCTGAAGTATGTAACTCAAGTCTAAAAAAAACAGTCCTATTAGAAGGGCCTACCAACCTTCTTTATAGAATTCCCTAATCCTTATTCTTTGTCACCCTCATTGAGGTCTACCCCAGGTGTCCATATCTGATTATTTTGCCCTTTGCCCCTTAGGACAAGATAGCACTGTCCAGATACCCCATTTCCTCACCTAGTTTTTGCCAGTCACCCAGAAACTGGTAGATCTTGTTATCTCTAAAGTCCTGGAGATCCCTACAATACTGCTTGTGCTTTTGTTCCTTCAAATGATACTGAAACCTCTGAACGGTATTTTGCAGAGCGCTTTCTTTGACATTAAAGTCAGTCTCACCTTGAAATTTAAGTCCAACTAGGTTAATTTTCTCCTCTTCCAAGAGGAACTACAAAAACTTCAAGGAGCTAGTGGTGGCATCCTTTTCCCATTTTGCATTCAACTGTGGGCTCCTACAATGGATTGCTAGGAGGAGGTAGATAGGAAGACCCCGTGGGCAGTGGCGTTCCCTCAATAGTAGCAAACCAAGCAGCTGCTATGGGGCCCAGACAGGTGAGGGGGCCCACGACGGCCGCTGTGGTTTGGCAGCTGTTGCTGTGCTGACACAGTACTATCTCCTTTAATTAAATATAAGCAACGGCTGCCTGACACTGTAAACCCCCTTGAAGGTCCCCTTTCCTTGTTGTTTCCTGGTCAGCAGTTGGCTTAAGTCTCTGGCTGCATTTGCATAAGAAAGCCAGCCTGGCAGCCAGAGAGCAGCAAGCACACACACACACACACACACACACACACACGTGCATCGCAGGAAGCAGAAAACATTCATAAGTTTCACTCAGGGAGAGGTACACAAGATGGTGAGCCCTGCTGGCTGGGGTATGGGGTGGATTTTTTTTGTTGAATGTGTCCCCTCACTGTGCTGGCACTTTATATTTACAATGGCTAGCCTCTGGCTGCACTTTGCACCTTAGGGAGGGAGGGGGCCTGACTGTAGGCACTGTGGAGGGTGGAGGAGGGGGCCCTGCATGCACTGCAGCCACCCTTCTGTACTACTCACATTGCTTCTCCATTAGAGCTGGTTTCATGTGATTTAACCCCTGTACCACCACCAGGCAGGATGATGCTTCCTAGCTGTATGTAAGACCATGTCCAGTCTATGTCCCACCACTAACTTCACTGTCAAGGTGTGCAAGAATGCATGTCAAGCAATACTAAAAATGTGCAATGCCCTGGAAATCATGGTGCAGCCAATAAATGTTACTAATTTATTCTGCTCCTTCACCCCAGAGGCATGCACCTGGGAGACAGCAATTACATGGGGCGTGCTGAGCTCATGAGGTGCCTGAGAGTGGAAGTTCTACAGATGTTATGGAAGATATTGTGTGCGGCATTTCCAGGGCCGGATTAAGAACATGATGGGCTTGGAGCTGAAGGGGCGGGCAAGGGGTGGGGCCAAACACGGCAATTCACAAAGGCCAAAAATGTAACGTAAAAGATATAAACAAAGTAAATATATGATACATGTGATACAGTGATCGAATAATATCACCTACAAGGAACAAATACCACCAGACCATATAATACCACCACAAAGTGACCAAATAATATCACATACAAGGAACAAATACCGCAACACCATGACCAGACCACATATTGCCACCACACAGTGACCGAATAATAGCACATACAAGGAACAAATACCGCCACACCATGACCAGACCATATATTACCATCACATAGTGACTGAATACTACAATACTGATCAGTAATAAAAAAAAAACCACAATACTATCACCATAAGTGCCATTCTACACAGGAGATCTGTACTTAGTATGCAGTGTCTGTGTACAGGTAATACAGTAATCACCGGTGACCTTGTACACAGGAGCTCTGTATACAGTGTATAGTGTCAGTGTACAAGTAACACTGACTCACCAGTGACGTCTCTAGGTGAAGTCCTTCATCTTTGCTTTTCATCTTTCATCCAGCATAGACCGCCATCACTTCTTCCTGCCAGGGCTCGTCTCTGCAGGAAATAACACAGTTATCTAGAGCTCCGATTGCAGAACACATTACTTATTTTTTTCCCAACTTCTAAACTACACCAGATGAAAAAAAAGGTGACATAGTGTCACTCTGCACAGTAACAGGACCTTCCCCCATTTAAAA
>JARQOD010000001.1:842377706-842506136 GCA_033576555.1 Oophaga sylvatica
TTGCTAGGGTTTTGGTTCCGGGGGGGATGGCGAAACTTCTGAGTGGGCCCCTAACCAGGTAACAACTGGGTGACACACCCCAATATGGAGGAGAACCTCAGCAGATGACTGCGCTGTTAACTGAAAATAATATCTACATAAAGCCAACATGGATATTACCGCCATATGGTAAGTGGTAAATAATACCAGTCCTACAGAACATATAATAGATTACAGCAGAGTTACAGATAATGAATTACCGCTGATGTTCTTTCAGATGGAATTGTTCACTTTTCCCGTCTTTTCCATCTGGCCCAGACCGACATGACAACTCTTCCAGCCAGGACTCTGCTGCAGAGAATACAACAAAGACACATTTCATGTCTCACATTTTCAGCACTGTCACCATCTATCCCCAACCTGTACAAACTCCCATCCTGCTGATACCCCAATACTGAGCCGCTGCTGCCATGTGTCCCTATTACTGTACCTGCTGTGTGGTTCTGTGTCACCTCTAAATTCTTAAGCACCCCTCTATAATATAGTAATGCTGGGTGCAAGTGCCCTAGAAAACAGTGCCCGCATTTTGTCCCCTAGAAAGTATTAATGCCCTGTTTGCCCCTTTGACAGTCACAGTAACCTGCGTTCCCATATAACAATAAGTGCCCACTTTACATTTACCAATGCGCCGAGTCTCCCCTGTACAGCTCCCTTATACACAGAATGATGCACTCTTATACACAGTATAATGACCCCTCTTATATATATACTGACCACTTAATATCCCCCAAACTATTTAATGGCCCAAATACTGTATGATGGCCCCTCCACTAATCTCCACACTGTATGATGGCCCCCTAGGTAGCATGTAGCTTAATACACCAGATAGTCCTCTATACAGTATAATGCACTGCTCATAGGCCTCCGTATAGTATAATGCACTCCCCATAGGTCTCCATATAGTATACTGCCCTCCCCATAAGCAGCCTCTATAGTATAATGCACCCCAATAGGCAGCCTCTATTGTATAATGCACCCCCATAGGCAGACTCTATAATGTAATGCAGCCCCTAATATAATGAAAACCCCCATAGGCAGACTCTATAGTATAATGCAGCCCCTAATATGATACACCCACCATAAGCAGACTCTATAGTATAATGCTGTCCCTAATATAATACACCCACCATAAGCAGACTCTAGTACAATGTAGCCCTTAATATAATGCACTTCCCATAGACAGACTCCATAGTGTAATGCAGCACCTGTAGAACATAATGCAGCCCCCCATAGGCAGCTGTTATGTTTTGGTAGCTGAGGAGAAATAGCAAAAATAGCCGAAGTAGCAATACACCAGAAAGGCTGGAAACTACTGGGTTGCAGAACCCTAAACTAACCACAACACTAGAAGTAGCCGAGGACGTACCTACGGTGATCCTAGACGCCTCGTCACAGCCGGATAGATAGCTACACCTAAAGACAGAAAGATGAAAGCTATCTGCCCGTAGAAGAACCCCCAAAGAAATAGGAAAGACCCAAACATGTAATGGCGGTTAGACAAGTAGAAAATACGAACACAGACAGAAAAATAGATGAGCAAACGCTGGGGCCCAATACTGTCTAGATAAAAAGTATAGGAAAGAGTTCTGACTGCAACCCAAAAGACCCTGACAAAAATACCAACACTTCTGATTAACAAAAAACCTGAGATCACACGATCTCTACCACCTAAATCAGATCTCTGGTGTAACACACAGCAATTCAGCAAAAAAAAGTGACAAAAGAAAAGAGCAAAAGTGCAAACACAAACTGAGCACAATGCAGAGCTAGGCCCCAAAAGGGGACCAGGCTGAAGTCCACTGCAAGGCAGCAAACCAGCAAGGAAAATCCAACCAGAGGAAAAAAAAACAAGTCACTTATCTGAATGAGAGCAGGAATGCAAGCTGAGCTCCAAGCAAGACCTGGAAGAACAATTGATTACCGGCAAGGCTGATAGGAGTTCAGGTCACTTATATCAGACCAATCGGACCAGCTGAAAGCCATTCAGCAATTGGTTCATTACCCTCAGCAACCATCGGAGGGAGCCCCAGCTCCGAAGTCGCCTCCAACGTGTTTACAACAGTACCCCCCCTTGAGGAGGGGTCACCGAACCCACACTTGTGCAACCAGGCCGATCAGGATGAGCTCGATGATAGGCACGGATCAGTCTCCTAGCATGGATGTCTGAAGCAAACACCCAAGAATTGTCCTCTTGACCATAATCTCCACTTAACCAAATACTGGAGTTTCCGTCTAGCAAAACGAGAATCCAATATTTTCTCAACCACATACTCCAAATTGCCCTCAACGAAAACAGGGTCGGGAGGCGCAGCCACAGGAACCACTGGCTCGACAAACCTCTTCAATAAGGACTTGTGGAACACGTTATGGATCTTAAATGTCCCTGGAAGAAGCAAACGGAAGGAAATCGGATTAAGAATTTCCATGATCTTATAAGGTCCAATGAACCTTGGCTTAAATTTTGGAGATTCAACCTTCATAGGGATATTTCTTGAGGACAACTAAACCAAGTCCCCCACTTTAAAACGAGGACCATCAGTCCTATGCCGGTTGGCAAACCGCTGGGCCTTCTCCTGAGAGAGAGACAACCTCTCCACTACCTGGTCCCAAATCTGCTGCATACGCTCCACAATAGAGTCGACCCCCGGACAGACGGAAGCCTCCGCCTGTCCTGAAGAAAATCGAGGGTGAAACCCAGAATTGCAGAAAAATGGAGACATCAAGGTGGCAGAGCTAGCCCTATTATTAAGAGCAAATTCAGCTAAAGGCAAAAAAGAGACCCAGTCATCTTGATCAGCAGACACAAAACATCTCAAATAAGTCTCCAAGGTCTGGTTTGTTCTCTTGGTTTGTCCATTGGTCTGAGGGTGAAATGCAGAGGAGAAAGATAACTGAACACCAAGTTTAGAACAAAATGTTCTCCAAAATCTGGAAACAAACTGGACTCCTCTGTCAGACACAATGTTCTCCAGAATGCCATGTAACCGAACCACGTGCTGAAAAAACAAAGGCACCAATTCGGAGGAGGAAGGCAACTTAGGTAATGGCACAAGATGTATCATCTTGGAAAACCTATCACAGATTACCCAGCTAACGGTCATTCTCTGAGAGACAGGGTCGGAAATAAAATCCATAGAGATATGGGTCCATGGCCTCTTGGGCACAGATAATGGCATTAACAAACCACTAGAGCGAGAGCAAGGCTTGGAACGAGAGCAAGTCCCACAGGACTGCACAAATTCCCTGACATCACAAGACAAAGTAGGCCACCAAAAGGACTGACTCACCAAGTCTCTGGTACCAAAAATACCGGG
Source organism: Oophaga sylvatica (assembly GCA_033576555.1). Classification (NCBI taxonomy): domain Eukaryota; kingdom Metazoa; phylum Chordata; class Amphibia; order Anura; family Dendrobatidae; genus Oophaga; species Oophaga sylvatica. Next base: position 842,381,060 of record JARQOD010000001.1, read on the forward strand.
ATGACCAGCCAACGCGGAACAATGAATCTCAGACATCACACTCTTCTTCCACTGGTCTGGACAAACAATTTCCCAACAGGGCAGCGTTCAGGTTTATCCTCCTGACACCCCTCCAGAGCCAGTCTCAAATTGGGCGAGATGGCGGAAAGAACTACACCCTCTTTCAAAATAACAGCAGAATCAGTTAACTCAGGAGAATCCACAAAGAAACTCCTCGAGAGGGCATCCGCCTTAACATTCTTAGTGCCCGGAAGAAAAGAAACCACAAAATTAAAATGTGTGAAAAACAAGGCCCACCTGGCCTGTCTAGGATTAAGTCGCTTGGCTGATTCGAGATAAACCAGGTTCTTATGGTCCGTGAGGACCACCACCTGATGTTTGGCTCCTTCCAGCCAATGTCTCCACTCTTCAAAGGCCCACTTCATGGCCAATAACTCCCGATTACTCACGTCATAATTACGTTCAGTTGGAGAAAATTTTCGAGAGAAGAAGGCACAAGGGTTACTCTTAGAGGTCTCCGGATCCCTTTGGGACAAAACGGCACCTGCCCCAATCTCAGAAGCATCAACCTCCACCTGAAACGGCAGAGAAACATCAGGCTGCCGTAGAACAGGAGCAGAAATGAATCTCTGCTTAAGTTCCTGAAATGCAGAAACTGCCTCAGGAGGCCAATTCACCACATCGGAACCCTTTTTGGTCAAATCAGTCAATGGTTTAACAATACCGGAGAAATTACCAATAAATTTACGATAAAAATTGGCAAAACCCAAAAATCTCTGAAGAGCCTTCAATGTAGTAGTTTGCACCCAATCACAGATGGCCTGAACCTTGACCTGGTCCATTTTAATAACAGACGGAGACAAAATGAATCCCAGAAATGAAACCTTCTGTACGCCAAAAAGACACTTTGATCCCTTCACATACAGTGCATTCTCTCTCAAAATCTGGAACACAGTCCGAACATGTTTCACATGAGAGTCCCAGTTGTTGGAAAAAATCAAGATATCATCCAAATAAACGATCAGAAATTTATCCACAAAATCCCTGAAAATATCATTCATAAAGGATTGGAAGACGGAAGGGGCATTAGTAAGCCCAAAAGGCATCACTAGGTACTTAAAATGCCCCTCTAGGGTATTAAACACCGTCTTCCATTCATCCCCGTGCTTAATGCGAATAAGGTTATACGCCCCCCTGAGGTCAAGCTTGGTAAACCAACTAGCACTTTTCACTCTGGAAAATAGGTCAGAAATCAAGGGTAACGGATATTGATATTTAACAGTGATTTTATTCAGGAGGCGATAGTCAATACACGGCCTCAATGAACCATCCTTTTTGGCCACAAAGAAAAAAACCGGCACCCAAGGGTGAAGAGGATGGTCTGATATGACCCTTCTCCAAAGACTCCTTGATATAAGATCGCATAGCATCGTGTTCAGGTACAGATAAATTAAGAAGGCGACCTTTAGGAAATTTACCACCAGGCACTAACTCAATAGCGCAATCATAGCTCCTGTGAGGAGGTAAGGATGCAGACTTACTCTCACTAAACACATCAGAAAAATCCGTCAAAAAGTCAGGGACATCCTGTGACTGGGGAGAAGCAGAAAAAACAGGAGTGTCAGTATTAACACATTGGCAGCCCCAACTGGTCACAGACACAGATTTCCAATCCAAAACAGGATTATGAGTCTGTAACCAAGGGAAACCCAGTACAATAATGTCATGCAGATTATGCAACACCAGAAATTTGCAACTCTCCTGATGATCTGGTTCAACCCTCATTATCACCTGAGTAGAAAACTGGGGTTTATTCTCCGCCAAAGGGGTAGAATCAATGCCCAGCAAAGGAATAGACTTCCGCAGGGGTATCATGGGAAACCCACAACGTTTGGCAAAGTCAAAATCCATCAGGTTAATAGCTGCTCCTGAATTAACAAAAGCCTGAGCCGAAAATGTGGACAGGGAGCAAATCAGGGTGACAGTCAACAGAAATTTAGTCTGAACACTACCCAAGACAACTGAGCGCGCAAAATGTCTTCCCCGCTTAGGGCAGACGGAAATAGCATGAGAAGCGTCACCACAGTAGAAACATAACCCATTGCGCTTTCGAAACTTATGACGCTGAGCCCCAGAAGTCACTCCATCACACTGCATGGGCTCAGGAGCTGGCTCACAAGGCAACACCATCTCACGCATACCTCTGCGCTCACGCAAACGTCTGTCAATTTGAATAGCCAAAGACATAGAATCATTGAGATCAGAGGGAACAGGGAATCCCACCATAACGTCCTTTACATTTTCTGACAGACCCTTCCGAAAAAGGGCTGCCAAAGCATCATCATTCCATTTGGTCAGGACTGCCCACTTTCGGAATTTCTGACAGAACAGCTCAGCGTCTTCACGACCCTGATTTAATGCCAACAAGGTCTTTTCAGCTTGATCAGTGACATTAGGTTCATCGTACAATAACCCCAGAGCCTGAAAAAATACATCAACATCATTCAAAACAGGATCTCCAGGTGTCAGGGAAAAAGCCAATCCTGAGGGTTGCCGCACAGCAGAGAGATGACAATTTGAACCTGCTGTGCTGCGTTCCCTGAGGATTTAGGCTTTAAGGCAAAAAAACAACTTGCAGTTATTTTTAAAATTCAGAAATTTAGACCGATCCCCCAAGAATAAATCTGGCATGGGGATTCTAGGTTCCACAACAGGCAACCCAGCAAGATAGGCAGTAATCTTCTGAACCTCAGCGGCAAGCCGCTCCACACAGCCATACAACTGTGTAAACTCCATTGAGGACAAAGAAAAAATTCCTCCTCAGCACCCAGAGAAAAAGAGGGAAAAAATGCAACAAACAGAAAATAAAATTTTCTGACAACTCCCATAGGCAGCCTGTGTAGCATAATGCAGCCCCCCCATAGGCACCCTGTATAGCATAATGCAGCCCCCCCCATAGGCAGCATGTATAGCATAATGCAGCCCTCCCATAGGCAGCCTGTATAGCATAATGCAGCCCCCCCATAAGCAGCCTGTATAGCATAATGCAGCCCCCCATAGGCAGCCTGTATAGCATAATGCAGCGCCCCATAGGCAGCCTGTATAGCATAATGCAACCCCCCCATAGGCAGCCTGTATAGCATAATGCAGCTCCCCCATAGGCAACCTGTATAGCATAATGCAGCCCACCCCATAGACAGCCTGTATAGCATAATGCAGCCCCCCCATAGGCAGCCTCGACAACATAATGCAGCCCCCCCTAGGCAGCAGCCTCTATAACCCCCAGGCAGCCTCTAAAAAAAAATAAATACATATATACTCACCTCTCTTCCTCTTGGTTCCTGCGCTGCTCCGAGCTCCCGCTCCAGCAGTAACTTCATCGCGCCCGCTGTCAGTGTCGGCGTCGGTGACGTCAGACGCTGACAGGGGGATGAAGGGAGAAGGAGCGCTTGCTCCTTCTCTCTTCAATGCGGTCAGCTGTTTCGGCATGTAGCCGATACAGCTGAACCTGCGATGACTGGCGGGGGCCCACTGCTGGCACAGGGCCCCCCCCGCCTGCTCAGGGGCCCAAAGCGATCGGGCGGCAGAGCAGGGAGATCGTTTCTCCCTGCTCTGCCGCAGAATGTAACTGTATCGGCGCGCTGTGCACACCGATACAGTTACAGTAGCGTAGCTCCGGGTGGGACCCCTCAAAAGGAATGTCTGATGTTCATTAGTTGATATTGAGTAAATTTAAATTAAAAATTAATTTTACTAGTTTCAAGCTTATTCAGTAACCATTGTGGGTTTTTCCTACCTTAACAGAAAGTTACCAACAATTTTTTCCATGTGCGAAAAAACGCATCAAAAGGGCACACAAAAATATCCATATTTTATGCACCGTTTTTCCTGCCCAAAGTCCAGTATTTTAAGCACATTTTCTGCTGCAAATACTGGACGTGTACATACCCCAAGGGAGCATTTTGGAAGATTTTAGTCCATCCTGCACTTTTATGTTTCCAATGCTCTGATTCACTGACAGCAAGCAGAAGTCTTGAAAATAATAAGGAATTTAAACACACATATATTAGACATTTGGAAAATATTTTATGAAACTAGGACTAAGATATATTGACCTATAACTGGAAACTAAATTGAATAATTTCTAAAGATATGAAAATAGTAGTCTCATCTTCTACAGTAGCACACTGCTCCACTGCTTCCCGCTTGTTGGGAGTGTGATTGACAATATGAAGCAACATCATTGCGCCACTGGCCCAATCTGCCCACTCTTCCATGCTACAAGCAGCACTAAAGTTGGCTGGGATCATGACCTAACAATGTGCCTCAATGATCCGGCCAGTTTTGGAGCAGTGCTTACAAGCTCCATTTGAAAAGAGCATGTAAGCACTGCACATATTCTGTAACCAAGGCAATTAGCAGTAAATGTTAAATGTACCCCCCCATTGAGACCAGAGAAGATTTTTAATATCAAGTAAATTGCAAAGTTGCTTTGTTTACAAGAACATTCTAAAATGTACCCATTAATTAATGAGAATAACTCTTTAACCTTTGTTTTTTACATTTACACAGATTTACAATCAATTTAATTTTGACCAGTTTTAAATATTCCTATCATATGAAATAGACAATTTAACAAGAAGGTGCTTGAATAAATGGGTCTTTTTATTGTGCGCTTTTATAAAGGGTATGCCACACTAAACAATATCGCTAACGAGATCGCTAAAAAACGTCACTATTTAGCGATCCCGTTAGCGATATTGTTCAGTGCGGCAGCTTCCAGCGACGAGCTTCCTGCTGTGATCTCGCTCGTCGCTGACATCGTTCCGGACCCTATTTTATCGTCGGCGCTCCCGCTGGGTAAGTATTATCGCTGAATGTGGCACCTTTTTGTGAACAATGTGCGACCTCATTAACGATGCATTAGTCAGCGGCGGAGGCGGGACTTTGTTTTCTTTCATTAACGCCCTTCAGCTCCGATTGGTGACCACAAACATCACCTCAGCTATAATAACTGCGCCTCCATCCATTGTTTCCAGAGCACTTTGTGGATGATTCCAACTGTGCTTTGTGCGTTTTTGTGAGGATAGTATCGCGTGTCGGTGTTTTGCGATCATATTTGTGGCGCAGTGGTGGGTTTTGCGATCCTGTCTGAGTCGTTAGAGCACCATCCATCCCCATTTGGATTTGGATCTTTGGGATATTTGGATTTGGATTCAAGGTACATATTGTTTGTGATGTTGTGATGTTTTGATATTGTTTTTTGACCTTATTTTTTTTTTTTTCGTCCTCTGCTTTATTGCTTTTACACCCCTGACCTTATTTATTTATTTATTTATTTTTTTTCGTCTGCTTTATTTATTTTACACCCCAGACTTTATTTATTTTTTTCTTTTTTTTTTTTTATTTATTTATTTTACACCCCTGACTTTATTATTTTTTTTTTTGCTTTATTTATTTTACACCCCTCACCATTTTAGACATTTGTAAACTGTATAAACTGAAAAGTTTATTTTTTTTTTTTGTTATATAATTTTTATTTTATTCTTTATTTTATTCTGTTTAAACACTTTAGTAATAGTAATTAATTAGTCATTAACTTTTCTCTTCTTTACCGTACAGGTTGCACATAATGAACCTGTCCACCGCGGAGCGTGTGATTGTGGCAGTTGCGCTATCTATGGAGGCAGATCGTCAGGAAGAGGCGCGGGTGGAAGAGAGGCACTCCAAACGAAAGCGTCGCATGTGGACCAGAGAATGGCTGGAGCAGAGGTCCAGATTCACCCACATGCATCTAGTGAGGGAGTTGCAGGAGAAGAATCCGCAGGATTTCCGGAATTATCTACGGATGTCGGAGGATTCATTCAAGCTCCTACTGGAAGCTGTGAGGCCACTCATTGAACGGCAGGATACCCGGATGCGTGCAGCTGTTTCAGCAGAGGAACGTTTGGCAGTAACGCTGCGATTTCTGGCAACCGGACGTTCAATGAAGGATTTGCAATATTCTGCTGCTATTTCTCGGTCGCTGCTTGGAGAACTAATTCCGGAGACATGCAACGCCATCGTCCGCAGTTTACGGAGCTACATGCCATTTCCAAAATCAGTGGCGGAATGGCAAATTATTGCCTCTGATTTTGAAAGGATGTGGTGGTGCCTTGGATGGCAAACATGTGCGGATCACGCAACCAGCCAAAAGCGGATCCTTTTTTCATAATTACAAGGGCTACTTCAGCGTGATCCTCATGGCCCTTGTTAATGCCAATTATGAATTTATTGACGTTAATGTTGGCATTAATGGAAGGGTTTCTGACGGTGGCGTTTTGGAGCACACAAGTTTTGGTGATCGGTTGTTTAATAATAAACTTAACTTGCCAACCAACATGGACACCACCGCCAACCTAAACTTTGTGTTTGTGGGTGATGAAGCCTTCCCCCTTCATGAGCATCTTGTGAAACCATACCCACAAAAGACTTTGACAGGGGAAAGGCGTATTTTTAATTACAGACTGTCTAGGGCACGGCGCGTTGTGGAGAATGCCTTCGGCATAATGGCCAATCGCTTCAGGTTTTCCACACTCCAATCAACATGAAGCTGGAATCCATAGACTCTGTGGTGTTGGCCTGTTGTGTGCTGCACAATTTTCTAAGAAAACGCGATGCTGGTACTTACAGTCCGCCAGGCTTCATGGACTCGGACAGCAATGGTGACGTGGTGCTCGGAGAATGGCGTGACAATGATCCCGCTATTGCAGGCCTTCAACCAGTCAATCAAGGCAGGAGCAAGGACAATGCGAAGGCCGGCAGAGACAAGTACTGCCAATACTTTAATGGGCCTGGTGCAGTGAGTTGGCAGCATCAGGTCTAGTTTGATTTTGAGAATGTTTTACTTTACCCTTTTTTTAACAATGTTTTGATAATAAAATATTTTTATTTTAAAAATGCATTCGTGTTTTTTTCAATTATTTTACCAATATGGGAGAAGGGCTAATGATGGGTGAGATGTGGGGAGGGAGTAATGGGGATGGCAACGAGACATGTTACCAGCTGCTGTAGTTTTTAAAATCTTTTCAAAGGCTTTTTTTTTCCCTATTTTTTGTTATACATTGTATCTACTTGTCACACACGTGCTCATGGGAGTACCTTCAGTCATAGGAGTTAATTGTTACAAAAAATAAAGAAAAAAGTTTCAAATATTTTCAATTATTTTAAGGGCCTATGGTCTCAGTAGCGTTCAAACATTATAATTATATATAACAGATAATACACCACAGCTGCATCTATAAAGTTTAAATATATAATATATATATTATAGTCATATATGAAAGGTTAAAAAATTGTTATACATATATTTGAAAATTCTTGGGAGGTAAAGGTCAACATTCACCAGGGAATCAGCTATTCACAGATATGCGACGTCATTGTGATCGCAATGTGACCACACACAAGTAAACATGCATACAGATCTGCAAAAAGCCATTGTGATTTCCAAGGGGATTAGCGAGCCCCAGCCATCAAAATATACGAGGCTATTGTGATCGCTATTTGACTACCCACGCTATTCAAAAAGCCATTGTGACTTGCAAAGGGGATTAGCGAGCCCCAGCCATCAAAATATGCGATGTTATTGTGATCGCTATTTGACTACTCACGCTATGCAAAAAGCCATTGTGACTTGCAAAGGGGATTAGCGAGCCCCAGCCATCAAAATATGCGATGTTATTGTGATCGCTATTTGACTACTCACGCTATGCAAAAAGCCATTGTGACTTGCAAAGGGGATTAGCGAGCCCCAGCCATCAAGATATGCTATGTTATTGTGATCGCTATTTGACTACTCACGCTATGCAAAAAGCCATTGTGACTTTGCAAAGGGGATTAGCGAGCCCCAGCTATCAAGATATGCGATGTTATTTGGATCGCTATTTGACACTGCAACTACACATGCAAACATGCAAAAAGCCATTTGTGATTTGCTAGATTGTCACGATCCCCAGCCACAAAGACATGACACGCCATTTGTGATTTGCTAGATTGTCACGATCCCCAGCCATAAAGACATGACACGCCATTGTGATCGCCTACCTTGGAACAGTGGTATTGCGATTGCAACAGCATTTCATATCTGTGCTTCTGCCGCATGGCTGCTGCGGTTACTTTTCAATCGCAAAACACCGTTTAGCGTCGCGGTGCGGTCGCACGTAACGTGCGCACGCTGTGACGTCATGGCGCTGGCGTCGCCCAATGCTCTGTTGTTTGTGATGGCGGCAATGGCGGCGAGACAGCGCGGGCCCAAATGGGCTGATGAAGAGGTCCGTTATCTGATAAAGAAGACGGACCTCTGGGACTACCACTGCAGGCTACCTGTGGCACATCCAATGCGCCACAAAAGGTTATGCCTGCAGAGGATCCAGCGGGGCCTGCAGAGGAGGTACAATGTGGTGCGCACAAAAGCGCAAATCAGAAAGAAGCTGGCGGACCTGCGATACCGCTCACGCGAGAGGGTCGCCAGCATCCGGGCCCAGCTCCGCAGGCCTCTGAGTGAGTATTGATGAGGGTATCTGGATAGGTTATGTTTTGTGGGGTAGGCTACTTTCACACTTGCATTTTTTAGCGATGCGTTTCGAGCGCACAAGTAGCGCATTAAAAAAACGCATGCAAACGCTTATAAACGCTGCGATATTTAGTCGCATCAGCATGCGCATTTCGACAAAAAAAACCAGCATTTGTCTGCGATTTCATGCGTTTTTGCATGCTTTTGGGTTGTTTTGGCGCATGCGTTGTCTATGTGTCACATTTCTATCATCTCTGTCTCCATCATCTCTGGCTCCATCATCTCTGGCTCCATCATCTCTGCCTCCATTATCTCTGCCTCCATCATCTGTCTCCATCATCTCTGGCTCCATCATCTCTGGCTCCATCATCTCTGCCTCCATTATCTCTGCCTCCATCATCTGTCTCCATCATCTCTGGCTCCATCATCTCTGGCTCCATCATCTCTGTCTCCATCATCTCTGGCTCTATCATCTCTGTCTCAATCCTTTTTTTTTTTTTATTTTTTGACCGAAAAAAAAATTGCAACATGTAGCGTCTAGCGCGTATGCGTTCACACCGGGAAAATGCGCAGCGCACGACAAACGCACATGAACGCGTGCAAGCGCTAAACCCTGCGCCCGCCATGTTAAAGGTAGGGGAACATTGCGCATGCGTCCGATAGCGCAAGATGCGCTGCGACAAAAAACGCAAGTAGCCTTATCTACCTATATCAATGCACCCGCAGTGATGGGAGTACCGACAGTGATAGGGCAGGCAGTGAAGGGAGTACCAGTCGTGAGGGGTTTACAGGCATAGATGGAAGTACTGGCAGTAACGGGGTTAGTAGAAGGATTATTTGACTGAATTGTATATTTTATTTACAGCACCACCTTCACCAGCTGCTGCGGCTACCCCTCCACCTCCATCTCCTTCCCCGGCTACCCCTCCACCTCCATCTCCGGCTACCCCTCCACCACCATCCTCACCACACCTCTCCATCCCTTCAGCCCCTTCCCTGGCAGCAACCCCCCTCCACAGTTGGGGTCATCCAGCACCTCACCTTCCTATGGCTTCTCTCCAGCATCATCCCGTCACACGGATGCAGGCTCCCCATCAGGTAATTAACGCACATGATATAAGCGTCAGACATGTTTGAGAACTTTGTAAGGTCTTATGTGTGTAATGGCTGTTGTAATATAAAAATTTTTTTCTGTGTTTCCCTAGCCGGCGGACCAACAGGTTCTGGGTGGGCAGTGAGCGGGTCGTCTGACGACAACCGTAAGTGTTAATTAACATAACATGTACATGTTGATGTTGCAACAGAATTCACTATTAACTGTTACCTTTACCTCCACAGAAATCCCCACTGCCCAGGACCTGTTGGTATCCCACCGCTGGCTGATGACGGAAGTGAGCAGCGCTGTGGCAGCGATGCAAACTGCGGTGGCAGCGCTGCAAAGAACGATGGGAGCTCTGCATCAACACGGGATGATGCTGGAGAGGGCAGCGGCTGGACACCGGGGCCCTCATTAATTTTTTTTTTTTTGAATTTTTTTTTTTTAGATTTTGTTAATAATTTGTTTATATTTTTTTTATTTTGTTATGTTTTTTTTTTTTATTTAATGTTTATATCTTTATTTAAAAAAAAAAAAAAAAAATATATATGACATAAATATATATTTAATATTTTACGTTTATCTACGCAGCTGTGGTGTATTATTTTTAGTATAAGGTTTTAGCGCTAGTGTGACCAGTGCCTTAAAAAAAAAATGTTAATTTTTGATATTTTTTTCATTTCATTTTTTCCCTATGATGGAACACCTATGATAGCTGGTACTCCCATGACCCCATGTGTGACAAGTAGATGTAATAAAAATACAACATTTTAATAGTTGACATCACATAAGAAAAGACCACAATTCATTAGATAAATAAGTTTTTTATTAAAAAAGGTATCAATGTAAAAATATAAAAACCAAAAAAAACTTTAGTAAAACATTTTAAAACCTACAACTGCTGGTAAGATGGATCATTGCCATTACCACGCTGCCTCTGCGGTGAATAAAAATAAGGGGGAGCACCAACGTTTGGGTTTATCCCAACTGGGTTTGGCACAGGATTGTGCGGCCATGGGTAGTCCGGGTACTGCTGCGGTCTTGGCATGACGACATATGTGTTGTCCAGGTTTCCAAAAGACGCTTGATTCAGTACCTCTAACATCAGTCTCTCAGCATGAAGCCGCTGAACAGGATCCAGAGTAGGCAGCCTCTCATTCGCAAAATATGCAAAGCCAGTTATTTTAGTTTCTTTTTCTGCTGTAAGAAGTTTTTTAGCAATTTCCACCAATTCAGGAGTAGCCGAGGTGGGAGCCGAGGTGGGAGCCTTCCTTTTCGTTCCTGAAAGTGAAAGCCGCCTCCGCACAGATGATGGTGGCTCGACTACTTCGTCTATGTGATCCGACATGCTGTCTTCTTCAGTTGCAGGTGTGGAGACCGCCTCTTCTGTGTCCTGCATGAACAAAAAACAAATGGTAAATCACAAAGAAAAAGAAATTAATCTTCACACAATAACATCCATATACAGCAAAAATGTGAAAACGACACTTGTAAATGGATAGGCCTCAACCGTTGAGCTACATAAATTGTCAGTACATGAAGGGATTAATTCAGCCATTTTATCTACATTTCACAATAATATTTTTTAAATTTAAGTCCACTTTGGCATGTACATTAAAATGTGTTGTAATACAAAGGTACTTACATGTACGACAGGGGTGTCCGGCTGGATCACCGGGTCTAGATCCGAAATTGATGTCCCTTCTCTGGGTACTTCCTGGTCCCTTGTAAAAGCTAACAGATCAAAGTACCACAGTTTGGGGACATAAACTTCTTCGGCCCCGGCTCCAGATTTGGTTGAATTGATAACTTTATTGAGCTCTTTTTTATAAACCGTGCGGAGGCCCTGAATCCGTTTTTTTAACCGTTGACTCATCCGCCGGTTCATCAGGGTAATGGCTCCTGCAGAGCTCCGCCAGTTTTTGGTAGGCGTCCTTCTTTTTCAACCGGTTACTGTAATCTGCAGACTTAATTTTCCAGAGGCACGGCATTGTGCGGTACAGCTCGATAAAATCACGCAAAAACTCCTGCTTATCAGCCATCTGTAATAAAAAAAATGATTATGTGAGAACAGCAGAATGGTTAAATGGTTAAATAATGCTTACATAGTCTACAACATAGAACACAGCAGGGATCACAAAATGGTGGTTGTGGGCGACGCAGGAGTAAACATAGATAGAGCTGGGATCATAAAATGGTGGGCGTGCCTGAACAAAACAATGAAAAAACATGATGGACAACAATGGTTAACAACAGCAGAGATCTAAAATGGATCGGTACAATGAAAGACAAAAGAAAAATTAAATGTGACAAAAAAAAAATTACCTACCTTACAAAACTTGTGTGATTCTGAAAAAGAAATAGGGAAAATAGCGTCACAACTGGATCGCAGAGGATACTCCACAGACGATCGCAAAAACTCCAACGTAGAAAGTAGCAACCGAAATAGTGGTGTAAACCGGATCGCAGTAGCTACCAAGACTAGCAGGACACACTGGGTGAAAAGAACCGCTTCTGCTCGAGAGCAATGGAGGAGTGCTGATACGTTGTCTTTTATGACGCGGTCATCCAATCACAAAGCGGGAGAGCTGTGATAAATATCTATGACACACATAGTGACCACCAATCTGTGACAAGGGGCGTGCAAAAGGTCGCGCTCAGTCACGCCTATCGAGGTCGTGATCTTTCACAGTACATGCAGTGTGGCACATCCCAACGACCGCCAAAGTCGTTAAAAAGATCGCTAACCGATGATGCGTCGTTAATGAGATCGTCAAGTATGGCAGCTACTAGCGACCTTAAAACGATCTCGCCAACGATAGCGTCGTTATCGTGATCGTTAGCGGGAACGTTTAGTGTGGCAGTACCTTTAGCCACAATGACAGTATATGTTGGGTATAGACAGACAAAGAAACATGCTGATCACTACAGATTGTGAAACAAAAGGATTGCGAAGGTTACAGTGTAGGCCAGTGGTTGGGGCCTCGGGGTCATTCAATAGAAGGTAGGAAACAATGCCTCTATTGGTATGATCTTAGCATTCTAGTTTTCTGGTTAATCATGGAACTCTGGTATCTGGACAAAGGAGAGTGCAAAGGGAAATCTGTCATCCGACATTGTGATGGGACTTTCATCTTCTCCATGATGATGTGATGTTCTTCTCCATGACATAGCCTTTCTTTGTTCTGCAAAAACAGGCTCTCCTCCTGAGGTCCTCTGTACAGCCCGGCCAGATCTGCGTGCTAGAGGAAATCACTTATTGATTCTCAGAGAAATAATACTGACACCTCTTATAATATATTGGTTGGCATGGCTACTTTAACATATTATTATGGTCATTGTGTTGGGAATCCCTTGGATCAGATGAAAATACAATTTTAATGAGTCTAATTTTAAAGGGTGAAAAGTAATTACCAACCATGGAAGATTAATAGCAGCTCTGTCCCTGGACTCAGTCAATAAATAACCAATGTATGTTTCTCAGGGACCCATTCAATGGTAATCACAGTCATTATCTCCTCAGTACATTAGCAAATGTATTTTACTTTTTATACAGTGCAAATTTATTTTATTTGTATTATTATACAAAACATCTGTAATTATAAAATGTATAAAAAATGTAATTGGTAACAAAAAATTGGACAGCATCAAGGAGTGGACTTGGCATAAAATAATAAAAGACCATATCCAATTTAGATTGTGAGCCTCATCTGGGACAGCGATGATAATGTGTGCAAAACTGTAAAGCGCTGCGGAATATGTTAGCGCTATATAAAAAAATTAAGATTATTATTATTATATCCATGTAACCGCTGCAGCCAATCACTGATCCTCTGATGGTATTTTTTGTTTCATTACAAATCATTGCAGTTTACTAGGAATTACACAATTTGTAATGTTAAAGGGACCCTGCCAACTGATTTATGCTGCCCAAACTACGAGCAGCATGAATCACAGACTGGCTGCACGGTTGTAGCCAGGTATATTTCTCTCTGTTAACGTTGTGCTGTTTCAGAGAAAATATAATCTGAAGTAGTATGAAGTTTGAAGCCCCCGGCAGTCTTTTCAGAGTGCTGCTCGACATGATTGACAGCTCTCTATTTAAGTACGTGGCGCCTTGCAAAGTCAGGGATCACAAATGTCTGTGAACGCTGATGGCGTGACATGCCAGATCTTCAGCCATTTTTACACACACCCATGTAATTAGTGTGAGGGCTATTGTTCAGTCTGGTGGGTAGCTGCCCCTACACGACAACTACTGATCCCAGGAGAAGAAATCCTGAACCCCTGGGATTGAGTGGTGCTTGAGATCAGGAAGGCCAGCCAGTACCTTTGCTGTGGTGGCTGTCAGGACTACCGCAAAATCTGTGCAGCCTAAGGGGACATAGAGTCCTGCGCGGTTCAAGAAGGGTCCAACTGCCAGATGACGTCGGTTAGGGATCAGAGGAGAGATATCTTGATACGATCTTTGTTGTCAGCAGTGGGAAGAGAGCTGAGGTACTTTCCTGAAAGCCTGATGTGTCATGGATGCCAAGGTCCAGGCTGAGAGGAAAGGTTTTAGGCTACTTTCACACATCAGTTTTTTGTGTCAGGCATAATCCATCCTATGCCTGACAGGACGAATCCGGCGCTGATTTTAAAAAACTGATGCAACTGATAAGTTTTCTTGCCGGATCCGTCCTGACCTTTTCAACCCGGAAAGATAAAATTTCCATGTTGAAAATGCAGGTACCAATGTCCGGACTGAGGAGAGAGAGAGAGAGAGAGAGACCTTGGATTCCGGATCAGTTTTCTGACGGATTTGTCAAAACACTGGTCCGGTTCCATAGATTTGCATTGTTTCCGGCCGCCTGAAGCGCCGATTCAGGCACTATCAGGCGGCTTCGGAAAAAACAAAAACGTTGCAGCCAGCGTCTTGTCCGGCCGCTGGAATGTACATTTCCGACGGATCCGGCCAAAAACGGATGCAACGCTGTGACATCAGGCGCGATCCGGCGCTAATGTAAGCCAATGGTAAAAAAACGCATCCGGTACCAGATGCGTTTTTTTAAAAACACGCCGGATCGCGCCTGACACAAAAAGCCTGATGTGTGAAAGCAGCCTTAGTGCATGTATTGTGCTATATGCAGTGAGAGTTAAGAGAGCTGCTACATATTGCCGGAAAAGAGCTGGGTTCATCACACCATGAGGATCTATTGGCTCAGTGTACTGAGTAACTGTGCAGATCTGTAATCATCGTAATCAACTGCTGTGATTTGTTTTCCTGATGCACCTGAGGTCTGGACATTGCTTATTGAGACGGGCTGATTGTGCATCCCTTCCACAACCTTCCCCTTTTCATTCTGCTAAAGACAGCTCTCCGCCGGCGAGACCAACGTGGCTGTTTGCAATCATTACGCCCTGGCTTGGTGGTGGTCGACCCAGACATGTACACACAGAAGAAACCTGTCAGGTACCTAGAGCGGTCCAGATAGAAGCTGGCTGGGGGCGGCGCTGGACTAGTCCCTTTTTGTCCCTATGTGTCACGCTGTATAGCAGATATATATATGTGATGACAATAATCTATATCAAAAGGGCAACATACTATATAACATGCGCATAGCTATATGATAACATAGATTTACCTGACAGAAAGTCCAGTGGGTCAGAACGGAATCCGTTATACGCTGTCTCCGGCTAGAGGGTGACCGGGGTCTAAGCTGACCCTAACTGGGGTCCTAACTAATCCCTCAACCTGGAGGTACTGTTAAAGGTACAGAGGTCCAGGCCACCAGCGTAAACCCTGTCTCCTATCAATCCCTGCCAACTGTATTCTAGTCCTAAGAAGGACCCTGAATACCACCAAAGGGAATGACCAGGTAATGGTTAATGAACAGAAAGACAAACAAGAAAGATAAGAAATAAAGTAAATAAAGTCTTACATACAACACTCACACACAGTAGGAACACCTTAGGTCTCAGAGATAAACTATAAGCTGTAAGAGTAAAACAACTAAGGAGCTCTTAGCTTAAGTATTCCCAGAACCGATCCAGTCTGCTAAACTATATGAATGCTTTCACCGGCATCAAACACCCAGACTGGCAGGAATATAAAGGAAACTAATTAGAACATAATCCAAAGCAGCCGGGCGAGGCTGGACCTAGTCTTAGCAAAGAGCTAGGTAAAATTAACTCTCTCATTACCAAACACAAAGAAACAGCAGCTCAGCTGTGAGAAGTCAGAATGTGCAATCGCGACGATCTTCGTGGCGATGCACCCATGACAGTACCCCCCCTTCTACGAGGGGCCTCCGGACCCTCATGACCAGGTCTGTCCGGGTAAATTGTGTGAAAGGTCCGAACCAATCGATCTGCGTTATCATCAGACGCAGGGACCCACGTCCTCTCCTCAGGACCATACCCCCTCCAATGAACTTCCACGTTATCATTGACTACCACTGAAGGAGGAGGTAGAGGTGACGGTATGACTGGTGCCACATACTTTTTAAGTAATGACTTGTGAAACACATTATGAATTTTAAATGTAGGAGGGAGGTCCAGACGAAATGCCACAGGATTAATTATGGAACTGATCCTGTATGGCCCGATGAATCTGGGACCCAACCTCCAGGAGGGAACTTTAAGTTTTATATTCCTGGTAGACAACCACACCAGATCGTTCACCCTCAGATCTAGACCAGAAACTCTCCTCCTATCAGCCATCCGTTTGTAAGGGTTCTCCGTAACCTTCAGTCTTAAGCGATCTGGAACTATCAGTCT
This sequence comes from Oophaga sylvatica, assembly GCA_033576555.1. NCBI lineage: Eukaryota > Metazoa > Chordata > Amphibia > Anura > Dendrobatidae > Oophaga > Oophaga sylvatica. The sequence goes on from JARQOD010000001.1 coordinate 842,397,466, forward strand.
CCCTGGAAGTCCCACAGGGGCGTCCCCCTGAGCCCCCAATACCTCCCCCTCAAGCTCAGAGCATACAGCTGACACTACAACTCCCTCCTGAGGAATAGGAACCGGATCATCCGTCTTCCCGGCCCCTGGGAAAGTACGAGATAAGGCATCAGGAAGCAACTTTATTGAGAAGTCATATGTGCGATGAGGAGGTAACTCTTTACACCCCTCCTCTGAGAACTTCTCCCAAAAGTCCTCCAGAAAAGGAGGCAAAGTCCTAGGCACAACCGCACCGATGACCGTGCTCATGCAGTTATTCTTGCAAAATTCACCCCACTGGCTTATCTTTCTGGATTGCCAATCAATCACTGGGTTATGTTTAGCCAACCAAGGAAGTCCCAACACAATAGGAGCAGGCAGACCCTCCAACACATAACAAGACAATTGCTCTTTATGTATTGCCCCTACTCGAAGATCTATGTTATGAACAGCTTGTACCAAGCTACCTTGACCGAGAGGTCTAGAATCAATAGAGAGTATAGGGACCGGTTTGGCCAATACACTCAGTTGCATACCATGCACCTGGGCAAACCGAGTGTCCACCAAATTAGCCCCGGACCCACTATCAAGAAAAACAGAAATCCTCTCAGTTCTAGTACCAATCACCACCTCCGCAGGCACGAGAAACTGAGAGGGATTTGGGGACGAAATACACACTCCCAGGTTAACTCCTTGGTTCAAAGAGGTCCGGGATGGACACCCCCCAACATAATGTCCCTCTCTCCCGCAAAAGAAACACCTTCTAGTCTTGCGGCGCACCGCTGATTCCCTCCTACAAAATGATGTCCCTCCCAACTGCATGGGTTCCTCAGAACAGACCAGGGGAACCTCAGTATAAGGGACTTTAGTAGTAGGTGGAGTCATCACGGGAGGCGGAGTTACCTCGCGTCTTCCCCGAATTCGTCTATCCATGCGAATAGCGAGGGCCATAGCAGCCTCCAGTGATGGAGGAGAATCATACTGAGCTAACACATCCTTTAATTTGTCAGACAACCCTTGACAAAACTGGCTCCTAAGAGCTGGGTCATTCCACTGAGTATCTGTTGCCCATCTACGGAACTCAGAAGAATATTCCTCCGCTGGACGATTTCCTTGCCGTATTTTACGTAACCTTGTTTCAGCAAGGGAGACTCGATCCGGATCATCATATACCAGACCCAGGGCAGTAAAAAATCGATCCACTGACTGGAGATCTGGGGAGCCTGGAGGAATAGAGAACGCCCAAGATTGAGGATCCCCTTGTAAGAGCGAGATAACAATTCCCACCCTCTGCTCTTCACTCCCAGATGACCGAGGCCGCAGCCGAAAGTACAATTTACATGCCTCCCGGAAAGTAAAAAATTTGTCCCGCCCACCAGTGAACCTGTCCGGGAGAGCAACCTTAGGTTCAGATCTGGTTTGCTCCGGGGGGGACAAAACCTTGGACTTAATGTCTGCCAACTCCATGGACAATCCCTGCAACTGCCGGGCCAGCTGGGCTACTGGATCCATGATAGCTGGGGAGAATCTTTAGTATGGGCCGGTGAAAATGTCACGCTGTATAGCAGATATATATATGTGATGACAATAATCTATATCAAAAGGGCAACATACTATATAACATGCGCATAGCTATATGATAACATAGATTTACCTGACAGAAAGTCCAGTGGGTCAGAACGGAATCCGTTATACGCTGTCTCCGGCTAGAGGGTGACCGGGGTCTAAGCTGACCCTAACTGGGGTCCTAACTAATCCCTCAACCTGGAGGTACTGTTAAAGGTACAGAGGTCCAGGCCACCAGCGTAAACCCTGTCTCCTATCAATCCCTGCCAACTGTATTCTAGTCCTAAGAAGGACCCTGAATACCACCAAAGGGAATGACCAGGTAATGGTTAATGAACAGAAAGACAAACAAGAAAGATAAGAAATAAAGTAAATAAAGTCTTACATACAACACTCACACACAGTAGGAACACCTTAGGTCTCAGAGATAAACTATAAGCTGTAAGAGTAAAACAACTAAGGAGCTCTTAGCTTAAGTATTCCCAGAACCGATCCAGTCTGCTAAACTATATGAATGCTTTCACCGGCATCAAACACCCAGACTGGCAGGAATATAAAGGAAACTAATTAGAACATAATCCAAAGCAGCCGGGCGAGGCTGGACCTAGTCTTAGCAAAGAGCTAGGTAAAATTAACTCTCTCATTACCAAACACAAAGAAACAGCAGCTCAGCTGTGAGAAGTCAGAATGTGCAATCGCGACGATCTTCGTGGCGATGCACCCATGACACTATGGCACCCGGCTGGATCTGCAGACTATATTTCTCGGAGAATATATATGGCTTCAATCATTCAGGCAGGCTTTGATTCATGCTGTCCGTAGTCTGGGCAGCATGAATCAGATGACAGGTTCCCTCTAAAACACAACATGTTTAGGGTACATTCACATGTGTAGCAAAAATGAGGAAACGGTAAATACTGCTGCGGAGTGGGTGAAAGACCGAGGAGACCACTTAAGCAGTGGCATCAAAACAGCAGAGGAATCAATAAGTCATCTTTTTTTATTTTACGACATTTTCTACTTTTTGTACTGAGTCATCGACAACCAATTCAATCTCATCTCTATATGAAAAGTATGAAAAATGATAAAAGTAAAACGCTATCTTAACCTTCAATATGCAATATACAAAATAAGTGAATGAAAATGTATTGGGTTCTTGTTTTTCACCCTTGTAATTAGCTTCCTGTTCACCATGTCTTGCTTCCAGGGCATCACATAACGCTTGGGGATAATTGGGTGTCTCCTGGAGAATTCAGATACATGTGAGTGAGCAAGTCTGTAGAAAAATGGAGTAGTATTAATTAGACACATGGATCAGATAGTGTGCTTTACACCAAATTTTAGCTAGCAAAAAATGGGCTCATGTGCTTCATTTAGAAATGTCTTACCATAGATGGCATGCATGAAGAGTGAACATTGCAGCTGTGTGTACAGTCTTTTCTCTTCATCATTGCTACATGTATATTTTGCAGCAGAGCAAATTAATTCCTATGATTGTAATGTTTGAGCAATCATTTAATAACAATTGTCCTTTTCAGTTTTTAGATCAATAGTCATCATTGCATTTATGGCCAGCTTTAGGAGCTTTATGTCGTTCATACCATCATTAGTCATCACATTCATTTCAATATATAATAATGTGAAATGCAGGGCGCACCAATTATACACAATTAAATAAGGAGGTGCAGATCGGTAGAAAAAACAACAGCTAAGTAAGAGAGAAAGGAACTACCGCAGTAATGCACACTACTCAGATAATGGAAAGTAGAAAAACAGTCAATTTTATTGGTATACAAAGAGTAAAGTAAAACACAAGTAAAATCAGAGTGACTCTGGTCCCAAACGCCCGCCCCTAACCATGATCAAGGTATATAATGAATAATGTCTCAAAAATAACAAAAACATGAAAAATAACTGGAAAAACATATGATCATAAAATAAACATTTGGAAATATGTAATGGTCCACCTATGATGAGAGAACCTGTATGGATAGCAGAAAAAATATTAATGATACAAAAAATATATCAAATAATTATAAGCAAGCCCAAATAAGGGGTAAAATAGTCCCCCACCTGTGAACTAAAAAGATGGCTCCAAATCAATAATTGTGAAGAGAAACAAAAGCCATGAAAAAATCACTAGCACATGATATAAACCAGAACAAACCTCATGATAAAGGCATGAGAGAGCAAACGGGCAGTCAGGACCAGAGGACACCAAGGTCCCACGCGTTACGCCGCAGCCTCAGCTTCCTCAGGGAAGCCGCACAGGCTGCGGCGTAACGCGTGGGACCTTGGTGTCCTCTGGTCCTGACTGCCCGTTTGCTCTCTCATGCCTTTATCATGAGGTTTGTTCTGGTTTATATCATGTGCTAGTGATTTTTTCATGGCTTTTGTTTCTCTTCACAATTATTGATTTGGAGCCATCTTTTTAGTTCACAGGTGGGGGACTATTTTACCCCTTATTTGGGCTTGCTTATAATTATTTGATATATTTTTTGTATCATTAATATTTTTTCTGCTATCCATACAGGTTCTCTCATCATAGGTGGACCATTACATATTTCCAAATGTTTATTTTATGATCATATGTTTTTCCAGTTATTTTTCATGTTTTTGTTATTTTTGAGACATTATTCATTATATACCTTGATCATGGTTAGGGCGGGCGTTTGGGACCAGAGTCACTCTGATTTTACTTGTGTTTTACTTTACTCTTTGTATACCAATAAAATTGACTGTTTTTCTACTTTCCATTATCTGAGTAGTGTGCATTACTGCGGTAGTTCCTTTCTCTCTTACTTACACATTCATTTCAATGACGCACAATATTAAGCCTATTATACAGTACTGTGCAAAATGTAAGGCAGGTGTTGAAAAATTATGTGATTAAGAATGCTTTAAAATAAATAGAAGTGTTTATTAATAAAGTGCAAAGTCAACGAGCAAAAGAGAAATCTAAACTTAATATTTGGTGTGACCAATCTTTGCCTTTTAGACAGCATAAATTATTCTAGGTAAATTTGCATATAGCTTTTGAGCTTGGCAGGAAGTCTGTTACAAATATCTTGGAGAGCCAATTACAGATCTTCTTTGGATATTTTCCCCAGAAGTAAGCCCTAGCATGATTTTACAGGATTTTTAATATAAGCTTGAAATATATACCCTACTCCAAAAGTAAGCCCTACTTACAGTCAGTATAGGTGTTTGGAGGGAAGGGGGTAACTAGTAAATTACCAGGGCCACCACATTCTTAAGGGCCCACAGCATTTCTATTGTGAGGTTAAGGCAGCTTAAAGACCTTTGGTGACATTATGGTCATGTGACCATGATGTCACCAAAGGGCCTTTATCTGCAGGAGTCTATAAGAACTGAAGAGGAGACAGGTTGGTATGTACTGTATGTGCAGTGTGTATATACAGTTGTGTGAAAAAGTGTTTGCCCCTTTCCTGATTTCCTATTCTTTTCCATGTTTGTCACACTTAAATGTTTCAGATCACCAAACAAATGTAAATATTAAACAAAAATAACACAAGTAAACACAAAATGCAATTTTTAAATGAAGGACACGCAGGCCAGATTACGGCCAAACCTGTTCTCAATCAAGAAATCAGTTAAGTAGGACCTGCCTGACAAAGCGAAGTAGACCAAAGGCTCCTCAAAAGCTAGACATCATGCCTCCATCCAAAGAAATTCTAGAACAAATGAGAAACAAAGTAATTGAGATCTATCAGTCTGGAAAAGGTTATAAAGCCATTTCTCAAGCTTTGGGACTCCAGCGAACCACAGTGAGAACCATTATCCACAGATGGAAAACAAGGAACAGTGGTGAGCCTTCCCAGGAGTGGCTGGCCGGCCAAAATTACTTTAAGAGCGCTGCGACGACTCATCCAAGAGGTCACAAAAGACCCCACAACAACATCCAAAGAACTGCAGGCTTCACTTGCCTCAGTTATGGTCAATGTTCATGACTCCACCATAAGACAGAGACTAGGCAAAAATGGCCTGCATTACAGAGTTCCAAGACTAAAACCCCTGCTGAGCTAATAAGAATATAAAGGCTCATCTCAGTTTTGTCAGAAAACTTCTTGATGATCCTCAAGACTTTTGGGAGCATACTCTGTGGACTGTCAAGACAAAAGGTGGTCTTTTTGGAAGGTGTCCCATTATATTTGATGTAGAAGTAACACAGCATTTCAGAAAAGGAACATCATACCAACAGCAAAATATGGCCATGGTAGTGTGATGGTCTGGGGCTGTTTTGCTGCTTCAGGACCTGGAAGACTTGCTGTGGTAAATGAAACCATGAATTCTGCCAAAAAATTCTGAAGGACCTTAATCCGATTGAGATGCTATGGTACGACCTTAAAAAGGCAGTTTATGTTCGGAAACCCTCCAATGTGGCTGAATTACAATTCTGCAAAGATGAGTGGACCAAAATTCCTACAGAGCGTTGTAAAAGACTCATTGCCAGTTATGGCAAACGCTTGATTGCAGTTGTTGATGTTAATCACTTTTTCACACAGGGCTCTGTATGTTTGGTTTTCTTTTTCCCTTAAGAATAAAGACCTTCATTTAAAAACTGCATTTTGTGTTTAGTGATGTTCGGGTCCAGCGGATCTGGACGAGCATTTCAAAACATTTTGGATCGGTTACCAGAACAGTACCCGAACCCGGACCCCATTGAATGGGGAGCCCAAACATCTGTTGTTTGCCACACTGTCATCTGCATGACAGCATGGCAAACATTTCCTTTGATTGGCGGTAAGATTATTACCAGCGGTCAGACAGCTGCGGTTCCCACTCTGTCAGATGACAGCGTGAGACAGCAGCTGTGACCAGCGGTAAAAAGTTTACCTCCGGTGACAGAGACTTCGGCTAATGAGAGTACTACTCCTATGCCTGCTGCCGCTAATAACAGTGAGAGTAGGTGGCAACTGATGGAAGTATTCATCAACCGGCATCTGCGCTATAAATAAATGTTTTTCAAAAATTAACTGCAGTGAACACACTGAGCTCAGAGCTGCACCGTGAGACTTTTTCTCAGGGTGCTAGCGGTGATCTCACTGAAGTCACCGCAGTTCACGGCCCGACTCACACTGAAGTGAGCTGGGAACGTAGGCTCAGTGACCTGTGGTAACCTCAATGACATCACCGCTCTTCGCTGACAATGCGCTCACAGCAGTTCATTCTCCCATGGTTGTCAGCCTGGACGGTCACATCTTTACATCTTCCAAGATGAAAATCAATTTTTACAGACATGGATTACAGCATGGGACAGTATGTCGGACAACTGAGGGATATTATTGTTTTTTTATTTTTGTTTCTTTACAGGAGATCAGCGCTTTAATGGAATGGGCATTAGGTGAGTATTTTAGTTGTTTATTATTTTCTGTTTTTTACAAGAGATCAGGGCTTCAATGGAATGGGCATAATGTGAATATAACTGTGTTTGTTATTTTTAAATAAATTTGTAAAATGGTGTGTATTTTTATTTCAAATAAAGGACTTTATTCTGGGTTTTTGTATTGATAAAATGACTATGGGGTTAGTAATGGAGAGGTGACTTATAAAATACAAAGGTGACATGAACCCCACAAATATGAACCCCTGAAAAGCCAGGCAAAACGCCAGAATTGGTGCATCTAATAGATGCCCCTTTTCTGGGGAGGCTGCAGGCTGCTATTTTTAGACAGAAAGGGGTCAATATCCTTGGCCCCTAACCAGTCTGAGAATACCAGCTACCAGCTGTCTGCTTTAGCTTAGCTGGTCGTTAAAAAAGGAGGGGACCCCAAGCCGTTTTTTAAATTGTTTATTTAAATAATTTAAAAAATGGCGTGGGGACCACTCTATTTTTGATAGCCAGCCATGATAACGCTGACAGCTGAGGGTTGCATCCCACAGCTGTCAGTTTCACCATGATGGTTATCAAAAATAGATTTTTTAAATGTATTTATATATAGCTCAAGCGCCAGCTAATGAATACTCCCATCAGCTGCCGCCTGCTCTTGCTGTTATTAGTGGCAGCAAGCGTAGGCTGATGGGAGTAGTACTCACATCAGCCGATGCCTCTGTGACCGTAGGTAAACTTTTTACCGCCGGTCACAGCGGCTGGTTGTCAGATGAACTGCAGTTCTCAGAGCCACCGGTGTTTCTCATGCTGTTGACAGTGTGTGAAACACCCCATGTTAGGGGTGCCGAACCCAAACAATAACATGGATTTTCTTGAGAAGTCCGTGTTCGAGGTCCGTGCCCGCACAGGAGGTGTTCACAACGGACGCCGTATTTTGCTTTTCAGTTTCGCCCATCACTGCTTGTGTTATCTTAATCTAATATTTAAATTTGGTTTGTGATCTGAAACATTTAAGCATGACAAACATGCAAAAGAATAGGAAATCAGGAAGGTGGCAAACACTTTTTCACACAACTGTACATGTGTATGTGCAATGCGTATGTGTGTGTGATTATACATCTGTATGTGGTGTGTGTGTGATGACATGATTATCTAATATATACTTACCTTGTAATGTCTTCACATCCTGTTCCATCCAGATGTTTCCAGATCCCAGAATTCCAAGCGGCGGAAGTTCACCAACAACCATATTGGAACACCCAAGTGATGGGTGTCTCAATATGGAAACTGCTGGTGGTACCACCAGCGGAACACCGTCGCACCACACACACACACACACTGTATATGTCGTGACCCGCACCACAATTGTGGGTTACCAGGGCAATGGGGTACTCAGAGCCGAGCCCATGGAAGTCTATGGGGTTGTCACAGGCAGCGGTGGCTCGGTCTGTGGCCCTGGCGGTCAGGCGTATGTTGGGGGGGGGGATTATTATTTACAGGGGATAGGTAGGTAACAGTTCGTGATGCCACCTGTAGTTTTCTGATCACTAAGACCAGCGCTGCTGTAGATCTCTGAGGGGATGGTGTGGCAGCTAGATGTCGGGTCCCCTACAGGTGGGACTCTTCCCTCAGGGTCTATAGTGATTATGATGTCGTGAAGGTATGCAATTAAATGACACAGTCTCACACATTAAAGCTTCTTTCCATACCTTTTACTTTCCAAGATGATAAGGCAGGTCCCGGGAAGCTGTTGGGGTGGATGGAGGATGCGTTTCAAGGCAACGGCTGAGCAGGTTAGAGGCCTCCTTAACTTTCAATGTAACGAGTCCAACTTGCATGAAGCTAAGTTCACTCAAAAACTCCAGCTAATTCTGTAGCTGTACTGCCCGGTCAGCATAGTGGTCGAGTCTTCTAATGGATAGAACTAAGTTCCTTCTCTTGTCGTGCACTGACTCAAAGTTCTTGTTCTACCTGACCCTGGTTTCGTACTGACAACAGGGCTTGTTCCTGTGACTTGAAGTCCAGCGAACCTCTGGTTGTTCTATCACTACGCTTGAAGCTGTAGCGACACTTCGGTCCCCAGTGACCGGTGACTAATGCAGGATAGTCCAATCCTTAAAGCACTTCTATAATTCTTTCCACTGCGCCCTTCGCCCTGCTCGCGCTCTTAATATCAGCACTGACTAGACTAGGATAATATTCAGTCATCCGTACTAGCCTCCACTTCTGTACCGTCTCCCTGTGTTGACAGGAGATCTCGGCTCTCCAAAAGGCACCAGTCCCGACTCTCTGCACGCTCACAGGAAAACTTTCAGACTGCACTGTGCTACAGGACACTCCCCTATACACCCCTGCTGGGTGTGTCTGAAATGTATATGAGTGATGTCGAGCCCTTAACCGTTACCTCTCCACCCATCCTCCCGGATAATGTGTGCCTTACCTACCAGGGCTACACATTCCCCCTTGGTAAAATACAGCACTCCCGGGCTGTGAAATAGACAAAGAAAGAATTTTTGTTTTGCATTTAAACCTTTAACATCAAACTCTTCCCAGCAGGGAGGTGAGAAATTCTTAAACGTTGCATTATGTACAATGGACATAGAAAAATACAAAAACATACTTTCAATAAATATGTCATATCAAACAGTATTCTTGTGAAGGACCCGCACCAAACCTTCAACGTGGGTCCTGGGTGGGCTGCAGGACATCTGGCTGCAGACCTCGCTCAGTGCCACACCACACGGGTTTTATGTTCAGAGGTAATTGTTACAGTTGGATATAGAACCACGAGAATGCATAAAGTGCAACTATAAACATTATCAGTTCTGGGGCTGACATAGTCCACAGCCTCGAAGTCCATTATTCCTCCTATTTAGTAATGCACAATACCATAACAATACTTTTTACAATATTCACATAAGGTAAACTTTTTCTGGGTTAAAATACATTATTTTGCTAGAATTACTGTTGATATCGAATAGGTATCTTCCCTTTCGTGGTTCGTTCTGATCTACGTGGAGTAGCTTCAGGTATATTAGTCTGTGATCTACCTGCTCTGCGTAATGGCAAACTATAGAACTGTCTCAATCTTTCCATGGATCTGGCAAGCGTACTGATGGCTGGGCGGTGTGAGTCAGCTTCACCAGGGGATCCCATAGCATGGGGCGCTGCTTCTGATGGTCCTTCTTGAGATTCTGTAGGCTGGGGTGTTACTGGAATAGGTAACTCCTGAACTGGCTCAACTGGCACCATGGGCATAACTGGAGGTAGAACTTCCTCTTGTGGCTGATAAAACTGCAACACCGGAATGATTACAGCATCTCCCAGTCTGGGCCAATCCGCAGGGAAATCTCCCAGATCCGTGTGTATGACCTCTTCTTTTCTTTCTTCTCGATTGACGACAGGGTTCTCTTCACGAAGCTTTAAGGGTTCTGGGCACAATTTCAAATGGTCTCTGGACACAGTGGATATTGTTCTTCCTCCGTCCTTACTGATGATACAAACTTTTCTGTTGTCATATTTGGAGTCTTGTACGACGTAGGGTTCTTGTTCCCACTGGTTGTCCAATTTGTGCATCTTCCTTTTTCTTTTCAATACCACTTCTCCAGGCATCAAAGGCTTGGCAGGAGCATTCCTGTTGTAATATCTTCCTGTTTTTCCCGTGCCTTGTTGAGACTTTCTTCTACACAGACTTGCACTCGTCTGTATTGCTCTTGCCGATTGATGTCCCAGTTTTCAACGGCGTCATCTGCCTCCGGTTCTACCACTCCAAGTTCTAAATCCATTGGTAGTCTTCCGGGCCTTGCTCTCATAAGATAGGCTGGAGTGCAGTTAGTGGAACTTACAGGTATATGGTTATACAAGTCAACCAAATCAGGTAGTACGTCCGGCCACCGATTTCTGTCTTCCAACGGTATGGATTTCAACAAATCAAGGACAATGTGGTTCATTTTCTCGCAAAGGCCGTTGGTTTGAGGATGGTATGGTGTTGTTCTAATTTTCTTACACCCATACATGTGACAGAATTCCTTGAATAGGTCAGCCTCGAAAGCAGGTCCTTGATCAGTTAATACTTGCTCCGGATACCCATGCGGTCTGCAGAAGCTTGCTTGAAAGGTTCTTGCTGCCGTCACTGCTGTCTGATCCTTAACTGGAACAACCACCAGAAATCTAGAGTAATGGTCCACCATGGTCAAGGCGTATGAGTATCCAGATCTACTTGGCGCCAATTTAACGTGGTCCAGGGCCACAATCTCCAAGGGACGAGTCGTCCGGACAGGCTGCAGGGGTGCCCTCTGACTACCGTGGTCCTTCCTTCTGAGACCACAGGGTCCACAGTTCCGACACCACCTCTCGATGGAGCTGCGCATCCCTACCCAGTAGAACCGGCACCTCAACAGGGTCTCCAGCTTTCTCCAGCCAAAGTGTCCTGCTTGATCGTGGTATGCTTCCAACACCATTTGGACGTCTGCCTTGGGGACCACTATCTGCCAGACCATCTCATGGGTCCTGGGGTTGACGTATCTCCTGCACAACTTCTCACGGTATAGGAACAACCGGCTTCTCTCGTTCCACAGGAGCTTTGCTGACATAGGTGCATCTTTTTCCAAGGAGGAACCTTCCTGTCTTAACAACTCCTTGATACGGCTGACCACTGGATCGCTGTCCTGAGTCTCTTTCCAGCTGTGATGGGGTAAGGGATTTAACGTTGCACCATACTGCTTTCTGTAGACTCGCTGCTCGTGGACTATCCCATTTCGATGGAACGCAGGTAGCTCAATTTCTTCCAGGTCGTCCGATTCTTCTTCCGTGTCAGATTCATGCGGCATTCGGGACAATGCGTCAGCATTAGCATTCTTTCGGCCTGCCCGGTACTTGATGGTAAACTGGTAATTGGACAACCGAGCCATCCAACGCTGCTCCATGGCGCCCAGCTTGGCTGTGTCCAGGTGCGTTAAGGGGTTGTTGTCTGTAAACGCAGTGAACTGGTTGGAGGCCAGATAGTGCTTAAATCTTTCAGTAATGGCCCAGACCAGCGCCAGAAACTCCAGCTTGAAGCTGCTATAATTTTCCGGATTCCTCTCAGTTGGCCTGAGTTTTCTGCTGGCATATGCGACGACTTTTTCTTGGCCATTCTGCTTCTGACTGAGAACTGCTCCTAAACCTTCATTACTTGCATCGGTGTACAGCAGGAACGGTTGGCTGTAATCAGGATAGGTCAAGATCTCATCACCTGTAAGGATCTCTTTCATCTTTTGGAATGCTTCAGCCTGTTCCTTACCCCAATTAAAGGGAGGGTTTCTGCTCTTTAGGGATTGTCCTACTAGGAGGTCCTGTAAAGGGGCTGCCTTCTTCGTGTAATCTTTCACGAACCTTCTGTAGTAACCCGTTAGTCCCAGGAACTGTCGCACTTCCTTGAGGTTCTTCGGCTCCGGCCACTTCTGGATGGCAGTGACTTTCTCTGGGTCCGGCGCTACTCCTTCCGAACTGACGATGTGCCCCAAGTATTGTACCTTCTGTTTGAGTAGATGGCATTTTGAGGGTTTCAACTTCATCCCGTACCTGGACAGGGACTCAAATACTTCTGCCAGGTGCTTCAGATGGTCCTCATATGTCTTGGAGTACACGATGACGTCGTCTAGGTATAGCAGCACGGTTTCAAAATTGAGATGTCCCAGGCAGTTCTCCATCACTCTCTGAAATGTTCCTGGGGCACTGCTGAGCCCAAACGGCATTCTGTCGAACTCACAGAGCCCCATTGGGGTGGTGAAAGCCGTTTTCTCACGATCCTCCTCAGCCACAGCCACTTGCCAGTACCCACTAGTCAGATCGAGGGTAGAAAAGTAGTTAGCCGTTTTCAGAGCAGCTAATGATTCCTCTATACGTGGTAACGGGTATGCGTCCTTATGTGTTATGCGGTTCACCTGCCTGTAATCCACACACATTCTCAAGCTACCATCTTTTTTTCTAACCAGGACTAGAGGTGCTGCCCAGGGACTACAACTATCCCTGATTACTCCGGCTTCTTTCATATCTCGCAACATTTCTTTAGCCTTCTGATAATGGGCTGGGGGTATAGGCCTGTACCGCTCTTTGATGGGAGGATGACTGCCTGTAGGGATATGATGTTGTACTCCCTTAATTATCCCAAAATCAAGTGGGTGCTTGCTAAACACTTGGGCGTACTCTTGTACCACCCGTAATACCCCTTGCTTCTGATGAGCGGGAGTGGTGTCCGTCCCAACATGGAGTTGCTGACACCATTCCGCCACCTGGGTTGCCGGGTCATTGTCCTCCGCTATTTGGCGGGAGTCTAAGGACTCAGCCGGGAGAATAGAATTATTGTCGACAGCATGTAGTTTAGCAATGGTTGCATAACGGGGTAAGTTTACCTCATCATCTCCCCAGTTGAGAAGCTGTACCGGTACTCTTCCATTCACCACTTCCACTACTCCCCTAGCAGTCATAAGTGTAGGTCTATGTTCTGAATGGTGGGGTTCTACTACAGCTTGGTAGTTCTGTCCTCTCAGACCTATGGCTGCCCTGCCCCAGATTATCATTTCACTCATTGGGGGTATCACAATGGGATTCGAGTCAGTGACCCGTACATTACCAATTTCGCCGTCTGTAAGCTTCGCTTGCTGCTGACACATCAGGGCCCGGATCTCTCTTTGAATTACTCCCTTTTGTCTTGATCTGGCAATTTCAGCGAGCTGTTGGAGTAAGAACACAACTTCTCCCAGACAGTTACTGATAATGTTAGTACCCAAAATTATATTTAAACCGTTCTCCTCATTTACAGTCTTTACTACTAGAAGCCCCTGGTCTTTCAACTCCTCTCTGCCCACTTTCACATCCACACATTTTGTCCCGAGTACTTCTACAGGAAGACCATTAGAAGCATACACGGTAAAGTCAGGGCTCGGGGGTTTAAGACTGTCCATTGACCAGAACTTAGTATATAGGGCATCAGGTATTAGGGTCACCTGAGACCCAGTGTCTAACAATGCCGGAACTGCAATACCATCTAGAATGATAGACAGGTAGGGTCGCCCACCCACATACCTGCGGTTCCAGTCTAGGGGGCCTGACGGGTCTCCTCCTGGGTGTTGGCCCTCGGACCCAGGTTCTGCCCGTTTAAAGGACACTGTGGAGACATATGACCTTTCCGGTTGCAACGGTAACAGGTGATCTCCCGACGAGGAGGGTGTTGATCAGAGGTCGCTCCTGGGGGTGGCGTTGTCCTCCTCCGGGGGGGCGACGTCTTCCTTCTTCTCCGGTTCATCCACGGGACGTCTTCTGGGCAGTCAGCTAATAAGATCTTCCCTTCTTCCTCTTTCCGCAGCTGCAGGGCACTCATCACAGCAGCCAGATTTTTAGTCAGCTGGCGCACCTCTGAGCGCAGACAGTCCAATTCACTAGGGGGTGTCACCTGCGTTTTGGCTTCTGCCACTAGCGGGGAAAAGGGGGGTACTGCCGGTTCCAGAGTGACTTCACCCTGGTGATGTTGGGTTGCCACCTCAGGTTTGCCCAGGGGTCGCAGCCCTTTTATTGCCATGTACTTTAGGGCATCAAAGGTAGCATCAGGATGATCTAAGGACCACCAGTTTACAGTTCTGCGTTCCTCTTGGGATCTCAATCCCTGTACAAATTGTTCTTTCAGCATCTTATTTTCGTCGATAGCATTTATATTATTAATCTGCTTAAGGGCTCTCAGGGCTCCTTGTAGTCGGCAAGCGTAGTCCCTGATGCTGTCACCTGGCTGCTGTGAACAGTGGTAGAAGGCCATCCGGAGATCCGTTTCTGTGCGGTCTTCAAATATGGCATGTAGCTTAAAGAGGATCGCAGGTACCGACTCCTGATCAACGGTATCCCAAGTCTCCACTTCCCTCTCAGCAGCGCCAGTTAGCTGCCCTATCAGCACAGCAGCTTTTTGTCTCTCAGGCATGGAGTACATTTCTAGGATGCTGCATAACTTCCGCTTGAATCCTGCTAAAGTGCCTGGCTCACCGCTGTACTGGGGAAGCCATTTCGCCCCAGGCATATATGGGAGCGTTAGTGGCATGAGCGGGACTACCGGACTGGGTGCTGGGCCTGCGCCCCATCTGGCGCTACAATGCCACGCGGTGCGGGGTCGGGGCCTCCAGCTGGGGCCGCACTGTCGGCCGGTTGTTGTGACATATTAGCGCCCCCTTGGTTAAACGGAGCCTACCGGTTTCAGAAGCTGCTATTCCACAGGCACAGCGGTGGGGACAGAACCTTCATCGCAGGCGCTCTGATGTCAGAGCGTCCACTTCCTGTCGCAGGACCTGCCGCTGAGTCAGAGCCGGGGGCGTGTCCAAGACTTTGCGCGCTCTTTCAGGTACGCCCACCTTCTTCTCCAGCGCCTTAGGGCGCGAATATGGCGGCAAATATGGCGGTATTTGGCGCCAAACAGCAACAGTCTTTTTCACAAAGCACTCCACAGGCACACAGGGCTCGCAATGCTGCAAGTTTCGGATCCTGTTCGTGACGCCAAGTTGTCGTGACCCGCACCACAATTGTGGGTTACCAGGGCAATGGGGTACTCAGAGCCGAGCCCATGGAAGTCTATGGGGTTGTCACAGGTAGCGGTGGCTCGGTCTGTGGCCCTGGCGGTCAGGCGTATGTTGGGGGGGGATTATTATTTACAGGGGATAGGTAGGTAACAGTTCGTGACGCCACCTGTAGTTTTCTGATCACTAAGACCAGCGCTGCTGTAGATCTCTGAGGGGATGGTGTGGCAGCTAGATGTCGGGTCCCCTACAGGTGGGACTCTTCCCTCAGGGTCTATAGTGATTATGATGTCGTGAAGGTATGCAATTAAATGACACAGTCTCACACATTAAAGCTTCTTTCCATACCTTTTACTTTCCAAGATGATAAGGCAGGTCCCGGGAAGCTGTTGGGGTGGATGGAGGATGCGTTTCAAGGCAACGGCTGAGCAGGTTAGAGGCCTCCTTAACTTTCAATGTAACGAGTCCAACTTGCATGAAGCTAAGTTCACTCAAAAACTCCAGCTAATTCTGTAGCTGTACTGCCCGGTCAGCATAGTGGTCGAGTCTTCTAATGGATAGAACTAAGTTCCTTCTCTTGTCGTGCACTGACTCAAAGTTCTTGTTCTACCTGACCCTGGTTTCGTACTGACAACAGGGCTTGTTCCTGTGACTTGAAGTCCAGCGAACCTCTGGTTGTTCTATCACTACGCTTGAAGCTGTAGCGACACTTCGGTCCCCAGTGACCGGTGACTAATGCAGGATAGTCCAATCCTTAAAGCACTTCTATAATTCTTTCCACTGCGCCCTTCGCCCTGCTCGCGCTCTTAATATCAGCACTGACTAGACTAGGATAATATTCAGTCATCCGTACTAGCCTCCACTTCTGTACCGTCTCCCTGTGTTGACAGGAGATCTCGGCTCTCCAAAAGGCACCAGTCCCGACTCTCTGCACGCTCACAGGAAAACTTTCAGACTGCACTGTGCTACAGGACACTCCCCTATACACCCCTGCTGGGTGTGTCTGAAATGTATATGAGTGATGTCGAGCCCTTAACCGTTACCTCTCCACCCATCCTCCCGGATAATGTGTGCCTTACCTACCAGGGCTACACATATACACCATACGCACACACACACTGTATACTCCGTACGCACCACACACACATACACACACTGTATAGGCCGTATGCACCACCTTACACACTGTATACGCCATACACACACTGTATATGCCATACGTATCACACACTGTATACGCCGTTCGAACCACACACCCACACTGTATACACCGTACACACACACTGTATACGCCGTACGCACCACACACACTTTATACGCTGTACGCACCAGACACACACTTTGTATATGCGGTATGCAACACACACACACACACACACACACACACTGTATTCGCCGTACGCAGCCTCTTGGCGCGGTACCACCAGCGGAACACCATCGTAAACACGCCGCTGCCGGGATCAGCCAAATGATTCACTGACCGTCGCCATCTTTGTACAAGAGGAGCACATGCACAGTTTTAATGTGACTGCCGCTATCTGTCTGCACAAAGATGGCGGCGGTCTGATTTACTGCGCCTGTGTGAATTCCGCGCAGGCGCAGTGAATCATTCGGCTGATCCTGGCGGCAGATGCGCAAACGTGTCTACAGGCAGAGGAAGCCGGTCACATTAAAGGGGTTTTCCCACGAATGAAAGTTCATTTTAAAAATTGTCTGTGTCTGACAGTGTACAAAGCATACCACATCTCCTGGGCAGGGAGGAAGCAAAAGACAATACTGACATTACAGCAGGGGGATCACAAAGGATTCATTTTGTGAGGTAAAATATTTCACTGACTGTTTTTAAACAATATTTTACCTCACAAAATGTATCCTCTGCAATCTCCTGCTGTAATGTCAGTATTGTCTTTTGCTTCCTCCCTGCCCAGGAGCTGTAGTACAGGGTGGGCCATTTATATGGATACTCCTAAATAAAATGGGAATGGTTGGTGATATCAACTTCCTCTTTGTGGCACATTAGTGTATGGGAGGGGGAAAGCTTTTCAAGATGGGTGGTGACCATGGCGGCCATTTTGAAGTTGGCCATTTTGGGTCCAACTTTATTTTTTTCAATGGAAAGAGGGTCATGTGAAACATCAAACCTATTGAGAATTTCACAAGAAAAACAATGGCATGCTTGGTTTTAATGTAACTTTATTCTTTCATGAGTTATTTACAAGTTTCTCTTAGTTTACAGCCATTGACATGTCGCAGAGGTTAACACGTGAGGAGCGGATAGAAATTGTGTTGATGTCTGGTGAACGCAGTACCGGGTCATTGCAGCAGTTTTCAATGCAAGACACCCTACGAGACCACCCATCTCCCATGCTACAGTTATCAAACTGCTTACCAAATTTCGTGAAACAGGTTCCGTGTTGGATTTGTCAAAATGTGGATGCAAGAAAACTGTCACTAATGAAGAAACATCAGTGGCTGTCCTAGCTTCATTCAGCAAGAGCCTACAGCGTAGCACTCGCCGCATGTCACTAGAGGGTGACATCAGTCGAACATCCCTTTGGCGGATATTAGCTACTCACAAATGGCACCCTTACAAAATCCAGCTGCTGCAGCATCTCAAGAGGATGACCTAGTTGAATGGCCACCAAGGTCTCCCCATCTGACCCCATTAGACTTTTATCTTTGGGGTCATCTGAAGGCAATTGTCTATGCTGTGAAGATACGAGATGTGCATCATCTGAAACAATGGATACTGGAAGCCTGTGCTAGTATTTCTTCTGCAGTGTTGCTATCAGTGTTTCAAGAGTGGGAGAAGAGGGTTGCATTGACAATCCAACACAATGGGCAGCACTGTGAACACATTTTATAAGTGTTCGTAAACTTGTAAATAACTCATTAAAGAATAAATTTACATTAAAGCCGAGCACACCATTGTTTTTCTTGTAAATTTCTCAATAAGTTTGATGTATCACATGACCCTCTTCCCACTGGAAAAAATAAAGTTGGATCCAAAATGGCTGACTTCAAAATGGCCGCCATGGTCACCACCCAACTTGAAGTTTTCCCCCTTTCATATACTAATGTGCCACAAGCAGGAAGTTGATATCACCAACCATTCCCATTTTATTTAGGTGTATCCATTTAAATGGCCCACCCTGTATGTTCTGTACACAGTCATACAGACAATTTTTAAAATGAACTTTTGTTCGAGGAAAACCTTAAAGCAAAATCAAAGCCAACATGGCTCTTTAAAAAGTCACAATGACAAAAGAAAGCAGCAAAGGCATACTTCGAAGACAACACGGGCAATGAGACTTTGAAGAGCAACAGCATTGCTGGATAAAACAATGCATATAATAATCTTTATAAGCGCAACATGTCCGCAGCTCTTGAAGTTTGCACACATTACGTCGATCACAAATCTAGATTCTAGCAGTTATGTTTTTGAGTATGGGAGGAAACACGCAACACAGGGAAACATTTCAAATCTCTTTGCAGATGTTGTCTTGATGGGATTTGAACCAGACTCCAGCCTGCAAGGCTGCAGTGCTAACCACGAACCACGTGTTGTCATATAAGCATAGGCATCAAAGAACATGAGGTGACAAGGCTGCATTGCTATCCACTGAGCCACCGTGCTGCATATAAGCATAGGCGTCAAGCACATGAGTGACAAGGGGGAGAGCACATGGGGTACACAGGTCAAAGAAAAGATCACATGAGAGAAGACAGCAGGTGGGGGAGAATTAAAGCGCACAGGGGTGAGAGAGACAGAGCACAGGGCGGAGACAGCTCAAACGGGACAGCACATGAGGGGAGAACACAGCACAGGAAGGAGAGAGACACAGACAGGGGATAGCACATGGGGTAGACAGGTCAAAGAAGAGCACAGACGGGAGAAGTCAGCACATGGGGAAAAATAGAGTGGATAGTATTTGAATAAATGTTGATTTTTTTCTTCAAGAATAAATGTTGTTGTTCATGGAAAAAAATAAGACATCCCCTAAAAACAAGCTTTAACCCATCTTTAGCAGCAAAAAATAATATAAGACCCTGTCTTATTTTTGGAGAAACATAGTAGGCTTGTACAAATTCTGCAGTTTTTCCATGTAATCTCAGACTGACTAGATGATGAGAACAGAATTTCTGGGGGCCAAATCACTTTCACGATTTCTTGTTATTCTTTACACTAAAGATAAGGTCTAAATTATATTGGCTGTATGTTTGGGGTTGTTGTCCTGCTGCAGAATAAATATGGAGCCCATCAGATGTCTCCCTGATGGTGTTGCAATTAGGTATATGCTAATATTTCTCAGCATGGAAGACGCCTTTAATCTGACCAAATCCCTAACATCATTTGCTGAAATGTAGCTTGAGGGTATGTGCACACGTTGCAGATTCACTTGCGGAGTTTTCCACGCGGATTTTGCTAAATCCGCAGGTTAAATGACCTGCATTTTACTTGTGGATTTACTGCGGATTTTCTGCGGTTTTTGTGCGGATTTCCCACTGCGTTTTTTACACCTGCGGATTTCTAGAATGGAGCAGGTGTAAAACCGCTGCGGATTCCGCACGAAGAATTGACATGCTGCGGATTCAGATCCGCAGTAAATCCGAGTGAAAAAATCTGTAGCATGTGCACAGTGTTTTTTTTTTTTACATAGATTCTAATGGTACTGTACAATGCAGCAGAAACTGCTGGACATCCGCAGGGCCAAATCCGCTGCAGATCCGCAGAAGAATCCACAACGTGTGCACAGACTCTCAAACTTAAAAGGAACATCAACCATACTTCATTGTTGGATTGTTTCCATGTTGAAGGTATGGCTTTTTGGGTGCCATTCTTCAATGAAAATAACATCTGGCCAAAAAGTGGATTGGTGTAGCTGGGTCCCACTGATTATTTAGTTCTGAGCTGATGGCAGTACTGAACATCTTCCGATTTTGAAAGAAATAAGCATGATGTGTCTTTCATCTGCTACACTGATTCTCCTTGGCCGACCACTGTCTATGGTCCTCAACGCTGCCCATTTCATGTTGCTTCTTCTTGTTGATACAGCCACTACCTTGTGTTTTGTAGCTGTGCTCATGGTGTATGACCTGTGCCATGAAACTGTCTTCCACAATCTCATCTTTGTAGCAGAGTTTGGTTGTTCCTCACTTAGTTTTGAGCCTCCTTTACAGCTATTTCTGCTTCAGTTAAAGGGAATCTGTCAGTAGGATCAACCCTCCTTAGTCCAACTAAATGGGCATGTAGGTCACAGAAAATTGAATAAAATGATACCTTGATATCAGCAATTCGATGTCTTGTTCCAGAGAAATCAGCATTTTTTTTATGTAAATGAGCTGATAAGATCTATGGGCCGGACACTGATCTCCCTGAGAATTTGCCTCTGCAGCTTATTGTAAATGAAAAGGGGGAATTAATAGTGTGAGACATGTAATGACTGACCCTTTGCTCACAGTTCTGCAGTGAATTCATAACTAACACAGCACAGCAGAAGTGAACTTTGTCTAATTAAAAACACATTTGCATCTACAGTTGTCCTTTCACAGTGCATCAGCCAGTGTGGGGGAAGGGCAGTACAATAGAGATGACAAGCTTTGTAGGACGATAACGGCAAAGTGTTTGTTGTGTTTGTAATGAGACAAGTTTCAACTCTGCTGTACTGTGTTGAATATATAATTAGGCACAGCTCTGCATCATGGCTGCCTGTCAGCAGTATGAGAGGACAAGCGCTGTTGCTAAATTTTGTAATGAGACAAAGTTCACTTCTGTTGTACTGTGTTAGTTCTGGTCTCACTGCACAGCGGTGTGTGATGATTAAAGGAAAATGTCAGTTCACACTTAGTTCATGAAAATCAGTGTCCAAGCCATACATTTTAACAGCTCTAAAATAAGATATCGGATAGCAGATATCAATGTATCATTTTATTTACCTTTGTATGACCTGCATGCCTTTATAGACGGCTTAGGAGGATTTATCCTACTGACAGATTCCCTATAATGACTATGATTTAACCTGCATATGAAAATGATGATCAATATCACCTGTTTCCTATTATTGGTTACTCATACACATGACTATAATCCTACAAACTTCCTGAATTTTTGTAAGTGTACGTAGAAGAAATGATGCTGTTTTGAAGGCAAAGGTTGGTCACACCAAATATTGAATTAAATTAGATTTCACTTTTGTTCATTCACCATTTTGGTAATTAATAAAAATAAACTATTAACACTTTTTGAAGGCTTTCTTACCTTGCAGCATTTTCCACTCCTGCCTAAAACATTTGCACAGTACTGTATGTGTAACTAGAAATACTGTAGCATATCGTGTATCCTCAGATGGTTACTCTCTGCATGCAGTGTATTAAATGGACTATCCAACCAGCAAGAATTAGGAGGGGACCACAGGACGAAAAGTCACATGACAGCAGTTCTCAGACAAGCTGCGCAACCAAAAACACCTGTACAACTTGTGTGTGAATTGCTGTCACATGACTATTTTTGAGCTGTTGAGATCTTGTAAATAAAACACCCAAGTCTCAGTTGTGTGCTACTTTCATTAAAGTCTTTGGCAAATAAGTCCTATACTATTTGCGAAAAGAGACAAAAAATCTGACACATTGGAAATATTTGTGACTCTGTAGCAGGTCACAATACGAAACCATTGAAAATCAATAGCTATGATGTGACGATGTGAAACTGTGATCTTAAAGGGAATCTGTCCTCAGGTTTTTGCTACCTCAACTGAGAGCATCATGATGTAGGAAAGTAGACCCTGATTTCAACGATGTATCACTTCGTTTACTGGGTGCAGAAATTGTGACAGAATCAGAGTTTTTAGATGCAACAGAACTCTAAAGCTCACCCCGCCCACTCCACAGCTTTCTATGTATTTACCTATTGACCATGAGCTGCTTATCAGAGGAGGAGGTGTGGTCTGACCAGGAGGCACATGAGCTGTAGTCCAGGCAGTGATATTCTGTTAATCATTCATTGCATTGAAACAACAGCACACAACCTAATAAGTGACACATCCCTAAAATCTGTGTCTCAGTCCCTACCTCATGCTGTCCTCAGATTAGATAGCAAAAACCTACTGACAGAAGCTCTTGAAGGTTGACCGACACATGTTGCAGTGTAGCCTAACCATCTTAGAACACTATATAATAACAAAATAATTTGTTAACTGATACTTTGACACTCTGTTTTGAAGTTTCCTGATCTTCCATCAATCTCCAGTTTCTCTTCTGCAGCAGTGACATCCTGACTCAGACATGTGACTCCTGCAGGCAATCACTTGCTATGGTGGATCACTGCTGTAGGCATCACTAATTCATATAAATTATATAAATATAGGTCAAGGCCAGCAATCCTCCAGAATTAAATTAATGCACAAGTGCCCACATGCCATGGACAATATACAAAATATATACTAAAAAATGCATCAACACACTGCAATCAATCTAATATATACTTATCTTGTAATGTCTTCACATCCTGGTCCGTCCAGATGTGTCCCAGAATTCCAAGCGGCGGAAGTTCACCGATCACCATATTGGGACACCCAAGTGATGGTTGTCTCAATATGGAAACTGCTGGTGGTACCAGCCTCTTGCGCGGTACCACCAACGGAACACCGTCGCACCACACACACATGCACTCTGTATACGCCATACGCAGCCTCTTGCGCGGTTCCACCAGCATAACACCATTGTGAACACGCCGCCGGGATCAGCCAAATGATTCACTGACTGCCGCCATCTTTGTACAGGAGGAGCGCATGTGCAGTTTTAATGTGATCGCCGCGCAAAGATGGCGGCAGTCTGATTTACTGCGCCTGCGTGAATTCCACGCAGGCGCAGTAAATCATTCGGCTGATCCCGGCGGTAGATGCACGACGTGTCTACAGGCAGAGGAAGTCGGTCACCATCAATTTTTCCATGTTAATAAAATGTTACCTTTACCTACTTTGCTTTCATTTTAACACAGGGGGAGGGGTGAGTGCATATAGGAAAGAGGACACAGGGGGGAGACAGCTCAAACGAGAGAACATATGAGGGAAGAAGACAGCACAGTGGTGGCGATAGAGAGCAGACAAGGGTGAGAGCACATAGGGTACACAGGTTGAAGAAGAGATCACATGAGAGAAGACGGGGAGAGAGAAAGCGCACAGGGGTGAGAGAGACAGAACACATGGGGAGACAGCTCAAACAGGACAGCACACGAGGGGAGAACACAGCACGGGAAGGGGAGAGACAGCAGAGAAGGGGGATAGCACATGAGGTAGACAGGTCAAAGTAGAGAAGTCAGCACATGAGGAAAGAGAGACTGGATAGGTGGGTGAGCACATTGAGGGGGAGAGATTCTAAACTCTGAAAAAGCCTGCCCCCATCGTGACATTACCGCCCTCCTGATGCAATAGCATCGGGCCTCCATCTAGTATATGCATAAACTCCATTATTGCTACTTACGTAAAAATAAAAGACATTAAAAATATACAAGCCATCTAACCACGACAAGTTGACCTCACGAATCCCATCTCTTCTTCCCCAGCGCATGTGTAGCCTTTGTGCAAAGAGAGACGTGAATCAGGAGTGCTAGGGTTTATACATGAGATACCCTTTGTTGTGTTTGGATGGCTTATACAATTTTGTAACAAAATATCTCACATTTTTATGTATCAATAATGGCATTCATGTATTCATTGATTGCAGTGTACTGATGTTTTTTGTTACCATATAAGCAAACTGAAATATTATTGATGTCTCCAGGGAACCAGGAAGAGTTGGAGCTGAAGTGGCAGAAAATCAGTAAGGAGACCACACTTTCCTGTTATTTTAAAATAACGCGTTTTCACCATATTTTTCCCAATCGGAAAACACCTTTAGAATTAACAGATGAATTTAGTTTGACGTAACAATTATTGAAGAATTGCCTGAAGTTTGATTATATATTAGTGTTCATCTATGTGAAATATACATTCATTTACTTAGTTCTAAAAGGATTTACAATTAATTCATTAGAAAACAAAGTAAAAAATATACAGAAAAGAATAGAAAAGGACAATAATGCAAGTCTTGCCTTTACCCTTTTATGTCGGTGATGGTTGATACCGAGACCATGGTGCCAGGATTCCGCTTGCATTCACTTGGTTCCTTTAAGTCACTTAGGTCTTGTGTTGGCCGCTTCTTATTGCTGATTACAATGTTTTTATTTGGATTTCTATATTTTTGACTGTTTACACTATCACATCGGCTGCAAACCTCTGACATTGCCGGAATGGTATTCTGCGTGACGGTGTCCTCCTCCGCCATGTTCTCTTGTTACAGTATGATACTTTGCTGCAGTCTGACGCTTTGCTGAGAATTACAGTAATTTCTACAAGGCTGCTTAGGTTGTCTTTGAAGTGTTTCCCTCTGTTTATACCATCGGTCTTGTTCCCTTTCTTCTCTCATCCTTCCCCTACTTAGTTACCGTTGTTGTGATAAACAAGACTGTTCCGTGTACATGTATTCACCTGCACGGTGAGGCCTGTGTGTATCGGAGGTTTAGTATTTCCACTCTTTCATCCGCACTCCAGCTCTTTGTGACTCTTATACAGAGATGGCACAATCATGTTGAATTAATAAACACAGTGATTGAAAAGGAATCTTTCTCCATGTTTTCTTAAAGGGAACCTGTCACACAGTTCCATCACATAAAGTACGGCCACCCCCATTAGGACCATGCTGGAATGCTGTAAAAAAGTTCCCATTCCAGTTCCCCCTAGTTTGCATAATGAATACCATCACATACTGAAAAAAATCCCTTCTGCAGGCAGGTGCCGGCCGTGGCACGTGTGCTGCAGCATAATCGCATGTTTAGTGGCCTAGTAAATGACTGTTCTTGATGTTATTTAGCAAGTGTTAAAATAAAAAAAATCAGTTTGAAAATAGCGGCAGGTGCCATTTTCAAACTGATTTTTTTTTTTTACACTTGCTAAATAACATCAAGAACAGTTATTTACTAGGCCACTAAACATGCGATTATGCTGCAGAGCAGGTGCCACGGCCGGCACCAGCTGCAGAATGTTTTTTTTTGTTCAGTATGTACATATATTCATTATGTAAACTAGGGGGCAGGTCACTGAGGGATTAGTGACCTGTCAGTAGTCTGCATTAGAAATACCTAATCAGAGCACCACATGAAGATCCCCACAGGCCGCCCCGGAGCACGAGCATATCATTAACTCAAAACTGAAAATAAAGACTAAACAACCACAAGACGGATTTCACAAACCAAGGTATCATTTTAATCAGTATAACGGCGCCGCCCTGACACTGTCTGTAGGTTACTGTACACAATCCTGCTGACAGGTTCCCTTTAAAATAAGTAATTATATAATTACTAATTCAGAAATTAAAATCGCAACGCATTCCCTTTAACTTTTCAGTAGGTTTGTGAAGCATCAGAGGAGCCCAAGCCACGCAGTATACTGCTGTACAATTTCAGCTACCAGAGCTGGTATCCTGTTTGCAGCAGATCATAACAGCCTAAGGGGACTCTAAGGCCGGGGTCACACACAACGTCTAAAAAATCAGACCGTTTTAGTTGGACGATTATCGCACAAAAGTTTCAAGAACATTGATCCGTCTGTCATCCGATTGTACTGCGATGATGCGATTTTGTCGCATCTGAGCGTACGTTTCACATCCGATTGACATCCGACTTGTGAGATTTTGTCGGTGGCTAGCAAAACCGACATATAATGTATCCAAATGAATAGTTTTTAAATAACAAAAGAAAGAATAGATATATACACATAGAATACATATATTTATGTCATTGTGACATATATATATATATATTTATAGTTCATACACTTCTACATAGTATAATTGCCGGCTTTTGTGAAATTACAGACCCGACATGAAATGACACATGGTTTACATACAGTTAACCATGTCATTTCATGTAGTTTGATATGTGGTTTTCACTAACAATGACATGAGTGTATGTGTGCAAAATTTCATACATGTAGGGGTTAATTAAAGGTGTAAATTCGTTGAAAAAAAATGCGTGGGCTCCTGCGCTATTTTCTCCACCAGACAGGCAAAGCCAGCGAGTGGGGGCAGATAATAATAGCCTAGGGAGGGTGCATTTATTTTGTGCCCCCCCTGGCTACTAATATCTGCCCCCAGCCACCCCAGAAAAGACAAATCTATAATTAGATGCGCCCTTTCTGGCACTTATCCCGTCTATTCCCATTGCCCTGTAGCGGTGGCTAATGGGTTAATAATGGGTTAAAGCCACCTTGCTATTGGAAGGTGACTTTAAGCCAGGTTAATAATTGAGAGTTGTCAATTAGACAACTCTCAATTATTAATCCTATTGTATGAAATTAAAAAAAAACACGCACGCATTAATTAAAAATCATTTTAATAAAATAAACACACAGTTTTTGACCATATTTTATTGTACTGGTATTTCTTCGATTCCCTTGTTCTCCTTTCTTAAAAAATAAATAATAAAACAACATAAGTGTTACCTATCTTGCGCTCTGTCAGGTCCAACGCTGTAATCCTTCACAAAGGGTTAACTGGTTTACAGCGGGGACCGGAGCTAATGCTGGCAACTCAGCTGTAAGCCCCCGAACGAATGACCTCCTCTCCAGGCTGACAGGAGAGGAAGTGATTAACTGGGAAGCTTAATTGATTGCTTTCCAGGCTAATCAGTTCAGGTCAGCCAGGGACCCCGCACAGCATCAGTGACGTCAGAGGGAGTCCCTGGCTGACCTGAAGTGAACTGATTACCGTGGGATACAATCAATTAAGCTTCCCAGTTAATCACTTCCTCTCCTGTCAGCCAGGAGAGGAGCTCATTCGTTCGGGGGCTTACAGCTGAGCTGCCAGCATTAGCTCCGGTCCCCGCTGTAAACCAGTTAACCCTTTGTGAAGGATTACAGCGTTGGACCTGACAGAGCACTGGATAGGTAAGAATTATGTTGTTTTATTATTTTTTTTTATTACAGGAGAACAAGGGAATCGAAGGAAAACAAGTACAATAAAATATGGTCAAAAACTGTGCATTTATTTCATTAAAATGATTTTTAATTAATGTGTGCGTGTTTTTTTAAATTTCATACAATAGGATTAATAATTGAGAGTTGTCTAATTGACAACTCTCAATTATTAACCTGGCTTAAAGTCACCTTCCAATAGCAAGGTGGCTTTAACCCATTATTAACCCATTAGCCACCGCTACAGGGCAATGGGAATAGACGGGATAAGTGCCAGAAAGGGCGCATCTAATATAAGTTTGCCTTTTCTGGGGTGGCTGGGGGCAGATGTTAGTAGCCAGGGGGAGCACAAAATAAATGCACCCTCCCTAGGCTATTATTATCTGCCCCCACTCGCTGGCTTTGCCTGTCTGGTGGAGAAAATAGCGCGGGAGCCCACGCATTTTTTTTCAACAAATTTACACCTTCAATTAACCCCTACATGTATGAAATTTTGCACACTTACACTCATGTCATTGTTAGTGAAAACCATATAGCAAACTACATGAAATGACATGGTTAACTGTATGTAAACCATGTGTCATTTCATGTCGGGTCTGTAATTTTACAAAAGCCGGCAATTGAATTAGCGGCTAATATACTATGTAGAAGTGTATGAACTATAAAAAAAAATATATCTATATGTGTCACAATGACATGTGTGTATATATATATATATATATATATATATATATATATATATACACAGTACAGACCAAAAGTTTGGATACACCTTCTCATTCAAAGATTTTCTGTATTTTTATGACTATCAAAATTGTACATTCACACTGAAGGCATCAAAACTATGAATTAACACATGTGGAATTATATACTTAACAAAAAAGTGTGAAACAACTGAAAATATGTCTTATATTCTAGGTTCTTCAAAGTAACCACCTTTTGCTTTGATTACTGCTTTGCACACTCTTGGCATTCTCTTGATGAGCGTCAAGAGGTAGTCACCGGAAATGGTTTTCACTTCACAGGTGTGCCCTGTCAGGTTTAATAAGTGTGATTTCTTGCCTTATAAATGGGGTTGGGACCATCAATTCTGTTGTGCAGAAGTCTGATGGATACACAGCTGATAGTCCTACTGTATAGACTGTTAGAATGTGTATTATGGCAAGAAAAAAACAGCTAAGTAAAGAAAAACGAGTGGCCATCATTACTTTAAGAAATGAAGGTCAGTCAGTCCGAAAAATTAGGAAAACTTTGAAAGTGTCCCCAAGTGCAGTTGCAAAAACCATCAAGCGCTACAAAGAAACTGGCTCACATGAGGACCACCCCAGGAAAGGAAGACCAAGAGTCACCTCTGCTTCTGAGGATAAGTTTATCCGAGTCACCAGCCTCAGAAATTGCAGGTTAACAGCAGCTTAGATTAGAGACCAGGTCAATGCCACACAGAGTTCTAGCAGCAGACACATCTCTACAACAACTGTTAAGAGGAGACTTTGTGCAGCAGGCCTTCATGGTAAAATATCTGCTAGGAAACCACAGCTAAGGACAGGCAACAAGCAGAAGCGACTTGTTTGGGCTAAAGAACACAAGGAATGGACATTAGACCAGTGGAAATCTGTGCTTTGGTCGAGTACAAATTTGAGATCTTTGGATCCAACCACCGTGTCTTTGTGCGACGCAGAAAAGGTGAACGGATGGACTCTACATGCCTGGTTCCCAACCGTGAAGCATGGAGGAGGAGGTGTGATGGTGTGGGGGTGCTTTGCTGGTGACACTGTTGGGGATTTATTCAAAATTGAAGGCATACTGAACCAGCATGGCTACCACAGCATCTTGTAGCGGCATACTATTCCATCCGGTTTGCGTTTAGTTGGACCATCATTTATTTTTCAACAGGACAATGACCCCAAACACACCTCCAGGCTGTGTAAGGGCTATTTGACCAAGAAGGAGAGTGATGGGGTGCTACGCCAGATGACCTGGCCTCCACAGTCACCAGACCTGAACCCAATCGAGACGGTTCGGGGTGAGCTGGACCGCAGAGTGAAGGCAAAAGGGCCAACAAGTGCTAAGCATCTCTGGGAACTCCTTCAAGATTGTTGGAAGACTACCTCTTGAAGCTCATCAAGAGAATGCCAAGAGTTTGCAAAGCAGTAATCAAAGCAAAAGGTGGCTACTTTGAAGAACCGAGAATATAAGACATATTTTCAGTTGTTTCACACTTTTTTGTTAAGTATAGAATTCCACATGTGTTAATTCATAGTTTTGATGCCTTCAGTGTGAATGTACAATTTTCATAGTCATGAAAATACAGAAAAATCTTTGAATGAGAAGGTGTGTCCAAACTTTTGGTCTGTACTGTATATATGTATTCTATGTGTATATATCTATTCTTTCTATTCTTTATTTAACCTGTCAGTGTGATTTTACAGTATAGCCGGGGATGAATTGCCGGCTTTTCTAAAGGACACCGGTGCGATTTAATCGCAAGTCACACGTGCGGTCCGTTTGTAATCCGTTTTTTCATCGCACCCATAGACTTGCATTGGCGATTGTCGACCCACAATCAGTGACAGTCGCAGCATGCTGCGATTTCACTTGCACATATAAAACGGACGACAAAAAATCAGATGGTGGGAGCTGCTCCATAGATTAACATTGGTCCGACTGCAATGCGATATTTCATCGCTTTGCAGTCGTACGATTATGTCGCCAGTGTGACCCGGCCTAAGTATTAAAGTTGCTTGTCATGAAGGGGTTGAATAATATCTGCAGTAGTCAGTAAAAGTGGTCTTTTGTGTTGAATTTGGAGAAATCGCTTATTATATTACTTGTACTGTACTCAGCTATTTAAATTGTTCTTGTTTGAATGGTATATTGCAAACAGTAAAACGTTTGTAAATTAGGCTAATAATTTTGCAAATTAACCTAATTTACAATGGGAGAGAGAAGAAAAATCATTGTCTTTACCTGTGTGTCATATGAATGGTCTACAAATGATTACACACACTTCAGTGTAACATGTTCCCATAATAATAATTTATTATGCTTAGTTATATAGCACCATCATATTCCACAGTACACTCATGGCCAAAAGTTTTGAGAATGACACAAATATTATATTTTCACATGATCTGCTGCCCTCTGGTTTTTATGTGTGTTTGACAGATATTTTTTATCACAGAGAAATATAATTGCAAACGTATGAGTAACAAAAGCTTATATTGACAGTTAGAATGAGTTAATGCAGCAAGTCAATATTTGCAGTGTTGACCCTTCTTCTTCAGGACCTCTGCAATTCTCCCTGGCATGCTCTCAATCAACTTCTGGACCAAATCCTGACTGATAGCAGTCCATTCATGCACAATTAATGCTTTCATTTTGTCAGAATTTTTAGGTTTTTGTTTGTCCACCCGTCTCTTGATGATTGACCACAAGTTCTCAATGGGATTAAGATCTGGGGAGTTTCCAGGCCATGGACCCAAAATCTCTATGTTTTGTTCCCTGAGCCATTTAGTTATCACCTTTGCTTTATGGCAAGGTGCTCCATCATGCTGGAAAAGGCATTGTTGATCGCCAAACTGCTCTTGGAGGGTTGGGAGAAGTTGCTCTTGGAGGACATTCTTGTACCATTCTTTATTCATGGCTGTGTTTTTAGGCAAGACTGTGAGAGAGCCGATTCCCTTGGCTGAGAAGCAACCCCACACATGAATGGTTTCAGGATGCTTAACAGTTGGCATGAGACAAGACTGGTGGTAGCGCTCACCTTGTCTTCTCCGAATGAGGCGTTTTCCTGATGTCCCAAACAATCGAAAAGGGGATTCATCAGAGAAAATAACTTTACCCCAGTCCTCAGCAGTCCACTGCCTGTACCGTTTGCAGAATATCAGTCTGTCCATGATGTTTTTTCTGGAGAGAAGTGGTGTAATGTATGTAGTACAGTTCATATAGCGTCTTGTGCTTGGGTGCGATGAAAACACAGGAGTCACAGGTTTGATATAGAAAAGTCCTGTATTACTTCATACAAGTTGGCAGAAATAGTCACACAGTTTGCAGACACAGAAACAGGAGACACAGCAGGCCAGAGTAATCCAAGCTCAGCAATCACTCTCCAATACAGATTCAGGATCTTCTTCTCTGTTACCGTAAGTCCATGCAAACGTGGGTCTTTCAAAGAGCAGGGTTCAGAGTCCACAAGTGCTTCAGAGTTCCTCAGTAGGAATAGCTGGAGTACAAGGTCCAAGGCTTACAGGAGTCAAGTCACAGGTTCACTGCAGGCTAGATTCTGAAGCACTGATTGCTCAGCTGTGGCTGCTTAAGAAGCAAAGGAGAGAATCAGGGCGGGAACATGCAAGCTGGAAACTCCATTTTGACTGAGGGCAAGATAGCTGCAGCAAGACAGAAAGTAAAATGGCTGACGAACAAACTGAGTTTCAGGAATATATACATAGAACCTTACATTACTCCCCCCTTAAGGACAACCTCCGGATGACCTCAGACCAGGCTTGTGTGGGTACCTCTGATGAAACTGACAGAGCAAGCGAGGAGCATTAACGTTATTGACCGGTTCCCATGAGTTGTCCTCCACTGGGTAGCCCTGCCATTTAATCAGATATTGTAACTGATTTCTATACAACCTGGAATCTAAAATCCTTTCCACCACAAATTCTTCCTGACCATCGACTAGCACTGGGTCAGGGCAAGGAGAGGAACGTCCAGGAAACGTATTGGGTGTCGCAGCCTTTAGTAGGGATACATGAAAGACAGGGTGGATTCTCATAGTTCTGGGCAGTTGAAGACGACAAGCAACGGCACTTATAATTTTACTGATTTTATAGGGTCCAATGTACTTATGTCCCAACTTAGACGATGGAATCCTTAACTTAAGATTTCTGGTTGACAGCCAGACCAAGTCTCCTTCCTTGAAAGCTGGTGCAGGTTTACGAAATTTATCTGCTGCTTTCTTGTACCTTTCTTGAGCCGATTCCAGATTTTCCTTTAGAAGATCCATATTCTTCTGTAAAGACGTGATTCTTTCAGCCACTGCTGGTAAAGGCGTTTCTATGGGAAATCGTGGTAGAATGTTAGGATGATAACCTAGATTAGAGTAAAAAGGAGACTGTTTAGTGGAGGCACTCTGAGAGTTGTTATACGAGAACTCAGCTAATGGAAGCAGATCCACCCAATCATCCTGTAGGTGGCAGATAAAGCAGCGGAGATACTGCTCCAGGGTTTGATTGGTTCGTTCGGTCTGTCCATTAGTCTGGGATGAAAAGCAGAAGAAAGGTTTACTTTAATGTCCAATGCTGCACAGAAATTTTGCCA
Source organism: Oophaga sylvatica (assembly GCA_033576555.1). NCBI lineage: Eukaryota > Metazoa > Chordata > Amphibia > Anura > Dendrobatidae > Oophaga > Oophaga sylvatica. The sequence goes on from JARQOD010000001.1 coordinate 842,430,264, forward strand.
AAACCTAGAAGTGAATTGCACCCCTCGATCCGAAATAACCTCATCCGGTACTCCATGTAAGCGAAACACATCTTTAATCATCAAATCTGATGTCTGTTTTGCAGTGGGTAAGCCGACACAAGGGATAAAATGAGCTGCCTTTGTTAGACGGTCAACCACCACTAGAATGGTGTTCTTCCCCTGAGAGGTTGGTAACTCCACAATGAAGTCCATAGAAATGGATCCCCACGGGCGGGACGGGGTGGGAAGAGGCTGTAACAGACCAGTTGGTGAGGAGCGAGGTGTTTTGCATCTTGCACAGACCTCACATGAAGTGACATAATTCAAAACATCCTTCCTGCAAGTGGGCCACCAAAGAAACGAGAAAGAAATTCCTGTGTCTTTAGAATTCCTCTATGCCCAGCTATCTTGGAATCGTGAATGAGTTGCAATACTCTTAATCTGACTGTTTCAGGAATATACAGACGTTGTCCCTGAATCCACACACCATTCTTAAAGACAAGACTTACGTCCCTTGGGGGTTGTGCCAAAAAGGAATCCGCATGGTATGCTTCCTTGATGTCCTTAAGTAGGTCTTGATTATGAATTACTCCTAGGAATCTAGAGTCAGGAAGAATAGTCTTAGGAGGAGTAATTGGACGTGTCTCTGCTGAGTAAATCCTAGAGAGTGCATCAGCCTTTCCATTGCGCGATCCTGGTCTATAAGAGATGATAAAATTAAATTGGTTTAAGAAAAGATTCCAGCGAGCCTGGCGAGGAGTCAGGCACTTAGCCGACCTGATAAACTCAAGGTTACGATGGTCTGTCAGGACGACTATTTGCTGTGCAGCACCCTGAAGAAGGTGTCTCCATTCTTTGAAGGCGGCAATAATGGCCAACAACTCTCTATTGCCCACATCGTAGTTCCTCTCAGCCGAAGACAACTGCTGGGAAAAGAAGGCACAGGGATGCAAGACATTCTTCTCACCTGTTCTCTGAGAGAGTATAGCTCCAACGGCACAGTCTGAAGCATCCACCTCTATTATGAAGGCAAGCTCGGGGTTGGGATGTACTAGGATAGGTGCAGTGGTAAATTTATCTTTTAGACGGGAAAATGCTTCCTGGGCTTGGGGAGTCCAGGAAAACCTAGACTCTTTCCGGGTAAGTTGAGTGATAGGTGACACTACCTCAGAGAAATTTCTAATGAAACGTCTATAGAAGTTGGCAAACCCGATGAAGCGCTGTACCTCCTTCACATTTCTAGGACTTGGCCAATCCTTGATGGCTTGGGTTTTGCTTCCATCCATACTAATTCCTTGTGTAGACAGTACATACCCCAGAAATTGAATTTCGGTCCTATGGAATTCACACTTTTCAAGTTTGATGTAAAGATGATTTTGTCTTAGACGTTCCAAGACCATTCTCACATGTCCATGATGTTCCTCTGTGGAGTTAGAAAAAATTAGAATATCATCCAAATAAATTACCACGAATGTATCTAGGAGATCCCTGAAGATGTCATTCACCAAGTGTTGGAAAGTGGCTGGGGCGGTACTCAGACCAAAAGGCATAACTAGATATTCAAAGTGTCCATAGCGTGACCTGAATGCAGTCTTCCATTCATCCCCAGGTCTAATACGGACTAAGTTATAGGCCCCACGAAGATCTAGTTTAGAAAAAATTTTGGCATGTCGCACTCTCTCCAATAACTCAGGGATTAAAGGCAATGGATAACGGTTTCTAATAGTAACCTTATTGAGTTCCCTATAGTCTACGCATGGTCTCAGAGATCCATCTTTCTTCTTTACAAAGAAGATGGGTGCACCTGCAGGAGATGAAGAGGGGCGTATGAAGCCCTTGGCTAGATTTTCATCTATGTAATCCTTTAAAGCCTTTAGCTCGGGCCCCGCCAGGGGGTAGATCTTACCAAAAGGTATCTCTGCTCCAGGCAATAATTCAATTGGACAATCATATGGACGGTGAGGAGGAAGCTGGTCAGCGTTCTTCTTGTCACATAAATCCACATAGTCCTGGTATACAGCTGGTAGTTCAGGGACTGACATGATTCCTTTAGGAACAGAGCAAGCTGAAACTTTTGGACTCATCTGTTTCTCTGGAAAGTGTAATTCCTTGGTCTCCCAGTTAATGGTAGGATTCTGAGCCTGCAGCCATGGTAGCCCTAGAATAATGGGAAAGTGGGGAGAAGAGATAAGCATAAAGGACAGTTTCTCTTGATGATCTTTACCCATAAGAACCCTCAAAGGCTCTGTTTCCTGATCCACTGGTCCAGAGGTCAGCAGGGAGCCATCCACAGTTTCCATCTGTACTGGAGTAGCCTTCTTCACTGAACGTATTCCCTGTTTCAGAGCAAAGGAGACATCCATAAAATTTCCACTTGCCCCTGAGTCGATCATAGCAGAGCTAGACACCCAAGCTGAGTCAACCCAGAGTTTGATGGAAAGAAAGCAATGAGAATTGTTTTTCTTACAACTCAGCTGGGACACCGCTGAGGAAACTTGAAAAATGGCAGCGTTTACACAGTCAACGTCCTCAGAGGTAACGGAGTTTAAGTCCGAGAAATCAAGATCTGTTGCTGCAGATCTCTCTGGAGCCTGAGGCTCGGACCTGACAGATCCCCTCTCGCAACACTCACAATGAATGAGTGCTGCAGTAGTCTTACGAGAACGGCTGGGGCAGTTTATAATGAAGTGCCCTGACTTACCACAATAGAAACATAGATTCTCCTTAAAACGATGTTCCTTGCGTGCATCACTAACCCGTCGTTGTAAAGAGTCTACCTGCATGGGTTCAGGTTCAGGTTCCCGTGTAATCCTACTCAAAGGTTCCTTAGCTGGAGAGGAAGGTAGGAAAAGGTTAGTACGATTGCTTTCGAACCATCTCTCTTGCCTGCGTTCAGTCAGACGAGTATCAATACGGATGCAGTAGTTAATAAAGTCACCTAACGCAGTGGGAGGGTCGGCACGAGCAAGTTCATCCTTAATCAGTGGAGATAACCCCTTTTGAAAAATAGATTTTTTGAGGGAACTGTCCCAGGTGGTATCAAGGGCCCATCTCCTGAAATCCAAGGCATATTCAGCTACCGAGTGCTTACCTTGGCGCAAAGCTAACATGGCTGCTTCAGCTGTTGCACCTCGATTGGGGTCATCAAACACCTGCCCCATGGCTGAAATAAAATCATCAAGGTGATTCAAACAATCATCCTCAGTCTCAATCAGAGGGTTTGCCCACATTAAAGCCTTGTTGGTAAGCAACATAATTATAGTAAGCACCTTAGATCGTTCAGTGGGAAATTGTGAAGCATGTGCAGCAAAAAAAAGATTGCATTGATTAATAAATCCCCTGAATTTCTCACGTTCACCGCCAAAACGAAAAGGGGGCAACTTGGGAATCCCAGCACTCGGGGCTACGGCAGGAGCCTGGACTCGCCCCTCTAGAACCTCAATCCTGGCTCGCAAATCCTGGGTAGTCTGTCCAACCACTTGCAAATTGTGATTATTGAGGTCCTGTAGATTTGTAAAAAGGGTCTTTATATTCTGCAAATCTGCAAGGATATTATCAGTCACTCCGCAAAGTTCCTTTATGCGGGCCTCCATTTTCCAGATCTTTTAAGACAGGATTACTGGAAGAAGAGGAGAGAAAAAAAAACAATAGTGTTCACCTGTGGCAACACTGCAGAGAGAAAAAAAAATTAAGGGAACTGCTCACCTGGAATGGTTGTGAGAAGTCACAACCACTATCATCACAGAAAGTTTCAACCAGACATCTGATATCCAGAGTTACAGCAGACAAAAAAGAGAAAAGAAAGGAAAAAAAAAAAAAAAAAACAATAGTGTTTACCTGTGGTAACACTGCAAAAAGAAAAAACTTAAGGGAATTGCTCACCTGGAATGGTTGTGAGAAGTCACAACCACTGTCATCACAGAAAGTACAACCGGACGTCTGATATCCACAGTACAGCAGACACAGCCTTCCAGACCCAGCAGACACTAACGTTTTGGCTTCAGAATCTTGTAATGTATGTAGTACAGTTCATATAGCGTCTTGTGCTTGGGTGCGATGAAAACACAGGAGTCACAGGTTTGATATAGAAAAGTCCTGTATTACTTCATACAAGTTGGCAGAAATAGTCACACAGTTTGCAGACACAGAAACAGGAGACACAGCAGGCCAGAGTAATCCAAGCTCAGCAATCACTCTCCAATACAGATTCAGGATCTTCTTCTCTGTTACCGTAAGTCCATGCAAACGTGGGTCTTTCAAAGAGCAGGGTTCAGAGTCCACAAGTGCTTCAGAGTTCCTCAGTAGGAATAGCTGGAGTACAAGGTCCAAGGCTTACAGGAGTCAAGTCACAGGTTCACTGCAGGCTAGATTCTGAAGCACTGATTGCTCAGCTGTGGCTGCTTAAGAAGCAAAGGAGAGAATCAGGGCGGGAACATGCAAGCTGGAAACTCCATTTTGACTGAGGGCAAGATAGCTGCAGCAAGACAGAAAGTAAAATGGCTGACGAACAAACTGAGTTTCAGGAATATATACATAGAACCTTACAAGTGGCTTCTTTGCTGCCCTCCTTGAGACCAGGCCTTGCTCCAAGAGTCTCTGCCTCACAGTGCGTGCAGATGCACTCACACCTGACTGCTGCCATTCCTGAGCAAGCTCTGCACTGCTGGTAGCCCGATCCCACAGCTGAAACACTTTTAAGAGACGGTCCTGGTGCTTGCTGGTCTTTCTTGGGCGCCCTGGAGCCTTTTTGGCAACAATGGAACCTCTCTCCTTGAAGTTCTTGATGATGCGATAGATTGTTGACTGAGGTGCAATCTTTCTAGCTGTGATACTCTTCCCTGTTAGGCCATTTTTGTGCATTGCAATGATGACTGCACGTGTTTCTTTAGAGATAACCATGGTTAACAGAAGAGAAACAATGATGCCAAGCACCAGCCTCCTTTTAAAGTGTCCAGTGGTGTCATTCTTACTTAATCATGACAGATTGATCTCCAGCCATGTCCTCATCAACACCACACCTGTGTTAATGGAGCAATCACTGAAAAGAGGTTAGCTGGTCCTTTTAAGGCAGGGCTGCAATGATGTTGAAATGTGTTTTGGGGGATAAAGTTCATTTTCTAGCCAAATATTGACTTTGCAAGTAATTGCTGTTAAGTAGTGTTGAGCATTCCGATACCGCAAGTATCGGGTATCGGCCGATATTCGCGTTATCGGAATTCCGATACTTAATTCCGATACTTTTTCAATATTGTATACCGGAATCGGAAGTTCCCATAATTCTTTGAGAGGCAATGTGATGTTAGTCAGCCAATGATGAATCCTAAGAAGTGTGGGCACATCCTGTAATGCTGCGGTCATCTTAACTAATGGCATGGCTGTGATTGGCTGCTGAAATGATGTCAGAATGCACTATAAAAGGCGCCGCAGCCATTTTAGCGTCACTGTGCTGTGAACTCAGTTAGGGACAGAACGCTACTCTGCTCACTCTGAGGGACAGTTAGATATTGCGATTTTGTGTACTACTGTGCTTGAGGCAGGCTAGTTTACCAACCGTTGTGTAAAGCTTCATTTTGCCAGTGTTGTTTTAACAGCTCTGTGCAAGGTGTGTGTGTGACAGTGCAGGTGACGCTGCAGTTTGCTCTGCATCCACCGCTGTTTGTAGGCATCTGCACGTGTCACTGACTCTTTTTTTTTTTAATTTTATTTAGTGGAATTGGTGCAGCTCCATTATATTAGAAAAAAATCAAATCTATTAGTGTGACGTGCTTCCATCCGTATACAATACATTGGTTGCAAACACTATAGAAGTACAGAAAGGAGCCTTTCACAGCTACTGAACAGTTGTCTGCAGGGTTTACTGTAGTCTGTGAGCTTTTCATTTTGTGAGTGCAGATTACGCTCCAGTTAGTTCTTCAACCACTGCCGGTTGTAGTCTGCTGACAGTGCTGAGCGTGTGTCACTGCCTCATTCTTCACATTTTTCTCTAATTGGTGCTGCTCCATTTTAGTGGAAAAAAATCTAATCTATTAGTGTGACGCGCTTCCATCCGTATACAATACATTGGTTGCAAACACTATAGAAGTAGACAAAGGGGCCTTTAACAGCTACTGAACAGTTGTGTTTCAGTGTTCACTGTAGTCTGTGAGCTTTTCATTTTGTGAGTGCAGATTACGCTCCAGTTTGTTCTTCAACCACTGCCGGTTGTAGTCTGCTGAGCGTTTGTCACTGCCTCATCCTTCACATTTTTCTCTAATTGGTGCTGCTCCATTTTAGTGGAAAAAAATCTAATCTATTAGTGTGACGCGCTTCCATCCGTATACAATACATTGGTTGCAAACACTATAGAAGTACACAAAGGGGCCTTTAACAGCTACTGAACAGTTGTGTTTCAGTGTTCACTGTAGTCTGTGAGCTTTTCATTTTGTGAGTGCAGATTACGCTCCAGTTTGTTCTTCAACCACTGCCGGTTGTAGTCTGCTGAGCGTGTGTCACTGCCTCATCCTCTTCACATTTTTCTCTAATTGGTGCTGCTCCATTTTAGTGGAAAGAAATCTAATCTATTAGTGTGACGCGCTTCCATCCGTATACAATACATTGGTTGCAAACACTATAGAAGTACACAAAGGGGCCTTTAACAGCTACTGAACAGTTGTGTTTCAGTGTTCACTGTAGTCTGTGAGCTTTTCATTTTGTGAGTGCAGATTACGCTCCAGTTTGTTCTTCAACCACTGCCGGTTGTAGTCTGCTGAGCGTGTGTCACTGCCTCATCCTTCACATTTTTCTCTAATTGGTGCTGCTCCATTTTAGTGGAAAGAAATCTAATCTATTAGTGTGACGCGCTTCCATCCGTATACAATACATTGGTTGCAAACACTATAGAAGTAGACAAAGGGGCCTTTAACAGCTACTGAACAGTTGTGTTTCAGTGTTCACTGTAGTCTGTGAGCTTTTCATTTTGTGAGTGCAGATTACGCTCCAGTTTGTTCTTCAACCACTGCCGGTTGTAGTCTGCTGAGCGTGTGTCACTGCCTCATCCTTCACATTTTTCTCTAATTGGTGCTGCTCCATTTTAGTGGAAAAAAATCTAATCTATTAATGTGACGCGCTTCCATCCGTATACAATACATTGGTTGCAAACACTATAGAAGTACACAAAGGGGCCTTTCACAGATACTGAACAGTTGTCTGCAGGGTTCACTGTAGTCTGTGAGGAATAACCACACTTAGGCCTTATAACTTTTCTGACTTTCTTTATCAATCTACCAAGATGAAGAAGTCAGTGAGTAAGGCACGTGGTCGTGGTCGTGGCCGTGGATTTGCAGCAGGGAGAGGACGTGGGGATTCTGTGGCTGCTGCCGCACCCAGTGACACAGCATCCACCATGTTTTCCCCGTGAGCGTTCCTTTATGCGCACTTTTGTAGGAGCTCAGCGTACCCCCCTGCTGCGTGAAGAACAAATTGAAGCCGTTGTTGGTTGGATGGCAGCCAATGCATCGACTTCAATAGCTTCCACCTCCTCTCAGGACCACAGCACTGTTGAACAACCATCAGTCTCTTCACCGCCTGCCAAATTGCCCAGGCAGTCAGAGAGCTCTGTACAGGAGCCAGCTGAGTCTCTGCTTCTGTTCTCAGAATCTGTTGGCTTGCAAACAGGGGCCCAGCCAAGCAGCATTCTGGAATGTGAAGAAGAGGCAGTATGCAGTGATGCGCAACAGCTGTGTCTCTCTGAATCTGAAGAGGCGGGTGAGCCAGTGCCGATGGTCAGCACACCGCAGAACGCATCTGATGATGATGAGACTCAGTTGCCAGTTTCTGTTGAGCATGGTGCTGGCCAGACCACCCAACAACAGCAGGTGTTGGAAGAGGGTAGTGGTGGAGATGATGAGGTCCAAGACCCAACATGGCGTGAGGAACAGGAAGGTGGTGGGAGCAGCTCTGAGGAAGAGATTGCCCCAACGGTCCAAACAGTAGGGAGAGGTAGGCTGCAGACTCGCTTGCCTGTAGCCTCCAGTTTGGCACCCGTTCGGAGCAGTTCTCTTACAACAGCCAAACCGGGTGCTCCAGGACTTGCTCTGCGTGGTCCTTTTTTGATACAGTTGCAGATGATATTTGCTATGTCAAATGCAAGCTGTGTAATCAAAAAATTAAAAGAGGTAAAAGTGTCAGTAACCTTAATACAACAAATATGTGGAAACATGTGCGGTCAAAGCACTTTGTTGAGTTACAAAGACACACTGGAGATGTAGGCCAACCTACAGCAGCACCTACATCTTCAGCTTGTGTTGGAGCCTCTTCCTCCAGTTCACACACAGCTGGTTCGGCTTCCTCAAAGGATCGCCATGGAAGAACCTCTGTCACTGTTGTCCAGAGACACAGTGTTATTCCACCCACAGCTGCAAGTTCCCTGTCATCCTCACACACCCAGGCCACAAAACAGCCATCGGTAGCACAGGCATGGGATAAAAGACGGCCATACTCGGCAAACCATCCACGAGCACAGGCTCTGAATGCTGGCATTGCAAAACTCCTGTCCCTTGAAATGCTGTCATTCAGGCTGGTGGAGACTGACAGTTTCCGTGAATTAATGGCATTGGCAGTCCCACAATACAATGTGCCCAGCCGATTTTATTTCAGCAGGCAAGCCGTCCCTGGTCTGCAAAAGCATGTTGAGGCAAAAATTAAACATGCGCTACTAAACGCCGTCAGTAGCAAGGTCCACCTGACCACCGATGCGTGGACCAGTACCCATGGCCAGGGACGATACCTTTCACTCACTGCCCATTGGGTGAATGTTGTGGAGCCGGGTACAGATCTTGCGAGTGGCGCTGTACGTGTTCTGCCAACTCCAAGGATTGCCGGAATCAAGTCTGTCCACATTGACTCCTCCTCCTACTCCAGTTCCTCAGAATCATCGCTGCAGGAGCCGTCACGGTCTACCTCCACATGGACCCGTGGACGCTTACCTGATGCGACCGATATGAGCACAGCCGTGGCCAAACGGCAACAGGCATTTCTGAAATTAATTCCCATGGGGAATCGAAGCCACACAGCGCAGGAGGTCTGGAATGCCATCAAGCAGGAGAGCGACGTGTGGTTTTTGCCAGCGAATCTCCAGCCAGGCTTGGTAGTGTGTGACAATGGCCGAAATCTGGTGGCAGCTCTGGGCCTTGGCAAACTCACTCACATACCATGTCTGGCACATGTGCTCAACTTGGTCGTGCAGAGTTTTTTGAGGGACTATCCGGATCTTGATGCACTGCTGCACAAGGTCCGCCTAGAGTGCGCTCACTTGCGACGTTCCAGCATGGCCAGATCGCGCATTGCAGCTCTGCAACGCAGATTGCGCCTTCCTGAACATCGCATCATATGTGACGTATCCACCAGGTGGAATTCAACGTTACATATGTTGGAGCGGTTGTGTGAGCAGCAGCCAGCAGTAATGGAGTATCAGCTGCATCAGGCGCAATCAACACGCAATTTGCGCCGTCCACACTTCACCATTAATGAGTGGGCCACTATGAAGGACATGTGCCACGTTTTGCGTGCGTTTGATGAGTCAACGCGGATGGCGAGTGCAGATGATGCACTAGTCAGCCTGACTTTCCCCCTTATCTGCCTGCTTCAAAAAACACTGCAAGCAATAAGGGATGAGGTTTTGGAAGAGGTGGAGGATGAGGAGTCACAAATTCCATCACCTTCTGGAAAGTCAGCGCAACGTGGTTCCTCACAAAGGGCTGGGCAGGGCTCACTTTGTGAGGAGGATGAGGAGGAGGAGTCAATGGAGGAGGAAGACATCGCTCCAGAGGGAGGTACACAACGCTCTAGTCAGTATGTAGAGCGAGGGTGGGGTGATGCAGAGCAGGCAGAGATGACGCCTCTTGCAGAGGACAGCGTTTCTTTGCCAGTTGGGAGTCTGCAGCACATGGTTGATTTCATGCTGCAGTGCCTAAGAAACGACCGCCGCATCGCCCACATTCTCACGACGTCTGATTATTGGGTGTACACCCTCCTAGACCCTCGCTACCGGGACAACGTCAAAAGCCTCATCACACCGTTGAACCGGGAGCGTAAAATGCGGGAGTACCAAGACACACTGGTGCAATCCCTAATGTTCTACCTTACTGCCGAGAGCACTGCTGCTGCTACTGCTTTACAAAGCAGCTCTGTGCGTCGATGCAGTGTAGAGAGCTCTGCAACAAGAGGGAGCACACGCAGTGCCTCTGCACAGGGAAAGACCAGTATGTTAAAAATGTGGCAAAGTTTTGTGGCAGCGCCACAAATGTCTACACCATCCGAGAGGGCTCCAGTCAGCGGGAGGCAACGTATCCGTCAGATGGTGACAGACTACTTGGCTTTGCCTCTCAGTGTACTCCCAGATGGCTCTTCCCCATTCAAGTTTTGGGTCTCTAAGCTGGATACATGGCCAGAGCTTAGCCAGTATGCATTGGAGGTGCTGGCTTGCCCTGCTGCCAGTGTATTATCGGAGCGCGTCTTTAGTGCTGCAGGTGGTGTACTAACAGACCGTCGCATGCGACTATCCTCCGATAATGTAGACCGGCTTACTTTTCTGAAAATGAACAAGGCATGGATCTCGGCAGAATTTGTCTGTCCGTTTTCAGATTAAATTACTGGTTCGCAACGTTATCCATGTCTCCTGTTATGTTCATCTTTCTACCACCTGAACTCTACTCCCTGGGCTCCAACACTGCCAGTTGCTGCTCAGAAGTGTCGTGTCCACAGAACAAAACACAAGCTCTACTGTTAGTGGGGTTCAGTAACGCCAGCTGTTCCCCTGCTGTGTGAACGGCAAGAAGTCTCCTGTTCCCGACACATGGACAGAAAAACACATGACCAACATGCTCCAAATAGGGAAGAGCCGTCACCCTGCTTGTTATGCTGAAAACATGAAATTGTGAAGTTTTGCAGGCCTAGAATGATAAATTTTTATGACAAATATGGACAAATAATAATTTGTCATCACAGCGCATATCTGCACATGTCTATTAGAAATGGTAACAAAAAATAAAACATAGTCTACTCTTCACATTTTGAAATTAATGCATAAAAGTACATTTCATACTTATGAATTAATGCTTTTTAAGGAACTTTATCTGTACCTGTAAGATAATGCAGTCAATGGATGTACGAATCATTAAATCCTCATCATCATCATCACGAGTTTTATTTATGACAGACATTATAAAATACACATACTGATGCCAACTGTAACTTCAAACACCATATATGAAATGGCCAGCATGTAAACATGGTAATAATGTCCAATAATAAATTATTACATCTAGAAAGTGCATCATGCATACTGACAATAGGTAGTTATACCTGCAAGTGCTGTTGAAACAACCACAAGAGATATAAATTAATACTGGTATATAGGTATCACAGTGCATAGTTACTCATGGACAATGTTGATGTAATACTGTATCTCAATTAAGTCAGCGTCAACCATTAGGCTTGTTAGTCTTGTACATTGTTAAAGAGGGAACGTAATTTTTTTGTTTGTCATAGGTGGAGTATTACACATTCAATTATTACTGCTGTTTTTTTTTTTGCATCCCTAGTGCGCAATAACGCAGCCTAACCTCACATTTTATAGTCAGCTAATTGCCACACGCTACCCTACCCTACGCGTGACAGTAGGAAGGTAGTGTTGACGGATAAAGCTTTGCGCAACCAGACATTCTTTTACCCTCTTCAACACTCTACAAGCAAAAAATGCATGATTTCAGCCGCAGACTTTATTGACGTACAGTATAACATCGGCATTACCCATCAGAGGCTGTCCACTGTCTGATACAGACATAGAATATACCTTTGCTATCCGTAGCCTTTGTTTCACCTACACTTGCAGGCACACACTTAAATTGTGACAAACAATGCCTAATGTTTTTTTAAATGGTTATTTTTTATCGTACATTATTGTGTCATCAATCATCACATTGATGAGTCCATGCTGGACATGTCATACATGCTATCGAAAGTTACGATTTTATGAACTTAAATAATTGAAATGTCTGTGACTGTCACATAAAATTTGCGATGATGATGATGAGTGACTATTACAAAATCCATTGTCTTCACTATGTTATGGTTTAACATAGCGTTCCTTAAGCATTATTCATAAAAAAAAAAATGGACTTTTATTCTTAAATTTACAACACTATATTTTGTTACCAATTTTTTGGGTGTTGTGTTGTTCCATTTATTTTTGGCATGTGCATATATGCGTTTATATTTGTATTTTCTTTATTTTTCCTTCTTGAAATTAGAAAACATGTGTATCTTTGTACCGTGTTAGCCAGTAGATAGAAAAATATTTAGACTTCAGAGTCAGCAGTGGTTGATACCTTTTAATGGATAACTGAAAAGATGGAAACAAATTGCAAGCTTTCAAGGCTACTCACGTCTCTTCATCAGGCAAAGACTAAATAAAAAAATTAAGCATCACATATTTCTATACACAACAGGACACAGGAATAGTGCAATAGGTAAGACAAGTAAGTGACGTGTATCAGAACTGTCATTATCTCACAGGGATGAACATAAATATTGGAACAGTTCCTAGATAAGGATAGAAAGTTTGATTGCCCTCTCATTGGCGTGTTTTTTTGGGTTTTCATGACCCTGGAAGGGCATAGACGCAGATTCCTTAATTGATATAGAATGACATAAATCCATGTGATCTATTCATTCCATCACTAACAGTCTCAAAGGTCATGATGAGCTTATATTCTGAAACCTTTGTACGTTTCTCATATTTGAAGTTATATTTTAATACCAGTAATTCCATATCCATCATGCTATGACCGGGCATACAAAAGTCTTTTGCCACAGGTAAATTCATTAATTTATCTGTGATTGTGTGGCGCTGATAATTCATCCTTGTTCTCCTTTTTGTTGCCGGTCTCCCCTCACTTGTCCCTCCCTCACTTGTCTTAGCTATTCCTGTGTCCTGTTGTGTGTAGAAATATGTGATTCTTCATTTTTGGCTTTACTCTTAGCCTGATGAAGACACCTGAGTAGTCTCGAAAGCTTTGAATTTGTTACCATATTTTCAGTTAGCCATTAAACGTTATCAACCACAGAGGACTGTCAAGTATAAATATTTTTCTATTCTTGTAATTGAAATTCATCATTTTATTGTCGTAGTAAAACTTCATTTATTCTTGTTTGAAGTACATACATTTGCAATGGCCACGTAACAAGGCAATAACTCAATATTTTATGCCTACACCCTCCTTGACCCTGGGCTTCAACAGCGCCAGTTGCTGCTCAGAAGTGTTAGATGCACAGATGAAAACAATCGCTGATGTGTTTCTGGGGTTCAGTAACGCCTGCTGTTCCCCTGCTGTGTGTCTGGCAAAAAGTCCTGCTGCCTCCACCATGTTCTGTTCTCATCCCTGGGTTACAACACCGCCAGTTGTTTCTCGGAAGTGCTGTTAGCAAAGTGAACACTTGCTCCTGTGTTACTGGGGTTCAGTAATGTCAGCTGTTCCCCTGCTGTGTGAACGGCAAACAGTCCTGCTGCCTCCACCATGTTCTCTTCTCATCCCTGGGTTACAACACCGCCAGTTGTTTCTCGGAAGTGCTGTTAGCACAGTCTACACTTGCTCCCGTGTTACTGGGGTTCAGTAATGTCAGCTGTTCCCCTGCTGTGTGAACGGCAAAAAGTCCTGCTGCCTCCACCATGTTCTCTTCTCATCCCTGGGTTACAACACCGCCAGTTGTTTCTCGGAAGTGCTGTTAGCACAGTCTACACTTGCTCCCGTGTTACTGGGGTTCAGTAATGTCAGCTGTTCCCCTGCTGTGTGAACGGCAAACAGTCCTGCTGCCTCCACCATGTTCTCTTCTCATCCCTGGGTTACAACACCGCCAGTTGTTTCTCGGAAGTGCTGTTAGCACAGTTAACACTTGCTCCCGTGTTACTGGGGTTCAGTAATGTCAGCTGTTCCCCTGCTGTGTGAACGGCAAACAGTCCTGCTGCCTCCACCATGTTCTCTTCTCATCCCTGGGTTACAACACCGCCAGTTGTTTCTCGGAAGTGCTGTTAGCACAGTTTACACTTGCTCCCGTGTTACTGGGGTTCAGTAATGTCAGCTGTTCCCCTGCTGTGTGAACGGCAAACAGTCCTGCTGCCTCCACCATGTTCTCTTCTCATCCCTGGGTTACAACACCGCCAGTTGTTTCTCGGAAGTGCTGTTAGCACAGTCTACACTTGCTCCCGTGTTACTGGGGTTCAGTAATGTCAGCTGTTCCCCTGCTGTGTGAACGGCAAACAGTCCTGCTGCCTCCACCATGTTCTCTTCTCATCCCTGGGTTACAACACCGCCAGTTGTTTCTCGGAAGTGCTGTTAGCACAGTCTACACTTGCTCCCGTGTTACTGGGGTTCAGTAATGTCAGCTGTTCCCTGCTGTGTGAACGGCAAAAAGTCCTGCTGCCTCCACCATGTTCTCTTCTCATCCCTGGGTTACAACACCGCCAGTTGTTTTTTGGAAGTGCTGTTAGCACAGTCTACACTTGCTCCCGTGTTACTGGGGTTCAGTAATGTCAGCTGTTCCCTGCTGTGTGAACGGCAAACAGTCCTGCTGCCTCCACCATGTTCTCTTCTCATCCCTGGGTTACAACACCGCCAGTTGTTTCTCGGAAGTGCTGTTAGCACAGTTAACACTTGCTCCCGTGTTACTGGGGTTCAGTAATGTCAGCTGTTCCCCTGCTGTGTGAACGGCAAACAGTCCTGCTGCCTCCACCATGTTCTCTTCTCATCCCTGGGTTACAACACCGCCAGTTGTTTCTTGGAAGTGCTGTTAGCACAGTCTACACTTGCTCCCGTGTTACTGGGGTTCAGTAATGTCAGCTGTTCCCCTGCTGTGTGAACGGCAAACAGTCCTGCTGCCTCCACCATGTTCTCTTCTCATCCCTGGGTTACAACACCGCCAGTTGTTTCTCGGAAGTGCTGTTAGCACAGTCTACACTTGCTCCCGTGTTACTGGGGTTCAGTAATGTCAGCTGTTCCCCTGCTGTGTGAACGGCAAAAAGTCCTGCTGCCTCCACCATGTTCTCTTCTCATCCCTGGGTTACAACACCGCCAGTTGTTTCTCGGAAGTGCTGTTAGCACAGTCTACACTTGCTCCCGTGTTACTGGGGTTCAGTAATGTCAGCTGTTCCCCTGCTGTGTGAACGGCAAACAGTCCTGCTGCCTCCACCATGTTCTCTTCTCATCCCTGGGTTACAACACCGCCAGTTGTTTCTCGGAAGTGCTGTTAGCACAGTTAACACTTGCTCCCGTGTTACTGGGGTTCAGTAATGTCAGCTGTTCCCCTGCTGTGTGAACGGCAAAAAGTCCTGCTGCCTCCACCATGTTCTCTTCTCATCCCTGGGTTACAACACCGCCAGTTGTTGCCTGGAAGTGCTGTTAGCACAGTTAACACTTGCTCCCGTGTTACTGGGGTTCAGTAATGTCAGCTGTTCCCTGCTGTGTTAACGGCAAAAAGTCCTGCTGCCTCAACTTTAATTTCCATGAGTACCTTCTGCTACCCATCCGGGTTCCAGTACCGTCAGCTGGTTCTCCGCAGTGCCTTTGGCCTAGGTGCCTCCATGTCGGTATCCGAGTTCCAGCAACGTCTGCTGGTCCTTGGTAGTGCTTTGGAGCACAGGTACCTCCTGCTTAGTAACCGTGTCCCAGTAACGTCAGCTGGTCCTCGGTTGTGCCATTGGCTCTTTTCCTTCTGCTAACCCTCCGGGTTCCAGCACAGTCAGCTGGTCCTCGTTACTTTCATTGGCTCTTGTACCTTCTGCTACCCATCCGGGTTCCAGTACCGTCAGCTGGTTCTCCGCAGTGCCTTTGGCCTAGGTGCCTCCATGTCGGTATCCGAGTTCCAGCAACGTCTGCTGGTCCTTGGTAGTGCTTTGGAGCACAGGTACCTCAAGCTTAGTAACCGTGTCCCAGTAACGTCAGCTGGTCCTCGGTTGTGCCATTGGCTCTTTTCCTTCTGCTGACCCTCCGGGTTCCAGCACAGTCAGCTGGTCCTCGTTACTTCCATTGGCTTTTGTACCATCACCAACAGGACAAAGAAGGTTAAGACAAACTACAAGATACAGAACAAGAGACAGAAGAACAATAAGCAGAAGATCAAAAAGCAGAAGAACATTAAGTATAAGACCAAAATGAAGAGCAAAATATATGCTCTAAATTATAAGCAGAAGAAGACTAAGCAGTGTATGGGGGTGAGTCCGTTCCTCCTCGTGGTGCCCCTGGAAAATGCCTGCTGCTGCTGCTGCAGGCTAAACTGAACACGGACAAATACTGTTGTAATTTAAATCTTTTGTGACAGCAAGAACGGAAGAATGAAAAATTCATACTTTGACAGATTACAAGTACAGGATTCTCTGTCACAAATAAGAATATGATGAAGAAGATGAAGTACAATATGAATTAGAATAATAGTTTAATAAGAAGAATATGATTAATGTTAACAAAAAGATGAATAGCAAGAAGTTTAAGAAGAAGATAAAGAAGGTGAAGATGAAGAATAATTTGATGAAAAAGATGATGCTGCTGAAGATTATGAAGGAGAAAGTGTGTCAAAAGTTAAAAAGGTGAAAAGCATGGAAGTTGTGAAATATACATATTTGCCAAAATAGAAAAAACGTGAACAACATTGTCAATTTCTTCGTCAATCCGAACATCTTTAAAAAAAAAAATATTTATGCTATTCCATTTGATTGGGTTTAACATCTATGCCTTTAATGTCTCCTCAACCTTCCCCAATACATTCTACATTACTCTTTGTTGTTTTCCTTCATGTACAATTAACCAACAAGGCAAGAATGGGTTTTTTTTAATTCCGATATTTTGTTCCCATAGACTTACATTGTATTTCCGGTATCGGTATCGGGTATCGCCGATATTTTTTGGGTATCGGCGATACCATTCCGATTCCGATACTTTTGGATATCGGAAAGTATCGCTCAACTCTACTGTTAAGCTGATCACTCTTTATAACATTCTGGAGTATATGCAAATTGCCATTAAAAAAAGTGAAGCAGTAGACTTTGTAAAAATTAATATTTGTGTCATTCTCAAAACTTTTGGCCATGACTGTACTTTACAAATACAGGTGCTTCTTGCAAAATTAGAATATCATCAAAAAGTTAATTTATTTCAGTTCTTCAATACAAAAAGTGAAACTTATATATATAGAGTCATTACAAACAGAGTGATCTTTTTCAAGCGTTTATTTCTGTTAATGTTGATGATTATGGTTTACAGCAAATGAAAACTTAAGTTATTATCTCAGTAAATTAGAATAATTAAGAAAAATCACCTGCAAAGGCTTCCTAAGTTTTTAAAAAGGTCCCTTAGTCTGTTTCAGTAGGCTCCACAATCATGGGGAAGACTGCTGACTTGACAGATGTCCAGAAGGCAGTCACTGACACACTCTACAAGGAGGGTAAGCCACAAAAGGTCATTGCTAAAGAAGCTGGCTGTTTACAGAGTGCTGTATCCAAGGATATTAATGGAAAGTTGAGTGGAAGGAAAAAGTGTGGTAGAAAAAGGTGCGCAAGCAACCAGGATAACCGCAGCCTTGAAAGGATTGTTAAGAAAAGGCCATTCAAAAATTTGGGGGAGATTCGACATATAATTGAAACACTATCAGTGTGGGCTTACTATCACAAGAGCTTACAATTTCCTTTTATCAGATGCTCCTAGAAACAGAAGCCTTCTTTTATAGCCGTTGTCTAAAAATTATTGAAGATTTACTAACCAAAATTCTGTCTCAAACTGAGTTAGAAATATAGCACTCATGCCATGAATACTTTTTTACATAAGGTTGTGGCTCAAGATGCGCGATGTTGCACTAAAGAAAGCCAAGAAGAGTTGTCTATTGTTTCTACGATATGCTAATGTTATAATTCAGCATGAACTGTGATGCATTTAGCCTACCTTGTCAAATTCTAAGGTGTCTAAATTTAAGACAGTATTAAATGATTTTTCCTATAGTTAAACGTTATCTCCTACCCATAGGATAGGGGATATCTTCCTGATCCTGAGAATGGGGCTATGAATGGAGCAGAGGTCAATCATGTGTGCCTCTGATCCATTCATTGTCTACGCAGTCCATGGCAGTGCATGAAGCGGACGTGCACATGCCCTACCTCTGCTCTTCAGGGTTGGAAACTTCCTCTAATAAACCTGCCCTATTGTTTCTACTTTTAGTTTTGTTTAGTTTTACTTCGATATTTTCTGAATGTTGGTTTACTGTCCTGCTATTCCAAAAAAACACAAATTCTGACAATTTTTAACAGCAAAATAGGACAGTTTAATGTGGAAGTAAAAGTATGCAGTGTAGGCTAATGTTATGCTCTGACCTGCTAGAGACAGTCGCAGTAATACACACCATATGACTACATTATATAAGAACTATTCCCAAAAGGTATAGAAGCTGATGTGAAAAGCATGTGTGCACATACGAGGATGTTACATAGCCAGTGCTTTGGAGATGTATTTCCATCCATAGGTCTTCTGTAATACAATTACACCTCCTCTTGTTCAGCAAATCATTTCAGATACATAAATTATGGTATCTGACCTGAAGGCATTAACATATTGATATAGTCTTATGGGAAACAAATTGTATTCTATCCATTTAAATTCCTGTTCGTTTTATGTTTCAAAGTCCGATGGGTAGTCTATCAGAAACTGCAGAAGTGAGAACAGCTCAATCACACCCAGTGGGGAGTCAACTGTACAGTGGACACTCTGTGGATATCTTTATGTAAAGTTCTGCTATTTTCTCATAGTGTAACTTTATGCAGGTTCCCTAAACAAAACAAAAAATTACCGTCATAGCCTAAAGACTCATTCAAAACATCCTTGGCAATTGCTAAAGCAAAGACTGGCAACGGCTCTCCCGACCTGAGTGTGATAGCTTATTACATATATTTCTATGAGGCTGACATGCTTGTGTCCGGAGACCCGAAGCTAGTACGTGCATTGTGGTCCGATCTTAGACCGATTTGCACGGATGTCTGAATGATCCTCTCGAGTTCCAGCTATAACAATTCCAAAAATACCCATTCTTTCATCATACACATAATAACATTGTTCACACGGTGCAATTTTTGCATAGGTTATCCAAAAGGGGGAATGGGTGCAAAAAGCAAGAAAAGATTTTGTTTGTGTTTGGTCTCACCTTTATGACCCATTTCTAGTTTGGAATAATATGCTGTAAAAAAATAACAAAAAAAGAATAGTGTGATGTGTGACCAAGATCATGTGCAATTTCAAATAGGAATTTTACCTGTGTATGACTACCAGGATGAACGTTAGCCCATGCTCAGAATGGTTGGGGTCGCAGCATTAAAACCCCCATTAATTAATGGACAAAATCAGTCTAGAAATGAAGACTATAGATTCAATCACAAAAGCCCAGGGGGCTGTTTGTTCTCAATTCCGGATCAGCAGCATTCCAATATTATGTTTCTGACAATACATGTTTACTTGTTTCCTTTTTTAATTATGTATTATGTAATTATGTATGCAAATGTAAAATGTTAAAGGCTCATTGGCACGTACACAGTTCTCAGCATGTGATGTGGGTTGCGACTGCAAGAATTAACTTATCTCCTCTCACTCAATATTGCACTCAACCTGCTAAGTGAACATGAATCCCACCCCGACACAGTACTCACACCCCAGCTACACAACACGCTGCCACCACTCATCAAACACATGGGGTGATGAGTCCCCAAAATATACACTACTGTCCAACAGTCAAAAGGCCACACACTCTCTCAAAAGCTATGGATTCTTTACAGCATAAAAGGAACAAAATTATTAAAGTTTTAGGCTTTAATAGAAATAATACAATTCTTACAAGAAAAGGGATTAAAAGAGAAAAATAAAATGACACACAAATAAGCAAAACAGTTATAAAATAAGAAAGGAAAAATAACACAATTACCTAAATGTGTTCATCTAAAGTTATTCTTCTGTCCCTGAGGGTAGGAGAAAGGGTTTATGGATCACCTATAGCTCAGGCTGACCCCCACAAGCGAACACCTTGCTATTGCTTAGCCTATCTTTATATTCATGGTCCTGGACTCAAGTTTCCCGGACAGCCTATAGATCGCAACTCTGTAACTGGACATTGGGCTAATAAGTAGGCAAGTACATTGCATATTAAATAACTTTTTGGTATATAACTTCCCGGTCATCCGTAGAGTAAATAGGAGATGTTAAGCCTAGCCACAATGGTCCATCTGCCCAAGCTTTGAAGCTCCTGCTCACCAGGCCGAGGTGTCAGGAATGACACTCTCTGTAGCCCCAGTGATACCCTCATAGGTTCTGAGTTCCTATAATAAGAGTACATAAAGATTATAGCCCTTTATGTAGTGCCAATCATGTGAATGTAAGACTTGATCTAATGTTATTTTACCTATGTTATAATTTCCCTAGGGGTTTGCTCACATTTGCATATAAAATTGGAGACTGCAATATGAGAGATTAATCGAATTTCACTGAGGCAGTGTTCATCTGCGTGTTTTTCCTCACCTGGAATTGGGGTGAGGAAAAAATCGCAGCAAGCTGCCTATGGCCGCGTAACATGGCTGAGACTCACCAATGCAAGTCAATGGGTGTGAGAAATAAGATCGAACAGTGCACAAACCATGCATGTGCCATGCGATTTCTACGCCCTTATCTCATAGGTAACCCAACATTTCATCAGCCAAGTACAGTAAATTCACAGCGTGAACCGTCAGAAAAAGATAGATAGTATATAGGTGGATAGAAAGATGTCATTGAGATATATAATTAGTGCAGTGAGTGTGTAGCTTACTGTACATGTAAATAAATTAAAGAAAACAATGGCGTGGGTCCCCCGTATTTTTATTAACCCCTTTATCCCTGAGGGAGGTTTGCACGTTAATGACCGCGCCAATTTTTACAATTCTGACCACTGTCCCTTTATGAGGTAATAACTCTGGAACGCTTCAATGGATCCCGGTGACTCTGACAATGTTTTTTCATGACATATTGTACTTCATGATAGTGGTAAAATTTCTTTGATATGACTTGCGTTTATTTGTGAAAAAAAACAGAAATGTGGCAAAAATTTTGATAATTTCACAACTTTGAATTTTCATGCCCTTAAATTACAGAGATATGTCACTCAAAATACGTAATAAGTAACATTTCCCACATGTCTACTTTACATCAGCACAATTTTGGAACAAATGTTTTTTTTGTTAGGAAGTTGTAAGTATTAAAAGTTTACCAGCGATTTCTCATTTTTACAACACCTTTTTTTAGGGACCACATCACATTTGAAGTTCCTGTTACTCGTTTATATAATAGAAGATATAACAGAATTTTTGGAATGTGGAAAAAAAATGAACATTTAACTTTTTTTCACAAAAAATTTACTTCAGATCCACATTTTTTTAATTTGACAGTAACAGGAAAAAATGGACCCTAAAATGTGTTGTGTAATTTGTCCTGAGCATGCCGATACCCCATATGAGGGAGAAAACCACTGTTTGGGCGCACGGCAGAACTCGGAAGGGAAGGAGTGCCATTTGCCTTTTTGAATGCAAAATTTGCTGGAACAATTGCCGGACGCAATGTCGCATTTGGAGAGCCTCTGATGTGCCTAAACAATGAAAATCAGCCACAAGTGATACCATTTTGGAAACTAGACCCCTCATGGAACTGATCTAGATGTGTCTTGAGCAGATTGAACCCTCAAGTGTTTCACAGAAGTTTATATCGTTGAGCAGTAAAAATAAAAAAAAATAAAAATTTCCCCACAAATATGGTTTTAAGCACAAATTATTGTATTTGCATAAGCGTAACAGGATAAAATTGCACCGCACAATTTGTGGTGCAATTTCTCCTAAGTACGCCAATACTCCATATGTGGCGGAATACTACTTTTGAGGCACACTACAAAGCTCAGAAGGGAAGAAGCGCCATATAGGAGTTCAGCTTTTGCTGGAATGGTTTGAGGGTGTCATGTCACAATGGCAGAGCCCCAGAGGTACCAGAACAGAAACCCTCCCCATATGTGAACTCATTTTACAAACTACACTCCCCAATGATTTCATCTAGGGGTGCAGTGATCATATTGACACAACATGTGCCTCACAGAATTTTATACCACTGAGCGGTGAAGAAAGAATAAATTACATTTTTACCACTAAAATGTTGTTTTAGCCCCAAGCTTTTAATTTTTCAAAGGGCTAATAGGAATTTTTTTTTACAACAAACTGAGGTCCATTTTTATCCTCAGTGCGCCAATACCCTACATGTAATCGGGAAATATTTTTCAGGCACAGTGCAAAGCTCAGAAGGCAAGGAGTGCAGATTTTACTGTTATGGTTTGCAGGTACCATGATCCACTGAGAGAGCCCATGGATTGCCAGAACAGCAGAACCCATCATATGTGACCCTATTTTACAAACTACACCTCTCAGTGAATTCATCTAGGGGTGCAGTGATCATATTGACACCATGGGTGTGTCAAAGAATTTTATACCATTGGGCAGTGAAGACAAAATAACTACAATTTTACCACCAAAATTTTGTTTTAACCCCAAATTTTAAATTTTCACACAAGAACTGGGTAAAAATGATAACAATATTTTTCCCACAATTTCTACTGAATGTGGCAATACCCCATATGTGACTGTACAGTAGTACCTAGCCATATGGAGAGACTTGGGAGGAACAGAGTGCTATTTGCCTCCTGGAAAGCAGATTTTCCTAGAACAGTTTGCGGACTCCATATACAGAGCCTCTAATTGCTAGAAGAGCAGAATCCCCTCTCAAGTGATCCCATTTTGAAAATTACACCCCTTTGGGAATTTATCTACTGTACAGGTGTAGTGACGATTTTGACTCCATGGGTATTTTCCAGAAACAAGCAGCAATAAATCTTGCCGAGTGAAAACTACAAACTGCCGTTGTAGTGAGCAGTACGTTGCAGTCACCAGTATGTTATGCTCAACCTGTGCTTCTGGAGGCATGCACCCTTACGTTAGGCGGGCTCTCATCGCTTCCGAAATGCCAAACGTGGGCGCAATATGTGGTTTAGGCACACTGGGGCTCAAAAGGGAGGGGGCATTTGGATTTGGGAGCACAGAATTTGCCGAATTTCTTTTGGCGGGTGAGGAGCCATTTCGCTTTTCCAAAGCCTTTGTGCTACCAGTAACATGGAAGCACTTACTTTGGGGTTTCTATCTAAATCTCTGAGTGACGTAATTCAGATGAAACCCCCTAGGGAGCCTTTCACTATAATGAGGCAGCAGAGTTACTCTGGACTCCGTCTGGCCTCTGTTCAGTGGTGCC
This sequence comes from Oophaga sylvatica, assembly GCA_033576555.1. NCBI lineage: Eukaryota > Metazoa > Chordata > Amphibia > Anura > Dendrobatidae > Oophaga > Oophaga sylvatica. Next base: position 842,453,633 of record JARQOD010000001.1, read on the forward strand.
CTTCTTTTCAAAACTTTATGCAATCTCAAAAAGACGGACACCACCGGATCACAGGTCAGACAGCATCTACAGTGCCTCCATCAGCCTCATTATAGAGAATCTTCTGCCGGGGGTTCCGTCTGATTCACGCATTTCAGAGATTTACATGGAAACCACGGTGTAAATGTTCAGCACGGAGTGCAGGATAGATGTGCGCCGAGCCTTACTGCGATCTTTGGGAGGCAGAATGAAAAAATCAACAGCATGTGACGAATTGGTTTTATTTATTTTTTAAGCCATTCCTCGTGCAGTATAAGTGATTAGGCGACTTTACTCTTCGGGTCGGTGCGATTACAGCGATACCAGATTTATATCGGGTTTTTATGTTTGGCAGCTGTCACACACTAAAAGACGCTTTTTATTGCAAAAAATAGCTTTTGCATCACCACATTTTGAGAGCTATAATTTTTCCATATTTTGACCCACGGAGTCACGTAGGTCTTGTTTTTTGCAGGATGAGTTGACGCTTTTATTGGTACAATTTTTGGGCACATGACATTTTTTGATTGCTTTCTATTCCTATTTTTAGGAGGCAGAATGAACAAAAATCAGCAATTCAGGAATTTCTTTTGGGGGGTTAATGCCGTACCTTGTGTGGTAAAATTGATAAGGCAGTTTTATTATTTGGGTCAGTACGATATTTTTTTTATGCTTTGGCACTTTTATACAATAAAAACTATTTCATAGAAACAATAATTATTTTTGCATTGCTTTATTCTGAGAGCTATAGCTTTTTTATTTTTCTGTTGATGGAGCTGTATGGTGGCTCGCTTTCTGCGGGACAAGCTGACATTTTCAGTGGTACCATGTTTATTCATATCTGTCTTTTTGAGTGTGTGTTATTCCACTTTTTGTTTGGCAGTATGATGATAAAGCATTGTTTTTTGCCTTGTTTTTTATTTTTTATGGTGTTCACTAAAGGGGTTAACTAGTGGGACAGTTTTATAGAGCGCTTCGTTATGAACGTGGCTATACCAAATATGTGTACTTATTTTGGTTTTTTTTTTTTCATTCAAATGTTTATTTAGAGATACAATATCCTTTGATTTTGTATTATCTTGGATTTTGTTTTTAAATATCTTTACAATTATTTAAAACTTTTTTTTTTTACTTTTTTACTTTGTCCCACTATGGGACAATCATTTTTTCAAGGCTAATCGCTTCTACAGCACAGAGATGCAGCAGCATCCCCATGCTGTAGAAACTATCAGCTCTGCACTTTCAATACAAACTTGCTCATCATGCACTGGGCATGATCAGCAAGTTTTCTAGGTCTGGTGACCCAGATGTCGTCATGACAACATCAGGTCACCATGGCAACAATAGGGACACCGCATCATGACGCGGTGTCATCGATCCAAAGGCAAGGCTGTGAGCCCTCTGCTGGCTCCCAGAATGCTGTGATCTAGTTCGATCGCAGCATTTCGAGAGTTAAAGTGTCGGGAGTGGTCTGTGCTGGGTGTCGGCTGTCAGAATCAGCTGATACCCAGTAGTGATCACCTGCACAACCCCGTGAACGCGGGAGATCGCACAGACATAATAATGCGTCCCTGGTCAAATAGGCCCCGGGCACAGGGACGGATTATTAGGCCGGAGTCACACTGGCGACAAAATCGGACGACTGCAATGCTATGAAATATCGCATTGCAGTCGGACCTATGTTAATCTATGGAGCAGCTCCCAGTATCCGATTTTTTGTGGTCCGTTTTAAACGTCCGAGTGCAATCGCAGCATGCTTCGATTGTCACCGATTGTGGGTCGACTATCGCCAATGCAAGTCTATGGGAGCGATGAAAAATCGGATTACAAACGGACCGCACGTGTGACTTGCGATTAAATCGCACCGGTGTCCTTTAGAAAAGCCGGCAATTCATCCCCGGCTATACTGTAAAATCACACTGACAGCTTTAATAAAGAATAGAATCAATACATACAGTCATGGCCAAAAGTTTTGAGAATGACACAAATATTAATTTTTACAAAGTCTACTGCTTCACTTTTTCTAATGTCAATTTGCATATACTCCAGAATGTTATAAAGACTGATCAGCTTAACAGCAATTACTTGCAAAGTCAATATTTGGCTAGAAAATGAACTTTATCCCCCAAAACACATTTCAACATCATTGCAGCCCTGCCTTAAAAGGACCAGCTAACCTCTTTTCAGTGATTGCTCCATTAACACAGGTGTGGGTGTTGATGAGGACATGGCTGGAGATCAATCTGTCATGATTAAGTAAGAATGACACCACTGGACACTTTAAAAGGAGGCTGGTGCTTGGCATCATTGTTTCTCTTCTGTTAACCATGGTTATCTCTAAAGAAACACGTGCAGTCATCATTGCAATGCACAAAAATGGCCTAACAGGAAGAGTATCGCAGCTAGAAAGATTGCACCTCAGTCAACAATCTATCGCATCATCAAGAACTTCAAGGAGAGAGGTTCCATTGTTGCCAAAAAGGCTCCAGGGCGCCCAAGAAAGACCAGCAAGCGCCAGGACTGTCTCTTAAAAGTGTTTCAGCTGCGGGATCGGGCTACCAGCAGTGCAGAGCTTGCTCAGGAATGGCAGCAGGCAGGTGTGAGTGCATCTGCACGCACTGTGAGGCGGAGACTCTTGGAGCAAGGCCTGGTCTCAAGGAGGGCAGCAAAGAAGCCATTTCTCTCCAGAAAAAACATCATGGACAGACTGATATTCTGCAAAAGGTACAGGCAGTGGACTGCTGAGGACTGGGGTAAAGTTATTTTCTCTGATGAATCCCCTTTTCGATTGTTTGGGACATCAGGAAAACGCCTCATTCGGAGAAGACAAGGTGAGCGCTACCACCAGTCTTGTCTCATGCCAACTGTTAAGCATCCTGAAACCATTCATGTGTGGGGTTGCTTCTCAGCCAAGGGAATCGGCTCTCTCACAGTCTTGCCTAAAAACACAGCCATGAATAAAGAATGGTACCAGAATGTCCTCCAAGAGCAACTTCTCCCAACCCTCCAAGAGCAGTTTGGCGATCAACAATGCCTTTTCCAGCATGATGGAGCACCTTGCCATAAAGCAAAGGTGATAACTAAATGGCTCAGGGAACAAAACATAGAGCTTTTGGGTCAATGGCCTGGAAACTCCCCAGATCTTAATCCCATTGATAACTTGTGGTCAATCATCAAGAGACGGGTGGACAAACAAAAACCTAAAAATTCTGACAAAATGAAAGCATTGATTGTGCAAGAATGGACTGCTATCAGTCAGGATTTGGTCCAGAAGTTGATTGAGAGCATGCCAGGGAGAATTGCAGAGGTCCTGAAGAAGAAGGGTCAACACTGCAAATATTGACTTGCTGCATTAACTCATTCTAACTGTCAATATAAGATTTTGTTACTCATATGTTTGCAATTATTATATTTCTGTCTGTGATAAAAACATCTGTCAAACACACATAAAAACTAGAGGGCAGCAGATCATGTGAAAATATAATATTTGTGTCATTCTCAAAACTTTTGGTCATGACTGTATACACACATAGAATACATATATATATGTCATTGTGACATATATATATATATATATATATATATATATATACATATATTTATAGTTCATACACTTCTACATACTGTAATAGCCGCTAATTCAATTGCCGGCTTTTCTGAAACTACAGAACCCGACATGAAATGGCACATGGTTTACATACAGTTAACCATGTCATTTCATGTATTTTGATATATGGTTTTCACTAACAATTACATGAGTGTATGTGTGTGAAATTTCACACATATAGGGGTTAATTAAAGGTGTAAATTCGTTGAAAAAAAATGCGTGGGCTCCCGCTGTATTTTCTCCACCAGACAGACAAAGCAAGCGAGTGGGGGCAAATAATAATAGCCCAGGGAGGGTCCATTTATTTTGTGCCCCCCCTGGCTACTAACATCTGCCCCCAGACACCCCAGAAAAGGCAAATCTATAATTAGGTTCGCCCTTTCTGGCACTTTGCCCGTCTATTCCCATTGCCCTGTAGCGGTGGCGAATGGGTTAATAATGGGTTAAAGCCACCTTGCAATTGAAAGGTGACTTTAAGCCAGGTTAATAATTGAGAGTTGTCAATTTGACAACTCTCAATTATTAATCCTATTGTATGAAAGGAAAAAAACACACACACATTAATTATTAATCCTTTTAATTAAATAAAGACAGTTTTGGACCATATTTTATTGCTCAGCTGTAATCCCCTGAATGAATCAGTTCCTCTCCCGGCGACAGGAGAGGAAGTGATTAGTGTGTGAAGCTTAATTGATTGCTTCCCACTTTCACTTCAGGTCAGGTCAGGGTGACCTGACCTGAAGTGAAAGTGGGAAGAAATCAATTAAGCTTCACACATTAATCACTTCCTCTCCTTTTGCCGGGAGAGGAACTTATTCATTCAGGGGGTAACAGCTCAGCAGGCAGCATTAGCTGCCTGCTAGCTGTAACCTGTTAATCCTTTCTGATGGATTACAGCGTGGGACCTGACTGTGCACCAGATAGGTAAGAATCATTTTGCTTTTTTATTTTATTTTTATTACAGGAAATGGTTTTAGCAGGAAAATAAAGATGGTCAAAAACTGTTTGCTTATTTCATTAAAATGATTTTTTATTAAAGTGTGTGTGTTTGATTTTTCTTTCATACAATAGGATTAATAATTGATAGTTGTCTAATTGACAGCTCTCAATTATTAACCTGGCTTAAAGTCACCTTTCAATTGCAAGGTGGCTTTAACCCCTTATTAACCCATTCGCCACTGCTACAGGGCAATGGGAATAGACGGGCAAAGTGCCAAAAAGGGCGAATCTAATAATAGATTTGCCTTTTCTGGGGTGTCTGGGGGCAGATGTTAGTAGCCAGGGGGGGCATTAAATAAATGGACCCTCCCTGGGCTATTATTATTTGCCCCACTCGCTTGCTTTGTTTGTCTGGTGGAGAAAATACAGCGGGAGCCCACGCATTTTTTTTCAACGAATTTACACCTTTAATTAACCTCCCCTACATGTCTGCAATTTTGCACACATACACTCATGTAATTGTAAGTTAAAACCATATATCAAACTACATGAAATGACATGGTTAACTGTATGTAAACCATGTGTCATTTCATGTCGGGTCTGTAGTTTCACAAAAGCCGGCAATTGAATTAGCGGCTATTACAGTATGTAGAAGTGTATGAACTATAAATATTATATATATATATACACATGTCACAATGACATGTATATATATATACAGTGCCTACAAGTAGTATTCAACCCCCTGCAGATTTAGCTGGTTTGATAAGATGCAATATAGTTAGAGCCTTCAAACTGCAAACGAGAGTAGGATTTATTAACAGAAGCATAAATCTTACAAAACAAAAAGTTATGTTGCTCAGTTGAATTTTAATAAATTTTAATCATAAAAGTGTGGGTCAATTATTATACAACCCCTATGTTTAATATTTCGTGGAATAACCCTTGTTTGCAATTACAGCTAATAATCGTCTTTTATAAGACCTGATCAGGCCGGCAAAGGTCTGTGGAGTTATCTTGGCCCACTCCTCCATGCAGATCTTCTCCAAGTTATCTAGGTTCTTTGGGTGTCTCATGTGGACTTTAATCTTGAGCTCCTTCCACAAGTTTTCAATTGGGTTAAGGTCAGGAGACTGACTAGGCCACTCCAACACCTTGACTTTTTCCCTCTTGAACCAGGCCTTGGTTTTCTTGGCTGTGTGCTTTGGGTCGTTGTCTTGTTGGAAGATGAAATTACAACCCATCTTAAGATCCTTGATGGAGGAGCGGAGGTTCTTGGCCAAAATCTCCAGGTAGGCCGTGCTATCCATCCTCCCATGGATGCGGACCAGATGGCCAGGCCCCTTGGCTGAGAAACAGCCCCACAGCATGATGCTGCCACCACCATGCTTGACTGTAGGGATGGTATTCTTGGGGTCGTATGCAGTGCCATCCAGTCTCCAAACGTCACGTGTGTGGTTGGCACCAAAGATCTCGATCTTGGTCTCATCAGACCATAGAACCTTGAACCAGTCTGTCTCAGAGTCCTCCAAGTGATCATGAGCAAACTGTAGACGAGCCTTGACATGACACTTTGAAAGTAAAGGTACCTTACGGGCTCGTCTGGAACGGAGACCATTGCGGTGGAGTACGTTACTTATGGTATTGACTGAAACCAATGTCCCCACTGCCATGAGATCTTCCCAGAGCTCCTTCATTGTTGTCCTTGGGTTAGCCTTGACTCTTCGGACAAGCCTGGCCTCGGCACGGGAGGAAACTTTCAAAGGCTGTCCAGGCCGTGGAAGGCTAACAGTAGTTCCATAAGCCTTCCACTTACGGATGATGCTCCCAACAGTGGAGACAGGTAGGGCCAACTCCTTGGAAAGGGTTTTGTACCCTTTGCCAGCCTTGTGACCCTCCATGATCTTGTCTCTGATGGCCTTGGAATGCTCCTTTGTCTTTCCCATGTTGACCATGTATGAGTGCTGTTCACAAGTTTGGGGAGGGTCTTAAATAGTCAGAAAAGGCTGGCAAAAGAGATCATTAATCCACACATGTGAAGCTCATTATTCTTGGTGCCTGAACTACTTCTTAATACTTTAGGGGGACCAAACAGAATTCTTGTGGTTTGAGGGGTTGAAAATAAATGACACTCTGAATTAACTTTTAACGTTTTAAAAAAACAAAAAACAAAATTAAAACAAATTTTTGCTGCAGTGCATTTCCCACTTCCAGGCTGATCTACAGTACAAATGTCACAATGCCAAGTTAATTCCGCATGTGTCAACCAGCTAAATCTGCAGGGGGTTGAATACTACTTGTAGGCACTGTATATGTGTTCTATGTGTATATATCTGTTCTTTCTTTTGTGATTTAAATACTATTCATTTGGATCCATTATATGTCCATTTTGCAAGCAAGAAAATCTCGCAAGTCGGATGTAAATCGGATGTTACAACTACGGTCAGATGCGACTAAATCGCATCTTTCCAGGAAAATCGGATGCCAGACGGATGACTGTTCATGACATTTTGGTGCGATAATCGACCGACTAAAATGGTCCGATTTTTTGTCGTTGTGTGTGACCTGGCCTTACATCTAATGTCAGAAAGGTGTTAACCAGCTGAGGGGAAGCAGAAAGCTGAGAGCTACTCTTAAAAGTATGTGAAGGGGCAATAAACATGGAGCTGCTCAGGCAATTAATAGCTCACAGATGTCTGCTTTCCCTCAGCTGGTTAAAATAAATAAGGGGACTCACACCATTTTTTTCTTTTATTTATTGGCTAAATACAAGTAGAGAAAACTACACACGCAGAGCACTGATTATATTTCTCACTGACATATTTCTTTCTTTTTATCTATCTATCTCTGGCAAAAATTAAGAGACCACCACATCAAAACCCTGTCATGGCCAGCCCAATCTCCAGACCTGAACCCCACTGAAAACCTCTGGAATGTAATCAAGAGGATGATGGATAGTCAGAAGCCATCAAACAAAGAACTGCTTAAATTTTTGCGCCAGGAGCAGTGTGAAAGACTGGTGGAAAGCATGCCAAGACACATGAAAGCTTTAATTAAAAATCATGGTTATTCCACAAAATATTGATTTCTGAACTCTTTCTGAGTTAAAACATTAGTATTGTTGTTTTTAAATGATTGTGAACTTGTTTTCTTTGCATTATTTGATGTCTGAAAGCACTGGCTCTTTATTTAATTTTGACCATTTCTCATTTTTAGAAAAAAAATACAAAATTTATTGCTTAGAAATTTGGAGACATGTTGTCAGTAGTTTATAGAATAGAAGAACAATTTACATTTTACTAAAAATATACTTATAAAGAGAAAAATAAGAGAAACTGAAAATTTTGCAGTGGTCTCTTAATCTTTGCCAGAGCTGTAAATCTGTATATAAGATTGTTTTATCAGTTAGAAAACTAGATTGAAATGACAATTACTGTATATAAAAGCTGATGTTAAAAACGCATTGCATACGGATTGCATACATGTCATAAGGATGCTAGGTGAGGAAAAAAGGCACACTCGCATTGCATGACACTTGCCTGACACTCTTCAACTTGTCTGGCTGAGAATCTCAGCTAATTTATATATGTAGATGTGAGCATACAATAACACTCATCATTGCATTATTTTTTATTTTAAGAAGATCTGTTACCATTCAGCAAGTAAACAGTGGACATTATTTCTCTTAGGCCAGAGTCACACTATTGATGAATACGGACGAGTGCTATGCGATAAAACATTAATATTAGTATTAATCTATGGGGCAGCTCCCATCGCCGTTTTTTTTTCTCGGCCGTATTCTACTTGCGAGTGAAATCGCAGCATGCTGCGATTGTACGCGTATATTGGCCAAGTCTCGCCAATTCAAGTCTATGGGTGCGAGAAATAATCGCTCACCACACGGACCATCAGTGTGACTTGCGAGAAATACGCAAGCATTTTCAAGGTGACAGAAAATTGCCTCATCCATTATCAGGAAGCTTTGGCATGCAAATTTCACTGGCAAACTGTAGAAAAATCCCGGAACACGCCTCCACGGAGTCCAGCAGCATGGCCAGACACATCAATGTCGAGATGCTGATAGTTCTGATTGAGGAACTCAACAAAAGCCTGAGCAGAAAATGTGGACAGGGAGCAAATCAAGGTAACAGTCAACAGAAATTTAGTCTGAACACAACCCAAGACAACTGAGCGTGCAAAACGTCTTCCTCGCTTAGGGCAGATGGAAAGAGCATGAGAGGCGTCACCACAGTAGAAACATAACCCCTTGCGCTTTCGAAACTCATGACGCTGAGCCCCAGAAGTCACTCCATCACACTGCATGGGCCCAGGAGCTGGCTCACAAGGCAACACCATCTCACGCCTACCTCTGCGCTCACGCAAACGTCTGTCAATTTGAATAGCCAATGACATAGAATCATTGAGACCAGAGGGGACAGGGAATCCCACAATAACATCCTTTACATTTTCTGACAGCCCATTCCGAAAAAGGGCTGCCAAAGCATCATCATTCCATTTGGTCAGGACTGCCCACTTTCGGAATTTCTGACAGTACAACTCAGCGTCTTCAAGACCCTGATTTAATGCCAACAAGGTTTTTTCAGCTTGATCAGTGACATTAGGTTCATTGTACAATAACCCCAGAGCCAGAAAAAATACATCAATATCATTCAAAACAGGATCCCCAGGTGTCAGGGAAAAAAGCCCAATCCTGAGGGTCGCCGCGCAGGAGAGAGATGACAATTTGAACCAGCTGTGCTGCGCTCCCCGAGGACTTAGGTTTTAAGGCAAAAAACAACTTACAGTTATTTTTGAAATTCAGAAATTTAGCCCGATCCCCCAAAAACAAATCTGGCATGGGAATCCTAGGTTCCACAACTGGCAACCTAGCAAGATAGGTAGCAATACTCCGAACCTCAGTGGCAAGCTGATCCACACGGCCAGACAACTGTGCAAACTCCATTGAGAGAAAAAAAAAATCCTCCTCAGCACCCAGAGAAAAAGAGGGAAAAAATGCAACAAACAGAAAAAAAAAAATCTCTGACAACTTTTTTTCTTTACACACTATTTTTCCCTTCTGTGAGTACAATATAATTTTCAGTTTGGGCCGGTGATACTGTTATGTTTAGGTAGCTGAGGAGAAAAAGCAAAAATGGCAATACACCAGAGAGGCTGGAACCTATTGGATTGCAGTAACCTGAACTAACCACACAACTAGAGGTAGCCGTGGAGCGTTCCTACGTTGATCCTAGACGCCTCGTCACAGCCTGAGAGATAACTACACCTAAAGGCAGAAAGATGAAAGCTATCTGCCCCGGAGCAGATTCCCAAAGAAAATAGGAAGCCCCCAAACATGTAATGGCGGTTAGACAAGAAGAAGCACGGACACAGACAGAAAATAGAAAGAGCAAACGCTGGGGCCCAATCTGTCTAGACAGAAAAGTACAGGAAAGAATTCTGACTGCAATCCAACAAAAAACCCTAAAAAATACCAACTCTTCTGATTGCAAAAACACCTGAGATCACACGATCTCAACCACCTAAATCAGATCTCTGGTGTAACAAAACTAAGCCGCAGCCACTGAAAAAACAGGAAAAAGCAAATGAACAAATAACAGTGGCTACAGATAAACTGAGAGGAGCACAGGCCCCAGGAGGGGACCCGGCTGACCTCCACAAAAGTGCAGAAAAATATTCAAAAAGCAAGCACAAAAAGAAAAGCAGAAAATATCTTATCTGAAAGCGGCAGATGCATGCAAGACTCCAGCAAACTTCCAAATGAACCAGGAACCACAATTGAGACAAGAACAATTGATCACCGGCGACCATCATGGGAGGGAACCTCCCTTATATCAGTCCAGTCAGTGATCCCAGATTGCTATTCCTCGCTGTAAGGTTCAGTACTGTCTGTAACCACCAGAGGAGCCTCTGCTCAGAAACCATCTCTAGCACATTCATAACAGTAATGGTGTGTGGAGATGTAGCAGAGTGGAGTGTGCATCGCATGAAGCACTTGAGGAGACAGTCAGTTGCAGTTTACAAGGCTTTACTCACAGTTCTGGTGCACACAGGTGCCCGCTTGGTGCCACGTCCTCCAGGTAAGGAGTGCAGCCAACTCCCAGGTAGATGGAGAACACCAGTCCAAAGCTCCCTGTTGGTGTATGCCTTCCCTAGCCGTCTCACTGTGCTGATTCCCACTCCTTCCTTCCCAGTACCTGCTAAGCAGTGTCCCAGTCTAGAAGCTGCAGATCCTATAGGATAACGTGACCCAGGCGTTTCCTTGATCCTATATAGCTTTCCTTCCCGCAGATGTTTGCGGTTGTGGCTGTGACCCCTAAAGTTGTCACAACTGTCAGCTTGCTAGCTGAGTCTTAAAGTTCTCCACTAGGATATGGGCCGAGTCCCTTCTGCGACCAGGATTCTCCCAGCTGGCGTCCGCCAGTCCTGGAACGAGTCTCACGGGTAGCCTTCTGCTCAGCCGTGTCTCTGAGAAATCCTTTTTCCCCTCCAGGGAACCTTCCTTCTTTCTTTCTCTCTGTGAGCAGCTCCTCAGGACTTGGAGCCTGCTGCACGGTTCTATCTCTTTCCCCTCTCCCCTATGGGAGAGCTGCCTCTAAGCATCTGTCTTCTTCCTCCCCGAAGGGAAGACTCTCTTCTAATTTCCTTCTAACTCCTGCTCTGACCCACAGGCTCCACCCACCATCTAACACCCTTTCCTAGCTGCAGACATGCTATTGAAACTCAGCTAGTGTGTGTGATGGATGCAGAGTTGCCAGAGCCAGGTGTAGTGTCTCCACCTTACCTGAAAGATGGGATACCACATCTCTGGCTGAGATGCAGTACCTCTGTGGCGACTGGACCCTCAGGGGTGCCACATATGCTCGACATGGCCATATTGGAGGGTGTGAACAAATGGGCAAAGCCACTACACAGGAATACCAACATCCATACCATACTGCACAGTACCATGCTCCCCAACAGGTGGCCTGAACCTTGACCGGGTCCATTTCAATAACAGATGGGGACAAAATGAATCCCAAAAATGAGATCCTCTGTACGCCAAAAAGACACTTTGATCCCTTCACATACAGAGCATTCTCTCTCAAAATCTGGAATACAGTTCGAACATGTTTCACATGAGAGTCCCAGTCATTGGAAAAAATCAAGATATCATCCAAATAAACAATCAGAAATTTATCCACAAAATCCCTGAAAATGTCATTCATGAAGGACTGGAAGACAGAAGGAGCATTAGTGAGCCCAAAGGGCATCACAAGGTACTCAAAATGCCCCTAAGGGGTATTAAATGCCGTCTTCCATTCATCCCCGTGCTTAATGCGAATAAGGTTATATGCCCCCCTGAGGTCAAGCTTGGTAAACCAAGTAGCGTTTTTCACCCTGGAAAACAGGTCAGAAATCAAGGGTAACGGGTATTGATATTTCACAGTAATATTGTTCAAAAGACGATAATCAATACACGGCCTTAATGAACCATCCTTTTTGGCCACAAAGAAAAAACCGGCACCTAAGGGTGAAGAGGATGGTCTGATATGACCCTTCTCCAATGACTCCTTGATATAAGACCGCATAGCGTCATGTTCAGGTACAGACAAGTTAAAAAGGCGACCTTTAGGGAATTTACTACCAGGCACTAATTCAATAGCGCAGTCATAGCTCCTATGGGGAGGCAAGGATGCAGATTTACTTTCGCTAAACACATCAGAAAAATCAATCAAAAAGTCAGGAACATCCTGAGCCTGGGGGGAGGCAGAAAAAACAGGAGTGTTGGTATTAACACATTGGCAGCCCCAACTGGTTACAGACACAGATTTCCAATCCAAAACAGGATTATGAGACTGTAACCAAGGGAAACCCAGCACGATAATGTCATGCAGATTATACAGAACCAAAAATTTGCAGCTCTCCTGATGATCAGGTTCAACCCTCATTATCACCTGAGTAGAGAACTGAGGTTTATTCTCAGCCAAAGGGGTAGAATCGATCCCCAGTAGGGAATAGACTTCTGTAGGGGTATCAAGGGAAACCCACAACGTTTAGCAAAATCAAAATCCATCAGGTTAATAGCTGCTCCAGAATCAACGAAAGCCTAAGCAGAAAATGAGGACAGAGAGCATATCAGAGTAACAGTTAATAAAAACTTAGTCTGAACACTACCCAAGACAACCGAGCGTGCAAAACGTCTTCCCCGCTTAGGGCAGACTGAAATAGCATGAGAGGCATCACCACAGTAGAAACATAACCCATTGCGCTTTCGAAACTCATGACGTTGTGCCCCAGAAACCACTCTATCATACTGCATTGATTCAGAAGCAGGTTCACAAGGCAACACTATTCCACGCATACTTCTCCGCTCACGCAAACGTCTGTCAATTTGAATCGCTAATGACATAGAATCATTGAGACCAGAGGGGACAGGGAATCCCACCATAACATCCTTTACATTATCTGACAGACCCTTCCGAAAAAGGGCTGCCAAAGCGTCGTCATTCCATTTGGTCAGGACTGCCCACCTACGGAATCTCTGACAGTATAACTCAGCGTCATCAAGCCCCTGATTTAATGCCAACAAGGCTTTTTCAGCTTGATCAGTGACATTAGGCTCATCGTACAATAACCCCAAGGCCTGAAAAAATGCATCAACATCACTCAAAACAGGATCCCCAGGTGTCAGGGAAAAAGCCCAATCCTGAGGATCGCCGCGCAGGAGAGAGATGACAATTTGAACCTGCTGCGCAGCGTTCCCTGAGGACTTAGATTTTAAGGCAAAAAACAATTTACAATTATTTTTGAAATTCAGAAACTTGGCTCGATCCCCCAAAAACAAATCTGGCATGGGAATCCTAGGTTCCACAACAGGCAACCTAGCAAGATAGGTAGCAATACTCCGAACCTCAGTGGCAAGCTGATCCACACGGCCAGACAACTGTGGAAACTCCATTGAGAGAAAAAATCCTCCCCAGCACCCAGAGATACACAGGGAAAAAAAAAAAAAAATGCAACAAACAGAAAAATATCTCTGACAACTCTGACAACCTTTTTTCTTTCACAATATTTTTCCCTTCTGTGAGTACCATACAATTTTCAATTTATTTTGCCGGTGATACTGTTATGTTTCGGTAGCTGAGGAGTGCAGGTAAAAAAGGCAATACACCAGAGCAGTTGGAATCTATGAGATTGCAGTACCCTGACTAACCACCACAACTAGAGGCAGCCGTGGAGCATTCCTACGTTGGTCCTAGACGCCTCGTCACAGCCTGAGAAACTAACTACACCTAAAGATAGAAAGAGGAAAGCTATCTGCCCCGGAGCAGATCCCCAAAGAACATAGAAAGCCCCCAAACATGTAATGGCGGTTAGACAAGAAGAAATACTGACACAGACAGAAAATAGTATGAGCAAACGCTGGGGCCCAAACTTCCTAAATAGAAAAGGATAGGAAGGGCACTTACTGCAATCCCAAAAAACCCTGAAAAGCACCAACTCTACTAATTTCAAAAACACCTGAGATCACACGACCTCTACCACCTAAATTAGTTCTCTGGTGTAACAAAATCAAAACAGCAGCCACTGAAAAAACTGGAAAAAGCAAATGTACAAACATCAGTGGCTGAACTAAACTGAGATGGCAAAAGCCCCCAGAGGGGACCCTGAAGGCCCCCACAGAAGTGCAGGACAAAATGCAAAAATCAAGCACAAAAACGAAAAGAAGAAAATGTCTTATCTGTTAGCAGGAGATGCAGACACGACACAGCAGGCTACAAAGGAAACAGGAATCAAGGATTGAGACCAGAACAATTGATCACCGGCAACCCTGATGGGAAGGCGACTCCCTTATATAAGACCAGTCAGTAACACCTGATTCCCAATCCTCACAATCTTCACTGGACAGTCCAGTACCGCTTGTAACCACCAGAGGGAGCCTCTGCTCAGAACTCATTTCAAGTCCATTCACAACAGGAAACCCCCCACAAATGACCCCATTTGGGAAACTAGACCCCCTAAGGAACTTATCTAGATCTTTGGTGAGCAATTTGAACCCCCAAGTGCTTCACAGAAGTTTATAACGCACAGCCGTAAAAATAAAAAATATTTTTTTTTTTTACAAAAATGATTTTTTTCGCCCCCAATATTTTATTTTTCCAAGGGTAACAGAAGAAATAGGACAAATTGCACAATAACTCTTGGGGTCTAGAGTACGCTGATACCCCATATGGGGGGGTAAACTACTGTTTGGGCGCATGGCAGAGCTCAGAAGTGAAGGAGCACCGTTTGACTTTTTCAACGCAGAATTGGCTGGAATTGAGATCAGACGCCATGTCACATTTGGAGAGCCCCTGATGCGCCTAAACAGTGGAAACCCCCACAAATGACCCCATTTGGGAAACTAGACTCCCTAAGGAACTTATTTAGATCTTTGGTGAGCAATTTGAACCCCCAAGTGCTTCACACAAGTTTATAACGTAGAGCCGTAAAATTAAAAAAATCATATTTTTTTCCGCAAAAATGATCTTTTCACCCCAATTTTTATTTTCCCAAGGGTAACAAGACTCCAAAAGTTATTGTGCAATTTGTCCTGAGTGCGCTGATACCCCATATGTGAGAGTAAACCACTGTTTGGGTGCATGGCAGAGTTTGGAGGGGAAGGAGCGCCGTTTGACTTTTTCAACGCAGAATTGGCTGGACGCCATGTCGTGTTTGGAGAACTCCTGATCTGCCTAAACAGTGGAAACCCCCACAAATGACACCATTTTGGAAACTAGACCCCTCAAGGAACTTATCTAGATGTGTGGTGAGAACTTTGAACCCCCAGGTGTTTCACTAAAGTTTATAACGTACAGCCGTAAAATAAAAAATCCTTTTTTTTTACAAAAATGATTTTTTCGCCCCCAATATTTTATTTTCACAAAGGTAACAGGAGAAATTGGACCCTAAAAATTGTTGTCCAATTTGTCCTGAGTACGCTGATACCCAATATGTGGGAGAAAACTACTGTATGGGCACACGTCGGGGCTCGGAAGGGAAATAGTGACGTTTTGGATTGCAGACTTTGATGGAATGGTCTGGGGGCGTCATGTCGCATTTGGAGAGCCCCTGATGCACCTAAACAGTGGAAACCCCCCACAAGTGACCCCATTTTGGCAAATAGACCCCACAAGGAACTTATCTAGATGTGTGGTGAGAACTTTGAACCCCGAAGTGCTTCACAGAAGTTTATAACATACAGCCGTAAAAATAAAAAAATCCTTTTTTTTTTAACAAAAATGATTTTTTTGCCCCCAATATTTTATTTTCACAAGGGTAACAGGAGAAATTGGACCCCAAAAGTTGTTGTCCAATTTGTCCTGAGTACGCTGATACCCAATATGTGGGAGAAAGCTACTGTATGGGTACACGTTGGGGCTCGGAAGGGAAGTAGTGACGTTTTGGATTGCAGACTTTGATGGAATGGTCTGGGGGTGTCATGTCGCATTTGGAGAGCCCCTGATGCGCCTAAACCGTGGAAATCCCCAACAAGTGACCCCATTTTGGAAAATAGACCCCACAAGGAACTTATCTAGATGTGTGGTGAGCGCTATGAAGCCCCAAGTGCTTCACAGAAGTTTATAATGTACAGCCGTAAAAACAAAAAAATCATTTTTTTTTTTTTTTTTTACAAAAATGATATTTTCGCCCCCCAGTTTTTTATTTTCCCAAGGGTAACAGAAGAAATAGGACAAATTGCACAATAACTCTTGGGGTCTAGAGTACGCTGATACCCCATATGTGGGGGAAACTACTGTTTGGGCACATGGCAGAGCTCAGAAATGAAGGAGCACCGTTTGACTTTTTCAACGCAGAATTGGCTGGAATTGAGATCAGACGCCATGTCACGTTTGGAGAGCCCCTGATGTGCCTAAACAGCGGAAACCCCCCAATTCTAACTCCAACCCTACCCCCAACACACCCCTAACCCTAGTCCCAACCCTAACCACAAACCTAACCCTAACACACCCCTAACCCTAATCCCAACCCTAACCCTAATCCTAAGTTTAGCGCCAACCCTAACTTTAGCAGCAACCCTAACCCTAATGGGAAAATGGAAATAAATACATTTTTTTTATTTTATTATTTTTCCCTAACTAAGGGGGTGATAAAAGGGGGTTTGGTTTACTATTTATAGCGGGTTTTTATGATTGGCAGTTGTCACGCTAAAAGACGCTTTTTATTGGAAAAAAATAGTTTTTTGCATCGCCACATATTGAGAGCTATAATTTTTGCATATTTTGGCCCACAGAATCATGTGAGGTCTTATTTTTTGCGGTACGAGTTGACGTTTTTATTGGTACCATTTTTGAGCACGTGACATTTTTTGATCGCTTTTTATATCGATTTTTGGGAAGTTAGAATGAACAAAAATCAGCAATTCATGAATTTCTTTTGGGGGAGGTGTTTTTACTGTTCCGCGTGTGGTAAAATTGATAAAACAGTTTTATTCTTCGGGTCAGTATGATTAAGGCGATACCTCATGTATATCATTTTTTTATGTTTTGGCGCTTTTATAGACTAAAAACAATTTTATATAAAAAATAATTATTTTTGCACCGCTTTATTCTGCAAGCTATAACTTTTTAATTTTTTTGCTGATGATGCTGTATGGCGGCTCGTTTTTTGCGGGACAAGATGACGTTTTCAGCGGTACCATGTTTATTTATATCGGTCTTTTTGATCGCGTGTTATTCCACTTTTTGTTCGGCGGTATGATGATAAAGCATTGATTCTTTGCTTTGTTTTTTTTTTTTTTTTTAAGGGGTTCACTAAAGGGGTTAACTAGTGGGACTGTTTTATAGGGGGGGTCGTTACGGACACGGCGATACCAAATATTTGTACTTTTATTGTTTTTTTTTATTTACAGGAAGAAATGAATTTATTGGGGAATATTTTTATTTTTTTTATTTATTTTGGAATTTTTTTTAAAATATGTTTATTTTTATTTTTTTTAAATACGGTAAGTATTTTATCAGATCGCTGGTGTGACAGTGTGCACAGCACTCTGTCACACCAGCGATCGCACAGGCATAGCTGCAGGCTGAGGAAGCCGCCTCCCTGCAGGACCCAGCGGCCATCTTGGATCCGGGTCCTGGGAGGGAGGAAGCCCTCAGAACAGCGCAATCACACCTTCCTGCGCGATGCTCCCCTGTGCCCCCAGTACACCGCGATCATGTTTGATCGCGGTGTGCCAGGGGTTAATGTGCCGGGAGCGGTCCGTGACCGCTCCTGACACACAGTCACGGGTGTCAGCTGTGATAATCAGCTGACACCCGGCGGCGATTAGCTGCGCTCCCCACGGGAGCGCAGCTGATCGCCTATGACGTACTATCCCGTCCATGGTCAGATTGGCACGGGTTTCATGGACGGGATAGTACGTCTGATGTCAGAGAGGGGTTAAAGGCTCTTCAGAGATTTTTGGGTTTTGCCAATTTTTATCGTAAATTTATTGGTAATTTCTCCGGTATTGTTAAACCATTGACTGATTTGACCAAAAAGGGGTCTTATGTGGTGAATTGGCCTCCTGAGGCAGTCTCTGCGTTTCAGGAACTGAAGCAGAGATTCACTTCTGCTCCTGTTCTACAGCAGACTTATGTTTCTCTACCGTTTCAGGTGGAGGTTGATGCCTCTGAAATTGGGGCAGGTGCCGTTTTGTCCCAAAGAGAACCAGAGACCTCTAAGAGTAACCCTTATGCCTTTTTCTCTCGAAAATTTTCTCCAACTGAACGTAATTATGACGTGGGTAATCGGGAGTTATTGGCCATAAAGTGGGCCTTTGAAGAGTGGAGACATTGGCTGGAAGGAGCCAAACATCAGGTGGTGGTCCTCACGGACCATAAGAATCTGGTTTATCTCGAATCAGCCAAGCGACTTAATCCTAGACAGGCCAGGTGGGCCTTGTTTTTCACACGTTTTAATTTTGTGGTTTCTTTTCTTCCTGGCACTAAGAATGTTAAGGCGGATGCCCTCTCGAGGAGTTTCTTTGTGGACTCTCCTGAGTTATCTGATCCTACTGTTATTTTGAAAGAGGGTGTAGTTCTTTCCGCCATCTCGCCCAATTTGAGACTGGCTCTGGAAGGGTGTCAGGAGGATAAACCTGAGCTCTGCCCTGTTGGGAAATTGTTTGTCCCAGACCAGAGGAAGAAGAGTGTGATGTCTGAGATTCATTCTTCCGCGTTGGTTGGTCATCCTGGGATTTTTGGTACCAGAGACTTGGTGAGTCGGTCCTTTTGGTGGCCTACTTTGTCTCGTGATGTCAGGGAATTTGTGCAGTCCTGTGGGACTTGCTGTCGCTCCAAGCCTTGCTCTCGCTCTAGTGGTTTGTTAATGCCATTACTTGTGCCCAAGAGGCCATGGACCCATATCTCTATGGATTTTATTTCCGACCTCCCTGTTTCTCAGAGAATGACCGTTATCTGGGTAATCTGTGATAGGTTTTCCAAGATGATACATCTTGTGCCATTACCTAAGTTGCCTTCCTCCTCCGAATTGGTGCCTTTGTTCCTTCAGGACGTGGTTCGGTTACATGGCATTCCAGAGAACATTGTGTCTGACAGAGGAGTCCAGTTTGTTTCCAGATTTTGGAGGACATTTTGTTCTAAACTTGATGTTCAATTATCTTTCCCCCCCTGCTTTTCATCCTCAGACCAATGGACAAACCGAGAGAACAAACCAGACCTTGGAGACTTATTTGAGATGTTTTGTGTCTGCTGATCAAGATGACTGGGTCTCTTTTTTGCCTTTGGCTGAGTTTGCTCTTAATAATAGGGCTAGCTCTGCCACCTTGATGTCTCCATTTTTCTGCAATTTTGGGTTTCACCCTCGATTTTCTTCGGGACAGGCGGAGGCTTCTGTCTGTCCGGGTGTTGACTCTGTTGTGGAGCGAATGCAGCAGATTTGGGACCAGGTAGTGGAGAGGTTGTCTCTCTCTCAGGAGAAGGCCCAACGGTTTGCCAACCGGCATAGGACTGATGGTCCTCGGTTTAACCCCTCTCTGACATCAGACGTACTATCCCGTCCATGAAACCCGTGCCAATCTGACCATGGACGGGATAGTACGACATAGGCGATCATCTGCGCTCCCGAGGGGAGCGCAGCTAATCGCCGCCGGGTGTCAGCTGATTATCACAGCTGACACCCATGACTGTGTGTCAGGAGCGGTCACGGACCGCTCCTGGCACATTAAGCCCTGGCACACCGCGATCAAACATGATCGCGGTGTACGGGGGCACAGGGGAGCATCGCGCAGGGAGGGGGCTCCCTGCGCGCCCCCCTGAGACCCTCAGACCAGCGCGATGTGATCGCGCTGTTCTGAGGGATTCCTCCCTCCCAGGACCCGGATCCAAGATGGCGCTGAGCAGGCACTGAGAAGCCTGCAGCTATGCCTGTGCGATTGCTGGTGTGACAGAGTGCTGTGCACACTGTCACACCAGCGATCTGATAAAATACAGTGATGTCCCACCCTGGGACAAAGTAAAAAAGTTAAAAAAATAAAAATAAACATGTTTTAAAAAAAATTCCAGAATAAATAAAAAAAAAAAAAATATTCCCCAATAAATTCATTTCTTCCTGTAAATAAAAAAAACAAAACAATAAAAGTACACATATTTGGTATCGCCGCGTCCATAACGACCCCCCCTATAAAACTGTCCCACTAGTTAACCCCGTTAGTTAAACCCATTAAAAAAAAAAAGCAAAAAATCAATGCTTTATCATCGTACCGCTGAACAAAAAGTGGAATAACACGCGATTAAAAAGACCGATATAAATAAACATGGTACCGCTGAAAATGTCATCTTGTCCCGCAAAAAACGAGCCATCATACAGCATCATCAGCGAAAAAATTAAAAAGTTATAGCTTGCAGAATAAAGCGATGCAAAAATAATTATTTTTTATATAAATTTTTTTATTCTATAAAAGCGCCAAAACATAAAAAAATGATATAGATGAGGTATCGCCATAATCGTACTGACCCAAAGAATAAAACTGCTTTATCAATTTTACCACACGCAGAACAGTAAAAACACCTCCCCCAAAAGAAATTCATGAATTGCTGATTTTTGTTCATTCTAACCTCTCAAAAATCGATATAAAAAGCGATCAAAAAATGTCACGTGCTCAAAAATGGTACCAATAAAAAGTCAACTCGTACCGCAAAAAATAAGACCTCACATGACTCAGTGGGCCAAAATATGCAAAAATTATAGCTCTCAAAATGTGGCGATGCAAAAAACTATTTTTGCTAAAAAAAAGCGTCTTTTAGCGTGACAGCTGCCAATCATAAAAATCCGCTATAAATAGTAATTCAAACCCCCCTTTATCACCACCTTAGTTAGGGAAAAATAATAAAATAAAAAAAATGTATTTATTTCCATTTTCCCATTAGGGTTAGGGTTGCGGCTAAAGTTAGGTTGGCGCTAAAGTTAGGATTAGGGTTAGGGTTGGGATTAGGGTTAGGGGATGTGTTAGGGTTAGGTTTGTGGTTAGGGTTGGGACTAGGGTTAGGGGTGTGTTGGGGTTAGGGTTGGAGTTAGAATTGGGGGGTTTCCGCTGTTTAGGCACATCAGGGGCTCTCCAAAGTGACATGGCGTCTGATCTCAATTCCAGCCAATTCTGCGTTGAAAAAGTCAAACGGTGCTCCTTCACTTCTGAGCTCTGCCATGCGCCCAAACAGTAGTTTACCCCCACATATGGGGTATCAGCGTACTCTAGACCCCAAGAGTTATTGTGCAATTTGTCCTATTTCTTCTGTTACCCTTGGGAAAATAAAAAACTGGGGGCGAAAATATCATTTTTGTAAAAAAAAAATGATTTTTTTGTTTTTACGGCTGTACATTATAGACTTCTGTGAAGCACTTGGGGCTTCATAGCGCTCACCACACATCTAGATAAGTTCCTTGTGGGGTCTATTTTCCAAAATGGGGTCACTTGTGGGGGGTTTCCACTGTTTAGGCGCATCAGGGGCTCTCCAAATGCGACATGACGCCCCCAGACCATTCCATCAAAGTCTGCAATCCAAAACGTCACTACTTCCCTTCCGAGCCCTGACGTGCGCCCATACAGTAGTTTTCTCCCACATATTGGGTATCAGCGTACTCAGGACAAATTGGACAGCAACTTTTGGGGTCCAATTTCTCCTGTTACCCTTGTGAAAATAAAATATTGGGGGCGAAAAAATCATTTTTGTAAAAAAAAAAAGATTTTTTATTTTTACGGCTGTGCGTTATAAACTTCTGTGAAGCACTTCGGGGTTCAAAGTGCTCACCACACATCTAGATAAGTTCCTTGTGGGGTCTATTTTCCAAAATTGGGTCACTTGTGGGGGGTTTCCACTGTTTAGGCCATCAGGGGCTCTCCAAATGCGACATGACGCCCCCAGACCATTCCATCAAAGTCTGCAATCCAAAACGTCACTACTTACCTTCGAGCCCTGACGTGCGCCCATACAGTAGTTTTCTCCCACATATTGGGTATCAGCGTACTCAGGACAAATTGGACAACAACTTTTGGGGTCCAATTTCTCCTGTTACCCTTGTGAAAATAAAATATTGGCGGCAAAAAAAAATCATTTTTGTAAAAAAAAAAAAAGATTTTTTATTTTACGGCTGTGCGTTATAAACTTCTGTGAAGCACTTCGGGGTTCAAAGTGCTCACCACACATCTAGATAAGTTCCTTGTGGGGTCTATTTGCCAAAATGGGTCACTTGTGGGGGGTTTCCACTGTTTAGGCGCATCAGGGCTCTCCAAATGCGACATGACGCCCCAGACCATTCCATCAAAGTCTGCAATCCAAACGTCACTACTTCCCTTCCGAGCCCTGACGTGTGCCCATACAGTAGTTTTCTCCCACATATTGGGTATTAGCGTACTCAGGACAAATTGGACAACAACTTTTGGGGTCCAATTTCTCTGTTACCCTTGTGAAAATAAAATATTGGCGGAAAAAAATCATTTTTGTAAAAAAAAAAAAAGATTTTTTATTTTACGGCTGTACGTTATAAACTTTAGTGAAACGCCTGGGGTTCAAAGTTCTCACCACAACATCTACATAAGTTCCTTGAGGGGTCTAGTTTCCAAAATGGTGTCATTTGTGGGGGTTTCCACTGTTTAGGCAGATCAGGAGCTCGCCAAACACGACATGGCGTCCAGCCAAATTCTGCGTTGAAAAAGTCAAACGGCGCTCCTTCCCTTCCAAACTCTGCCATGCACCCAAACAGTGGTTTACTCCCACATATGGGGTATCAGCGCACTCAGGACAAATTGCACAATAACTTTTGGAGTCTTGTTACCCTTGGGAAAATAAAAATTGGTGTGAAAAGATCATTTTTGTGGAAAAAAATATGATTTTTTAATTTTACGGCTCTACGTTATAAACTTGTGTGAAGCACTTGGGGGTTCAAATTGCTCACCAAAGATCTAGATAAGTTCCTTAGGGGGTCTAGTTTCCCAAATGGGGTCATTTGTGGGGGTTTCCACTGTTTAGTTACATCAGGGGCTCTCCAAATGCAACATGCGTCCAATTTCAATCCAGCCAATTTTGGTTGGAAAAAGTCAAATGGTGCTCCTTCCATTCCGAGCTCTGCCGTGCGCCAAAACAGTGGTTCCCCCCCACATATGGGGTATCAGCGTACTCAGGACAAATTGGACAACAACTTTTGTGGTCCAATTTCTCCTGTTACCCTTGGGAAAATAAAAAATTAGTGACTAAAAGATAATTTTTGTGGAAAAAAATAGGATTTTTTATTTTCATGCCCGGGCATTATAAACTTGTGTGAAGCACTTGGGGGTTCAAAGTGCTCACCAAAGATCTAGATAAGTTCCTTAGGGGGTCTAGTTTCCAAAATGGGGTCACTTGTGGGGGTTTCCACTGTTTAGGCTCATCTGGGGCACTGCAAACGGAACATGACCCCCTCAACGTCTGCATTCCAAAACGTTACTACCTTCCTTTCCAAGCCCAGCCGTGCGCCCAAGCAGTTTCCCCCCCACATATGGGGTATCAGCGTACTCAGGACAAATTGGACAACTTTTGGGTCCAATTTCCTTGGGAAAATTCAAAAATTTGGACTAAAAAATCATTTTTGTGGAAAATGTTTTTTTTTTTTTTCACACCCAGGCATTATAAACTTTTGTGAAACACTTGTGGGTTCAAAGTGCTCACAACAGATCTAGATAAGTACCTTAGGGGTCTAGTTTCCAAAATGGTGTCACTTGTGGGGGTTTCCACTGTTTAGGTGCATCAGAGGTTCTCCAAACACGACATGGCGTCCAATCTCAATTCCAGCCAATTTAAGTTTGAAAAAGTCAAACGGCGCTCCTTCCCTTACGAGCTCTGCCGTGTGCCCAAACAGTGGTTTTCCCCCACATATTGGGTATTGGCGTACTCAGGAGAAATTGCACAATAACCTTATCTGTCTATTTTCTCCTTTTACCCTTGTGAAAATAAAAAAAAAAGTTTGTAAAAGATCATTTTTGTGGCTAAAAAGTTAAATATTCATTTTTTCCTTCCACGTTGCTTGCACCTGAAGGGTTAATAAACTTCTTGAATGTGGTTTTGAGTACCTTGAGGGGTGCAGTTTTTAGAATGGTGTCACTTTTGGGTATTTTCTGCAATATAGACCCCTCAAACTGACTTCAAATATGAGGTGGTCCCTAAAAAAAAATGGCTTTGTAAATTTTGTTGTAAAAATGAGAAATCGCTGGTCAACTTATAACCCTTATAACTTCCTAAAAAAAATAATTTTGTTTCAAAATTGTGCTGATGTAAAGTAGACATGTGGGAAATGTTATTTCTTAACTATTTTGTGTGATATATTTCTCTGTTTTAAGGGAATAAATATTCAAAGTTTGAAAATTGCAAAATTTTAAAAATTGTCGCCATATTTGAGTTTTTTTCAAAAATAAACGCAAGTTATATCGAAGAAATTTTACTTCTAACGTGAAGTACAATATGTCACGAGAAAACAATCTCAGAATCGCGAAGATCCGTTGAAGCGTTCCAGAGTTATAACCTCATAAAGAGACAGTGGTCAGAATTGTAAAAATTGGCCCGGTCATTAACGTGCAAACCACCCTTGGGGGTGAAGGGGTTAAAGTGGGGGACTTGGTTTGGTTGCCCTCAAGAAATATCCCTATGAGGGTTGCATCTCCAAAGTTTAAGCCTAGGTTCATTGGACCTTATAAGATCATGGAGATTCTTAATCCTGCTTCCTTCCGTTTGCTTCTTCCAGGGACATTTAAGATCCATAACGTGTTCCACAAGTCCTTATTGAAGAGGTTTGTCGAGCCAGTGGTTCCTATGGCTGCGCCTCCTGACCCTGTTTTGGTTGAGGGCAATCTGGAGTATGTGGTTGAGAAAATATTGGATTCTCGTTTTTCTAGACAGAAACTCCAGTATTTGGTTAAGTGGAGAGGTTATGGTCAGGAGGACAATTCTTGAGTGTTTGATTCGGACATCCATGCTAGGAGACTGATCCGTGCCTATCACCGAGCTCATCCTGATCGGCCTGGTTGCACAAGTGAGGGTTCGGTGACCCCTCCTCAAGGGGGGGTACTGTTATGAATGTGCTAGAGATGGTTTCTGAGCAGAGGCTCCCTCTGGTGGTTACAGACAGTACTGAACCTTTCAGCGAGGAATGGCAATCTGGGATCACGGACTGGTCTGATATAAGGGAGGTTCCCTCCCATGATGGTTGCCGGTGATCAATTGTTCTTGTCTCAATTGTGGTTCCTGGTTCATTTGGAAGTCTGCTGAGTCTTGCCTGCATCTTCTGCGATCAGATAAGATATTTTCTGCTTTTCTTTTTGTGCTTGCTTTTTGCATTGTTCCCTGCACTTCTGTGGATGTCAGCCAGGTCCCCTCCGGGGGCTTGTGCTCCTTTCAGTTTATCTGGAGCCACTGTTGTTTGTTCATTTGCTTTTTCCTGTTTTTTCAGTGGCTGCGGCTTAGTTTTGTTACACCAGAGATCTTATTAGGAGGTAGAGATCGTGTGATCTCAGGTGGTTTTGCAATCAGAAGAGTTGGTATTTTTTAGGGGTTTTTTGGATTGCAGTGAGTATCCTTTCCTGTACTTTTCTGTCTAGACAGATTGGGCCCCAGCGTTTGCTCATTCTATTTTCTGTCTGTGTCCATGCTTCTTCTTGTCTAACCGCCATTACATGTTTGGGGCTTCCTATTTTCTTTGGGGATCTGCTCCGCTGCAGATAGCTTTCATCTTTCTGCCTTTAGGTGTAGTTATCTCTCAGGCTATGACGAGGCGTCTAGGATCAACGTAGGAACGCTCCACGGCTACCTCTAGTTGTGTGGTTAGTTCAGGTTACTGCAATCCAATAGGTTCCAGCCTCTCTGGTGTATTGCCGTTTTTGCTTATTCTCCTCAGCTACCAAAACATAACACCCCAGGCAGCTGCAGGATAACGAAGAAAGGCATTAAAGAAGCTTGGTTATCTTTTGGGTCTGCTTTGCTGCTTCTGGTACAAAGTGTCTTGAATCTCTGTAGGGTAAAATTAAATCTCAACACTATCAAGGCATTATTGAGTGAAATGTGCTGCCCAGTGTCAGAAAGCTTGGTCTGAGTTATATGTCATGGTTCTTTCAACAGTATAATGACCCAAAACACACAGGTAAAAACATCTAAGAATACATAAGAGCAAAGCATTGAACTCTTTTGAAGAGGCCTTCTATGAGCCCTGACCTAAATCTTATTGAACATCTGTGTAAAGAACTGAAACCTGCTGTTTGGTGAAGGCACTCTTCACTCCTGAGACAGCTGGAGAAGTTTGCTCACAAGGAGAAGGCCAAAATACCTGTTGACAGGTGCAGAAGTCTCATTTAGAGTTACAGAAATTGTTTGTAGTGATTGCCTTAAAAAGTTGTGAAACAATATATTAAGTTATGGGTACTATCATTTTTGCCCAGGCCATTTTCAATAGTTTTTTTTTAATTTTCTTGTTAAACCTCAATTCAAAAGCATTGTCTGATTTTCATTAGATGATATTTAATAAATGTAAAATTACTTTTGTCAGTTTCAAGTAATTTCAATGAATATTGTGGGTTTTTCTTACTTCAACAGAAGGGTTCCAATAATTTTGTCCATGTGCATTTGTGAACAGCTCTATAAATTGGCACAAGTTACTCTTCGGTTCCTTTTTAACCCCTTAATGTCCAATGACGGATAAAGTCCGTCATTGGACACCTCCCCCCCTCATCGCCAGAGCCGCACCTTTTCAGGGACATGACAGCTTAACTGATCAGTTGACATGTGCCTGGAAAAGCCACGGGTGGAATCGCGATTCACCCGCGGCTGTTAACATGTTAAGCACGTCATTACTTCCTTCCATCGGTGCCTGTGTCACATGACCGCGGGTCGCCGATGGGTTGGCATGACAACCCGGGGTCAGGAGAAGACCCCTGTGGTTGTCATTGCTGGATCGCTATGAGCGCCGCCTGTTGTGAATACCTTGGAGGCGACTTCTGAGTTGGGGCTCCCTCCGGTCGTTGCTGAGGGTAATGAACTAATTACTGAATGGTCTTCAGCTGGCTCTGAATGGTATGATATAAGTGACCTGAGTTCCCAGCAGCCTTGTCGGTAATCAATTGTTCCTCCTGCTCTTGCTTGGAGCACAGCTTGCTTTCCTGCTCTCATTCATTTAAGTGTTTTGGTTTTTTTTCCCTCTGTTGGATTTTCACTGCTGGTTTGCTGCTTGCAGTGGACTGCAGCCTGGTGCCCTTTTGGGGTCTTGCGCTGCAATTGTGATCATTTTGTGTTTGCCCTTTTGCTTTATTCCTTTGTCACTTTTTATTTACTGTGTTGCTGTGTGTTACACCAGAGATCTGATTTAGGTGGTAGAGATCGTGTGATCTCAGGTTTTTTGTTAATCAAAAGTGTTGGTATTTTTGTCAGGGTTTTTTTGGGTTGCAGTCAGAATTCTTTCCTATACTTTTCTATCTAGACAGATTGGGCCCCAGCGTTTGCTCATTCTATTTTCTGTCTGTGTCCGTGTTTTCTTCTTGTCTAACCGCCATTACATGTTCGGGGGCTTCCTATATCTTTGGGGATTCTGCTACGGGGCAGATAGCTTTCATCTTTCTGCCTTTAGGTGTAGTTATCTCTCCGGCTGTGACGAGGCGTCTAGGATCACCGTAGGTACGCTCCACGGCTACTTCTAGTGTCGCGGTTAGTTTAGGTTACTGCAATCCAATAGTTTCCAGCCTCTCTGGTGTATTGCTACTTTGGCTATTTTTTGCAGTTTCTCCTCAGCTA
This sequence comes from Oophaga sylvatica, assembly GCA_033576555.1. Classification (NCBI taxonomy): domain Eukaryota; kingdom Metazoa; phylum Chordata; class Amphibia; order Anura; family Dendrobatidae; genus Oophaga; species Oophaga sylvatica. The sequence goes on from JARQOD010000001.1 coordinate 842,481,503, forward strand.
CCGAAACATAACAGCCGCCTAGTGGTCGGCGCTCATAGCAAGCGAGCATTTCTGCTATATAGAGCAGGGCTGCAGTCCTGCTCTATGTAGCAGAGACGATCGGACAACTGCAGCTTCAAGTCTCCCATGGAGACTATTGAAGCAAGTAAAAAAAGAATGTTTTTAAAAATATTAAAAAAATATAGAAGTTCAAATCACCCCCTTAGGCCCCGTTCAAAATAAAACAATTAAAAAAATCAAATATACACATATTTGGCATCACCATGTCCAGAATCATCCGATCTATCAATATATAAAAAGAATTAATTCAATCGGTAAACGGTGTAGCAAGAAAAACATCGAAACGCCAGAATTACGTTTTTTTTAGGTCGTAGCAACATTGCAATCAAATGCAATGACGGACGATCAAAGAACGTATCTGCACCAAAATGGTATTAATAAAAACGTCAGGTCGGCGTGCAAAAAATAAGCCCTCACCCGGCCCCAGATCCCGAAAAATCTCTCGGAAAATGGCAACTTTTTTTTTTTTTACAAACTTTGAAATTTTTTTCACCACTTAGATAAAAAAGAACCTAGACATGTTTGGGGTCTATGAACTTGTAATGACCTGGCGAATCATAATGGCAGGTCAGTTTTAGCATTTAGCGAACCTAGTTAAAAAGCCAAACAAAAAAACAAGTATGGGATTGCACTTTTTTTGCTATTTCACCACACTTGGTCCCATTTTCTGTTACATGACATGGTAAAACCAATGGTGTCGTTCAAAAGTACAACTCGTCACGCAAAAAACAAGCCCTCACATGGCCATTTTGACCAAAATATAAAAAGTTATGGCTCTGGGAAGAAGGGGAGCAAAAAATGAAAATGCAAAACCAAAAATACCCCTGGTCGTTAAGGGGTTAAGATATTCTCCCTCTCATAGCAATAAGAGCTAATAGCAGGCTTTATACACTGATCCATAATACATCAGTGTGCATGAGGCCCTAATTAAAGGAATTTCCTAATTAGTTTATCTCTGCTCAGTCTTCTGATCACTGATTTGCACTGATGATAATGTCTGTAAAGCGCTGTGGAATTAATTGTGCTATGTAAAGGTACTACCACACTTAGCGATCTCGTTAGCGATCTCGATAACGACGCAAGCTAACGAGATCGTTTTTGTGATCTCTTTTAGGTCGCTAGTAGCTGCCAAACAGGAGATCTCAAAAACGACTCATCAGCGGTCAGCGATCTCTTTAGCGACTTTGGCGGTCGTTAGGACGTCATTAGCATGTACTGAGCACTTCTGATTCATAGGAATTTCCAGCATCGCTCCTGCTCTCTGCGTCCTGCTAGCCTGCTTTGCAACTTCTGCGATCCTCTCTGTGACGCAAAAGAGAACTTACAGATATTGCGATCCACTCCGTGATGCAAAACAGTCATATGCGTCACAAACGAGGTCGCTCGTCGTTCGCAAAAGGTGCCAAACACAGCGATTCAGGCTCACCAGTGGGACGCCAACGATCAAAAAACGGTCCAGAACTCTAGTGAACGATCAGCGACATCACAGCAGGGGCCACATCGTTGCTACATGCCACACACAACGAGGTCGCTAACGATATCGCAAAATAGTGATCTCGTTTGCGATCTCGTTTGCGATCTCATTTAGTGTGGCATACCCTTAAGCGAGTAAAATAGAATAAATAGATACCAAGCAGCGTGGTGAACATGGGCGAGTATGCAATCTCTAAGCAATTTCACCAAGGCAACAAGTACAGTGGGGAAAAAAAGTATTTAGTCAGCCACCAGTTATGCAAGTTCTCCCACTTAAAAAGATGAGAGAGGCCTGTAATTGGCATCATAGGTAGACCACAACTATGAGAGTCAAAATGAGAAAACAAATCCAGAAAATCACCTTGTCTGATTTGGCAAGATTTATTTTGCAAATTATGGTGGAAAATAAGTATTTGGTGATTAAAAAAAAGTTCATCTCAATATTTTATTATATATCCTTTGTTGGCAATGACAGAGGTTAAACGTTTTCTTTAAGTCTTCACAAGGTTGGCACACACTGTTGGTGGTATGTTGGCCCATTACTCCACGCATATCTCCTCTAGAGCAGTGATATTTTGGGCCTGTCGCTGGGCAACACGGACTTTCAAATCCCTCCTAATGTTTTCTATGGGGTTGAGATCTGGAGACTGGCTAGGCCACTCCAGGACCTTCATATGCTTCTTACGAAGCCACTCCTTTATTGCCCTGGCGGTGTGCTTGGGATCATTATCATGCTGAAAGACCCATCCACGTTTCATCTTCAATGCCCTTGCTAATGGAAGGAGTTTTTCACTCAAAATCTCACAATACATGGCACCATTCATTCTTTCATGTACACAGATCAGTCGTCCTGGTCCCTTTGCAGGGAAACAGCCCCAAAGCATGATGTTGCCACCCCCATGCTTCACACTAGGTATGGTGTTCTTTGGATGCAACTCAGCATTCTGTCTCCTCCAAACACGACGAGTTTTGTTTCTACCAAACAGTTCTACTTTGGTTTCATCAGACCATATGACATTCTCCCAATTCTCTTCTGGATAATCCAAATGCTCTCTAGCAAACTTCAGATGGGCCTGGACATGTAATGGCTTAAGCAGGAGGACACATCTGGCACTGAAGGATCTGAGTCACTGGCGGTGTAGTGTGTTACCGATGGTAGCCTTTGTTACAGTGGTCCCAGCTCTATGCAGGTCATTCACTAGGTCCCCCGGTGTGGTTCTGGGATTTTTGCTCACTGTTCTTGTGATCACTGTGACCCCACGGGGTGAGATCTTGCATGGAGCCCCAGATCAAGGGAGATTATCAGTGGTCTTGTATGTCTTCCATTTTCTTATTATTGCCCCCACAGTTGATTTCATCACACCAAGCTGCTTACCTATTGCAGATTCAGTCTTCCCAGCTTGGTGCAGGGCTACAATTTTGTTTCTGGTGTCCTTCGACAGCTCTTTGGTCTTCACCATAGTGGAGTTTGGAGTGTGACTGTTTAAGGTTATGGATAGGTGTCTTTTATACTGATAACAAGTTCAAACAGGTTCCATTAGTACAGGTAATGAGTAGAGGACAGAGGATCCCCTTAAAGAAGAAGTTACAGGTCTGTGAGAGCCAGAAATCTTTTTAGATGAACAAATACTTATTTTCCACCATAATTTGCTAAATAAATCTTGACAAATCAGACAAGGTGATCTTCTGGACTTGTTTTCTCATTTTGTTTTCTCATTTCTCATAGATGTGGTCTACCTATGATATCAATTACAGGTCTTTCTCATCTTTTTAAGTTTTTTCACCTGATGAAGTCGGATTCACCGCTGAAAAGCTTTGTGAGGACATAATGACGAAGTAAATAAGTTTCTTTTCCATCTAAAACAAGTGTCTGTCTTGGTCTGAGCGCCCTAATCAGCCGTACTTCTCCTTCCTTGCATTTTACACCCTTCTGGGTGAGCGGCTTGGTGCAGCATGGACCCAGCAGACTTTCAACCATCCTGCAAGACCTGAAATGACGGAGGACCTGTGGTGACATCAGCAGCGCCGGGTGTTGATGCAAGAGCCTCGCACGAGACTCATACGAGTTTCTCAAAAGTCTGACCCCAGCCTTATACTGAAGCTATAGAAGCAGGAACTGGGGGAAACTATATACAGATAGGTAAAGAATTGGCTAAATGACAGGAAACAAAGAGTCGTCATAAATGGTACGTTCTCTAAATAGGATATAGTCAGCAGTGGGGACCGCAGTGATCTGTACTAGGACCAATTCTTTTTAACCTCTTTATTAATGACTTAGTTGATGAGATTGACAGTAAAGTGTCAGTCTTTGCTTACGACACCAAACTATATAAGGATATTAAAATCTGACCTTGACGGTACAATTTTGCAAAGCAATCTGGATAAGATGTCTGAATGGGCAAACACTTGGCAAATGATATTTAATGTACAGTCATGGCCAAAAGTTTTGAGAATGACACAAATATTAATATTCACAAAGTCTACTGCTTCACTTTTTCTAATGGCAATTTGCATATACTCCAGAATGTTATAAAGAGTGATCAGCTTAACAGCAATTACTTGCAAAGTCAATATTTGGCTAGAAAATGAACTTTATCCCCCAAAACACATTTCAACATCATTGCAGCCCTGCCTTAAAAGGACCAGCTAACCTCTTTTCAGTGATTGCTCCATTAACACAGGTGTGGGTGTTGATGAGGACATGGCTGGAGATCAATCTGTCATGATTAAGTAAGAATGACACCACTGGACACTTTAAAAGGAGGCTGGTGCTTGGCATCATTGTTTCTCTTCTGTTAACCATGGTTATCTCTAAAGAAACACGTGCAGTCATCATTGCAATGCACAAAAATGGCCTAACAGGAAAGAGTATCGCAGCTAGAAAGATTGCACCTCAGTCAACAATCTATCGCATCATCAAGAACTTCAAGGAGAGAGGTTCCATTGTTGCCAAAAAGGCTTCAGGGCGCCCAAGAAAGACCAGCAAGCGCCAGGACCGTCTCTTAAAAGTGTTTCAGCTGCGGGATCGGGCTACCAGCAGTGCAGAGCTTGCTCAGGAATGGCAGCAGGCAGGTGTGAGTGCATCTGCATGCACTGTGAGGCGTAGACTCTTGGAGCAAGGCCTGGTCTCAAGGAGGGCAGCAAAGAAGCCATTTCTCTCCAGAAAAAACATCATGGACAGACTGATATTCTGCAAAAGGTACAGGCAGTGGATTGCTGAGGACTGGGGTAAAGTTATTTTCTCTGATGAATCCCCTTTTCGATTGTTTGGGACATCAGGAAAACGCCTCATTCGGAGAAGACAAGGTGAGCGCTACCACCAGTCTTGTCTCATGCCAACTGTTAAGCATCCTGAAACCATTCATGTGTGGGGTTGCTTCTCAGCCAAGGGAATCGGCTCTCTCACAGTCTTGCCTAAAAACACAGCCATGAATAAAGAATGGTACCAGAATGTCCTCCAAGAGCAACTTCTCCCAACCCTCCAAGAGCAGTTTGGTGATCAACAATGCCTTTTCCAGCATGATGGAGCACCTTGCCATAAAGCAAAGGTGATAACTAAATGGCTCAGGGAACAAAACATAGAGATTTTGGGTCCATGGCCTGGAAACTCCCCAGATCTTAATCCCATTGAGAACTTGTGGTCAATCATCAAGAGACGGGTGGATAAAAAAAAACTAAAAATTCTGACAAAATGAAAGCATTGATTATGCAAGAATGGACTGCTATCAGTCAGGATTTGGTCCAGAAGTTGATTGAGAGCATGCCAGGGAAATTGCAGAGGTCCTGAAGAAGAAGGGTCAACACTGCAAATATTGACTTGCTTCATTAACTCATTCTAACTGTCAATATAAGCTTTTGTTACTCATATGTTTGCAATTATTATATTTCTGTCTGTGATAAAAACATCTGTCAAACACACATAAAAACCAGAGGGCAGCAGATCATATGAAAATATAATATTTGTGTCATTCTCAAAACTTTTGGCCATGACTGTAGATAAATGTAATGCACCTGGGACGGGTAATCCTATTGCTGCATATACATTAAATGAGAACATACTCGAGACTACAAACCAAGAGAAGGACTCGGGTATGCTTGTTACAAGTAGGCTGAGCAGTAGTACTCAATGTCAAGCAGCAGCCGCAAAAGCAAGCAAGATTTTAGGATGTATAAAAAGAGAGAAAATCCCGCGATCCCAACGTATTGTTACCCCTTTATAAATCACTAGTGATGCCACATCTAGAACATGGGATCCAGTTTTGGGCTCCACATTTTAAAAAGGATATTCAGAAGTTAGAATCAGTTCAAAGGCAGCAACTAGATTATTAGACAGAATGGACGGCCTCACATACAGTGCCTACAAGTAGTATTCAACCCCCTGCAGATTTAGCTGGTTGACACATGCGGAATTAACTTGGCATTGTGACATTTTTACTGTAGATCAGCCTGGAAGTGGGAAATGCACTGCAGCAAAAATTTTTGTTTTAATTTTTTTTTTTTAAAAAAAAACGTTAAAAGTTAATTCAGAGTGTCATTTATTATTCAACCCCTCAAACCACAAGAATTCTGTTTGGTCCCCCTAAAGTATTAAGAAGTAGTTCAGGCACCAAGAATAATGAGCTTCACATGTGTGGATTAATGATCTCTTTTGCCAGCCTTTTCTGACTATTTAAGACCCTCCTCAAACTTGTGAACAGCACTCGTACATGGTCAACATGGGAAAGACAAAGGAGCATTCCAAGGCCATCAGAGACAAGATCGTGGAGGGTCACAAGGCTGGCAAGGGGTACAAAACCCTTTCCAAGGAGTTGGCCCTACCTGTCTCCACTGTTGGGAGCATCATCCTAAGTGGAAGGCTTATGGAACTACTGTTAGCCTTCCACGGCCTGGACAGCCTTTGAAAGTTTCCTCCGTGCCGAGGCCAGGCTTGTCCGAAGAGTCAAGGCTAACCCAAGGACAACAAGGAAGGAGCTCCGGGAAGATCTCATGGCAGTGGGGACATTGGTTTCAGTCAATACCATAAGTAACGTACTCCACAGCAATGGTCTCGTTCCAGACGAGCCCGTAAGGTACCTTTACTTTCAAAGCGTCATGTCAAGGCTCGTCCTACAGTTTGCTCATGATCACTTGGAGGACTCTGAGACAGACTGGTTCAAGGTTCTATGGTCTGATGAGACCAAGATCGAGATCTTTGGTGCCAACCACACACGTGACGTTTGGAGACTGGATGGCACTGCATACGACCCCAAGAATACCATCCCTACAGTCAAGCATGGTGGTGGCAGCATCATGCTGTGGGGCTGTTTCTCAGCCAAGGGGCGTGGCCATCTGGTCCGCATCCATGGGAGGATGGATAGCATGGCCTACTTGGAGATTTTGGCCAAGAACCTCCGCTCCTCCATCAAGGATCTTAAGATGGGTCGTAATTAGTGTTGAGCATTCCGATACCGCAAGTATCGGGTATCGGCCGATATTCGCGTTATCGGAATTCCGATACTTAATTCCGATACTTTTTCAATATCGTATACCGGAATCGAAGTTCCCATAATTCTTTGAGAGGCAATGTGATTTTAGTCAGCCAATGAGGAATCCTACGAAGTGTGGGCACATCCTGTAATGCTGCGGTCATCTTAACTAATGGCATGGCTGTGATTGGCTGCTGAAATGATGTCAGAATGCACTATAAAAGGCGCCGCCGCCATTTTAGCGTCACTGTGCTGTGAATTCAGATAGGGACAGAACGCTACTCTGCTGACTCTGAGGGACAGTTAGAGATTGCGATTTAGTGTACTGTGCTGTAGGCAGGCTAGCACCAACCGCTGTGTAAAGCTTCCTTTTGCCTGCAGTGTTGTTTTAACAGCTCTGCAAGGTGTGTGTGAGTGCAGGTGACGCTGCAGTTTGCTCTGCATCCAACGCTGTCTGTAGGCATCTGCACGTGTCACTCACAGACTCTTTTTTTTTTTCTTCAGTGTAATTCTTGCAGCTCCATGCAATTTAACTATTAGTGTGACGCGCTTCCATCCGTATCCAATACATTGGTTGCAAACACTATAGAAGTAGACAAAGGAGTAGCCTTTCACAGATTGTGGACAGTTGTGTTTCAGTGTTCACTTCAGTCTGTGTTTTTTATTTTTGGAGTGCATATCACGCTCCAGTTACTTGTTCAAGCACTGCTGCTTGTACTCTGCTGAGCGTGTCTCAGTGGCTCATCCTTTTCATTTTTCTCCAATTGGTGCTTCTCCATTATATTGAAAAAAATCTAATCTATTAGTGTGACGCGCTTCCATCCGTATACAATACATTGGTTGCAAACACTATGGAAGTAGACAAAGGAGTAGCCTTTCACAGATTGTGGACAGTTGTGTTTCAGTGTTCACTTCAGTCTGTGTTTTTTATTTTGGAGTGCATATCACGCTCCAGTTACTTGTTCAAGCACTGCTGCTTGTACTCTGCTGAGCGTGTCTCAGTGGCTCATCCTTTTCATTTTTCTCCAATTGGTGCTTCTCCATTATATTTGAAAAAAATCTAATCTATTAGTGTGACGCGCTTCCATCCGTATCCAATACATTGGTTGCAAACACTATAGAAGTAGACAAAGGAGTAGCCTTTCACAGATTGTGGACAGTTGTGTTTCAGTGTTCACTTCAGTCTGTGTTTTTTATTTTTGGAGTGCATATCACGCTCCAGTTACTTGTTCAAGCACTGCTGCTTGTACTCTGCTGAGCGTGTCTCAGTGGCTCATCCTTTTCATTTTTCTCCAATTGGTGCTTCTCCATTATATTTGAAAAAAATCTAATCTATTAGTGTGACGCGCTTCCATCCGTATCCAATACATTGGTTGCAAACACTATAGAAGTAGACAAAGGAGTAGCCTTTCACAGATTGTGGACAGTTGTGTTTCAGTGTTCACTTCAGTCTGTGTTTTTTATTTTTGGAGTGCATATCACGCTCCAGTTACTTGTTCAAGCACTGCTGCTTGTACTCTGCTGAGCGTGTCTCAGTGGCTCATCCTTTTCATTTTTCTCCAATTGGTGCTTCTCCATTATATTTGAAAAAAAATCTAATCTATTAGTGTGACGCGCTTCCATCCGTATCCAATACATTGGTTGCAAACACTATAGAAGTAGACAAAGGAGTAGCCTTTCACAGATTGTGGACAGTTGTGTTTCAGTGTTCACTTCAGTCTGTGTTTTTTATTTTTGGAGTGCATATCACGCTCCAGTTACTTGTTCAAGCACTGCTGCTTGTACTCTGCTGAGCGTGTCTCAGTGGCTCATCCTTTTCATTTTTCTCCAATTGGTGCTTCTCCATTATATTTGAAAAAAATCTAATCTATTAGTGTGACGCGCTTCCATCCGTATCCAATACATTGGTTGCAAACACTATAGAAGTAGACAAAGGAGTAGCCTTTCACAGATTGTGGACAGTTGTGTTTCAGTGTTCACTTCAGTCTGTGTTTTTTATTTTTGGAGTGCATATCACGCTCCAGTTACTTGTTCAAGCACTGCTGCTTGTACTCTGCTGAGCGTGTCTCAGTGGCTCATCCTTTTCATTTTTCTCCAACTGGTGCTTCTCCATTATATTTGAAAAAAATCTAATCTATTACTGTGACGCGCTTCCATCCGTATACAATACATTGGTTGCAAACACTATAGAAGTAGACAAAGGAGTAGCCTTTCACAGATTGTGAATAGTTGTGTTTCAGTGTTCACTGCAGTCTGTGAGGTATTTTTTTTTTTTTAAATGCAGATCACGCTCCATTTACTTCTTCAACCACCGCTGCGTGTACTCTGCTGAGTGTCTGTCACTGGCTCATCCTTGTCATTTTTCTAAAATTGGTGCTGCTTTATTCTATTTAAAATAATTCAAATCTATTACAGTGACGTGCTTCCATCCGTATACAATACATTGGTTGCAAACAATATAGAAGTACACAAACGGGCCTTTCACAGCTACTGAACATGGGTTTTTAATTTTTAACTAAAATATGTATTTTTTCAAATGACACAAATATAAGTAATGTTGAAGAGGAATACTCCTACATCCATTGTTTGCACAATATTACAGGTGTACATCATGTCCCTTAATCAACAATGTATTATTATATTTACTTGTATGCTTTTATTTAAAAGCCAAGAACACAGAAGGATAACCTTCGCACTGCAGCTGTTGTCAAAGTTCAACCCACATTATGCACTTCCAAATTGCAGAAATTTGAGGCATGATGTGATTGGATTTGTCAAAGTTATGGAGTGAGAAGGTTCACCATCATACCCTATAGCATAAGTATGCTTTTGTGTTAGCATTTGTGTTAGACATGTGGATATCTGCCATAATATTCACAATTATTTAGTTACAGATTTGTTACCAACACTAATCATTGAAGGTTTTTAAATTTGACGTTCACTTGTTTACAGCTTTAGAAATAAGGGTGTAGCCTGATATCTATGTGTAGCACTAGCCATTTTAAAACATGTCATGTTTTTTCAACATGTGTAGCTAGGTAGCAGTAATTTTTGCCGGACCACAGCAGGGAAACAGCAGGCGTTACTGACCCCACAAACACATCATCGATTGTTTTGATCTGTGCATCCAACACTTCTGAGCCCAGGGTCAAGGAGGGTGTAGCCCTGAGGCCTAGTATGAGATGTTTGAACTTTAATTTGAACTTTAATTTGGAGTTAGCAGCATTAATTTTTGTCAGACACGCAGCAGGGAAACAGCAGGCGTTACTGAACCCCACTATCACTATAGCTTTTGTATTGGTCTGTGGACACGACACTTCTGAGCAGCAACTGGCAGTGTTGTAGCCCAGGGAGTATACTCAGGTGGTAGAAAGATGAACATAACAGAGACATGGAAAACGTTGCCAACCATTAGTTAATCTGAAACCGGACAGGCAAATTCAGGCGAGATCCATGCCTATTAATTTTCAGAAAAGTAAGCCGTTCTACATTATCGGAGGATAGTCGCATGCAACGGTCTGTTAGTACACCACCTGCAGCAGTAAAGACGCGCTCCGATAATACACTGGCAGCAGGGCAAGCCAGCACCTCCAATGCATACGGGCTAAGCTCTGGCCATGTATCCAGCTTAAAAGACACAAAACTTGAATGGGGAAGACCATCTGGGAGTACACTGAGAGGGCAAGACATGTAGTCTGTCACCATCTTACGGAAATGTTGCCTCCTGCTGACTGGAGCCGTCTCGGATGTGTAACTTTTGGTGGCGCTGCCACAAAACTTCGACACATTTGGAACATACTGTTCTTGCCCTGTGCAGAGGCGCTGCTTGTGCTCCCTCTTGTTGCAGAGCTGTCTCCACTGCCTCGACGCACAGAGCTGCTTTGTAAAGCAGTAGCAGCAGCGCTCTCGGCTGGAATGGAGAACATTTGGATTGCACCAGGTGTCTTGGTACTTCCCGCATTTTACACTCCCGGTTCAACGTGTGATGAGCTTGTAAGTTGTCCCGGTAGCGAGGGTCTAGGAGGGTGTACACCCAATAATCAACGTGGTGTGAATGTGTTCGATGCGGCGGTCGTTTCTCAGCCACTGCAGCATGAAATCAACCATGTGCTGCAGACCCCCCAACTGGCCAAGAAACGTTGTCCCCTGCAAGAGGCGTCATCTCTGCCTGCTGTGCATCACCCCACCCTTGGTCTACATACTGACTAGAGCATTGTCTACCTCCCTCTGGAGCGATGTCTTCCTCCTCCATTGACTCTCCTCATCCTCCTCACAAAGTCCTTCAAATACATATAAATTTACAAAATTTAAACTCAAAATTTAAAAACTTTGTATCATAATTCTTAACATCAGTTTATGGAAACAACATAGCATTACAAAAGATAGACAAAAATGTACATTATGTGCTTTGTAAATACATTAAAAGTTTGTAAAGGTTATGAAAATATAGACAGCGACTCTGAGGTCAATTGTTGATACAGCATGGTACTTTGAAAGTCCTCCAGCCCTTTGTGAGGAACCACGTTGCGCTGACTGTCCAGAAGGTGATGGAATTTGTGACTCCTCATCCTCCACCTCTTCCAAAACCTCATGCCTTAGTGCTTGCAGTTTTTTGAAGCAGGCAGGTAAGGGGGACAGTCAGGCTGACTAGTGCATCATCTGCACTCGCATCCCGCGTGACCATCAAACGCACGCAAACGTGGCAGATATCCTTCATAGAGTTATTCGCCACTCATTACACTGGCAGTGGTGCCCATTATTATAGGATCCAATTCTAATTACTGGTTCTCACCAAACAAAGCTCTCCACAGCGCAGCACCCCCCTACATCTCCTCCCTTATTTATTTTATCGGCCTAACCGACTGCTGCACTCTGCAAACGACCTTCGACTAACCTCTGCACTAATCCGTACCTCCCACTCCCAACTCCAAGACTTCTCCCGCGCTGCGCCAATCCTCTGGAATGCTCTACCCCAAGAATTAGGACTATCCGCAATTTGGATGGTTTCAGGCGCTCCCTCAAAAACACATTTGTTTCACAGTGGCCTATCACATTCACTAATCAAAGTCATTCTATGTGTAATTCTGTGTGTGTAGCCCATTCACTATCTCCATGCATCCCTCACTCCTTAAAATGGCTGGACCATCATTGTAAAAACACCATTGTATTAAACACCGTACTTTGTATCTCCCCACCCATTGTAGATTGTAAGCTTTCACCAGCAGGGGCGGCTGATTTTGCTTTAAATTATTGTATTGTTAACGTTGTTACTTATGACTTGTGTTTTGAAACTGTTAAACTGTAAAAGCACTGCGAATATTATGGCGCTATATAACTAAATAATATTATTATTCTTATTATAAGGCCCACTCAGTAGTGGTGAAGTGTGAACGGCGCAATTGCGAGTTGACTGCGCCTGATGCAGCTGATACTCCATTACTGTTGGCTGCTGCTCACACAACCGCTCCAACATATGTAACGAGGAATTCCACCTGGTGGGTACGTCACATATGATGCGATTTTCATGAAGGTGAAATCTGCATTGCAAGCTGCATCAGCGTCTGGCCATGCTGGAACGTCGCAAGTTGGAGCGCACTCTGGCGGACCTTGTGCAGCAGTGCATCAAGATCCGGATAGTCCCTCAAAAACTCTGCACGACCAAGTTTGAGCACATATGACAGACATGGTATTTGAGGGAGGTTGCCAAGGCCCAGAGCTGAAACCAGATTTCGCCATTGTCACACACTACCAAGCCTGCCTGTAGATTCTCTTCCAAAAACCACACGTCGCTCTCCTGCTTATGGCATTACAGAGCTCCTCGCTGTGTGGCTAAGATTCCCCATGGAAATTAATTTCAGGACGGCCTGTTGACATTTGGACACGGCTGTGCCATATCGGTCGCAACAGGTAAACGTTCACGGGTCCATGTGGAGGTAGACCGTGACGGCTCCTGCAGCGATGATTCTGAGGAACTGGAGTAGGAGGAGGAATCAATGTGTACAGACTTGATTCCTGCAATCCTTGGAGTTGGCAGAACACGTACAGCGCCACTTCGCAAGATCATACCCGGCTGCACAACATTGACCCAATGGGCAAGTGAGGGAAAGGTATTGTCCCTGCCATGGGTGTTAGAACCCTCTTGTTAGGTTTTGTTTCAGTTTGCTGGTCACATGAACTTTTTTCCCTATTTAGTCTGGCTCCGCCCTTCTGGCTTGCTTGACTTCATTGTATTATCTACTGTTAAGCTAGCCGGTGCTTAGGTGCCTTAATCTGTGAGTTTTGCTTGATGTTAGGATCACAAAGTATTTATTTTTCTGTTTAATTATCCATGCTACAATTTATGTTAGGAGGTGTCCACCTTTTCTCCCAGTCACTAGATCTTGTAGGATTATCCTCGCAACTATAGGTCTTCGTTCACACTAGAGAGGATTTAGCGGGTCTGGTCGCAGGATCAGTTCCCCGTTACATCGTAGGGATTCAGCTTAGTTGTATTGTAGGGACAGAATTCCCTTCTTTCCTTACTGGTTGTAGCAGATCATAACAATGGGTAGTGGTCCACGCATCGTGGTCAGGTGGAACCTTGCTACTGAGGGCTTTTAGTAGCGCATTGTTTAATTTTCCCTCAACATGCTTTTGCAGACCAGGACGGCTTGCCTGCTGAAATGAAATCGCTTGGCACATTGTATTGTGGGACTGACAATGATATTCAGTTACGGAAACTGTCTGTCTCCACCAGCCTGAATCACAGCATTTCAAGGGACAGGAGTTTTGCAATGCCAGCATTCAGAGCCTGTGCTCGTGCATGGTTTGCGGAGTATGGCCGTCTTTATCCCATGCCTGTGCTACCGATGGCTGTTTTGTGGCCTGGGAGTGTGAGGATGACCAGGGAACTTTCTGCTGTGTGTGGAATAACAGTTTTGTCTCTGGACAACAGTGGCCGAGGTTCTTCCATGGCGATCCTGTGAGGAAGCAGAAACCAGCTGTGTGTGAGCTCGATGAAGAGGCTTCAACACAACCTGAAGATGTAGGTGCTGCTGTAGGTTGGCCACATCTCCATGTGTCTTTGTAACTCAACTACGTGCTTTGTCCGCACATGTTTCCCATATTTGTGGTATTGAGGTGACTGACACTTTTAGCTATTTTTAATTTTTGATTACACAGCTTGCATTCACATAGCAAATAACAAGTGCAAGTGTGTGAAAAAAGGACCACGCAGTGCAAGTCCTGGGAGCGCACGTTTTGACTTTTGGAAGACAAACTGCTCCGAACAGGTGCCAAACTGGAGGCTACAGCAACCGAGTCTGCAGCCTAACTCTCCCTCCTGTTTGTACCGTTGGGGGCAATGTCTTCTCCTATCTTCCTTCCATACTAACCATTTCTCTAGGCTCTCCCAGCTTTCAACCAAAGTACTGGTTCTCAGCCACAAAGCTTCCACAGTTGCAGCACCCCTCCTACATCTCCTCCCTCATTTCTATTAATCGGCCTAACCGACGCTGCGCTCTGCAAACGACTTTCGACTAACCTCTGCACTAATACGTACCTCCCACTCCCCCACTCCAAGACTTCTCCTGCTCTACGCCAATCCTCTGGAATGCTGTACCCCAAGAAATTAGACATATCACAATTTGCCAGGTTTCAGGCGCTCCCTCAAAACACATTTGTTCAGAGCGGCCTATCACATTCACTAATCAAAGTCATTCTATGTATTCTGTGTAACAGTGTGTGTGTCTCTAGCCCATTCACTATCTCCATCCCTCGTCCCTTAAGATGGCTGAACATCATTGTAAATGCACCATTGTATATAAACACCTAACTTTGTATCTCCCCCATCTCATTGTACATTGTAAGCTGTCACGAGCAGGGGCGACTTATTTAGCTTAAATTATTGTATTGTTAACGTTGTTACTTATGACTTGTGTTCTGAAAACTGCTAAACTGTAAAGCGCTGCGGAATATGATGGCCTATATAAATAAATATTATTATTATTCTCTGAGCTGCTCCACCACCTTCCCTGTTCCTCATGCATGTTGGGTCTTGGACCTCATCATCTCCACACCCTCTTCCAACACCTCGTTGGTTGGTCTGGCCAGCACCATGTCAACAGAAACTGGCACCTGGGTCTCATCATCATCAGATGCGTTCTGCGGTGTGCTGACCATCGGCACTGTCTCACCCGCCCTTCAGATTCAGAGAGACACAGCTGTTGCGCATCACTGCATACTCCCTCTTCACATTACAGAATGCGCTTGGGCTGGGCCCTGTTTGCAAGCCAATAAGATTCTGAGAACAGAAGCAGACACTCACTGCTCCCTGTACAGAACTCTCTGACTGCCTGGGCAATTTGCCAGGCGGTGAAGAGACAGATGGTTGCCCAACAGTGCTGTGGGTCCTGAGAGGAGGGTGGAAGCAATTGAAGTCGATGCATTGGCTGACATCCAAACAACAACGCTTCAATTTGTTCTTCCCACAGCAGGGGGGTACTCCGAGCTCCTACAAAAGTGCGCATAAAGGAACGCTCACGGGGAAAACTGGTGGATGCTGTTTCACTGGGGCCGCAAGCAGCCACAGAATCCCCACGTCCTCCCTGAAGAAACTCCACGACCACGTGCCTTACTCCCTGCCTTCTTCATCTTGGTAGATTGATAAAGAAATCTGAAAAGTTATAAGGTCTAAGTGTGGTTATTCCGCAGGACTGCAGTGAACACTGCACACAACTGTTCACTACCCAATGCGTCTCAGCAGGAAGCAGTCTGTGCGTCAAAACAAAGGCACAAGCATACATCCCATGTACCCTGTTTATAAAGCTATATAAAAAAAATTTAGTAGTAGTGACGCACACTTTATTGAGGTACAGTATTACATCGCCATTCACCATCTGTGGCTATGCAGTCTCATCTAATATACCTTATCTATGTTGTCATGCTTCCAAGTCGACAGTCAGCCATAAATACCAATTTTCACTATGCACTATGCACTTTTTAAAGGTTATGTTTGTTAATAAAAATGATTATTGCACATATTATGAGTATTACATGATGGAAATTGTATAATTTTGTAATAAAATATTTAGTGACATTATTCAGCAAATTGGAACATTATTAGTAATATCACAGATAACTTGTATGCTGATGATGTTTTGAAGTCAGACATTCATTGTCTATACAATAAAAAAGGTGTACATACTGTTACTTATCCATCATAATGGATTCAGATATATACTTGTATGCTTTTTTGTACAAAAACCGATATAGCAGATTCCTTAAACTAATTTATTTTGTGGTTTGCATTGCTGTTCAACCATGTTAATGTATGTGTTTTATGTTTGTCAATTCTTTATTTATCTAGATATTAGTTTAAATGAAATCACATCTTATGGTAGTAAAGGTTATCTTTCTCTGTTTGAAGTTATAGACTTTAAATTGACAGTAACAAGGAAATTACTTGATCTAGTATTTAAACATCCTCCTTGACCCTGGGCTCCCAACACCGCCAGTTGTTGCTCGGAAGTGCTGTTAGCACAGTCAACACTGCTCCTGTGTTACTGGGGTTCAGTAACGTCAGCTGGTCCTCGTTGTGCCATTGGCTCTTTTCCTTTGCTGCCCCTCCGGGTTCCAGTAACCGTCAGCTGGTTCTCCGCAGTGCCTTTTGGCCTAGGTGCCTCCACTCGGTATCCGAGTTCCAGCAACGTCTGCTGGTCCTTGGTAGTGCTTTGGACACAGGTACCTCCTGCTTAGTAACCGTTGTCCCAGTAACGTCAGCTGGTCCTCGGTTGTGCCATTGGCTCTTTTCCTCTGCTGCCCCTCCGGGTTCCAGTACCGTCAGCTGGTTTCTCCACAGTGCCTTTGGCCTAGTGCCTCCATCTCGGTATCCGAGTTACAGCAACGTCTGCTGGTCCTTGGTAGTGCTTTGGAGCACAGGTACCTCTGCTTGTAACGCGGTCCCAGTAACGCACTGGTCCTCGTTGTGCCATTGGCTCTTTTCCTTCTGCTGCCCCTCCGGGTTCCAGTACCGTCAGCTGGTTCTCCACAGTGCCTTTGGCCTAGGTGCCTCCATCTCGTATCCGAGTTCCAGCAACGTCTGCTGGTCCTTGGTAGTGCTTTGGAGCACAGGTACCTCCTCTAGTAACCGTTGTCCCAGTATCATCAGCTGGTACAAGATTGTGCTACAAATCAAGAACGGAACAAGAGACACAAGAACAATAAGAAAGATCTAAAAGCAGAAGAACATGAAGTATAAGACCAAAATAAGAGCAAAATATATGCTCTAAATTCTAAGCAGAAGAAGGACTAAGCAGTGTATGGGGGTGAGTCCGTTCCTCCTCGTGGTGCCCCTGGAAAATGCCTGCTGCTGCAGCTAAACTGACACGAAAATACTGTTGTAATTTAAATCTTTTGTGACGCAAGAACGGAAGGATGAAAAATTCAATACTTTGACAGATTACAAGTAACAGGATTCTCTGTCACAAATAAAATATGATGAAGAAGATGAAGCAGAATATGAATAAGAATAATAGTTTTAATAAGAAGAATATGAGTAATGTTAACAAAGATGAATAGCAAGAAGTTTAAGAAGAAGATAAAGAAGGTGAAGATGAAGAATAATTTGATGAAAAAGATGATGCTGCAGAAGATATGAAGGAAAAGTGTGTGAAAAGTTAAAAAGGTGAAGATGAAGAGCATGGAAGTTGTGTAATATACATATTTTCCAAAATAGAAAAAAACGTTAACAACATTGTCAATTTCTTCGTCAATCCGAACAATCTTTAAAAAAAAAAAATATTTATGCTATTCCATTTGATTGGGTTAAACATCTATGCCTTTAATTCTCCTCAACCTTCCCCAATACATTCTACATTACTCTTTCTTGTTTTCCTTCATGTACAATTAACCAAGAAGCAAGAATGGGGTTTTTTTTTAATTTCGATATTTTGTTTCCCATAGACTTACATGGGACTTCCGGTACGGTATCGGGTATCGCCGATATTTTAATGTTATCGGCGATACCATTCCGATTCCGATACTTTTGGATATCGGGAAAGTATCGCTCAACTCTATCGTAATTTCATCTTCCAACAAGACAACGACCCAAAGCCACAGCCAAGAAAACCAAGGCCTGGTTCAAGAGGGAAAAAGTCAAGGTGTTGGAGTGGCTAGTCAGTCTCCTGACCTTAACCCAATTGAAAACTTGTGGAAGGAGCTCAAGATTAAAGTCCACATGAGACACCCAAAGAACCTAGATAACTTGGAGAAGATCTGCATGGAGGAGTGGGCCAAGATAACTCCACAGACCTGTGCCGGCCTGATCAGGTCTTATAAAAGACGATTATTAGCTGTAATTGCAAACAAGGGTTAATTCCACGAAATATAAAACATAGGGGTTGTATAATAATTGACCCACACTTTTATGTTTAAAATTTATTAAAATTCAACTGAGCAACATAACTTTTTGTTTTGTAAGATTTATGCTTCTGTTAATAAATCCTCTCTCGTTTGCAGTTGAAGGCTCTAACTTATTGCATCTTATCAAACCAGCTAAATCTGCAGGGGGTTGAATACTACTTGTAGGCACTGTATAAGTGGGGGGGAAAATTGGGCTTGTTTAGTTTGGAAGAAAGACACCTCAGAGGAGATCTCATTTACATGTATAAATATATGTGTGGTCGTACAAAGGACTGGCGCATGATTTACCGATTTTTCGCTTTATAAGTCGCACCTGATTATAAGACGCACCTAGGTTTAAGGAGGAAAAATAATAAAAAAAATATTTTGAGCCAAATAACACAGTTATTGGGAGGATCTGCGGATGACGCATTGTTATGGGGGATCTGTGGTGACGCACTGTTATGGGGATCTTTGGTGACACACTGTTATGGGGATCTGCAGGGTACACACTTTTGGGAGGATCTGCGGATGACGTAGTGTTATGGGGGTCTATGGTGACGCACTGTTATGTGGGATCTTTGGTGACACACTGTTATGGGCATCTGCAGGGTAACAACACTTAATTGGGATCGGTTTTGGGGATGTTGACAACTGTATGGGTGGGATCTGTGTGAGGGCACTGTTATGGGGATTGTGGTGACACTGTTATGGGGATCTGTGGTGATGCACGTTATGGGGTCTATGGTGACAACTGTTATGGGGATCTGTGGTGATGCACTGTTATGGGGATCTGTGGTGACACACTGTTATGGGCATCTGAGGTACACACTTATTGGGAGGATCTGCGGTGATGCACTGTTTGGGAACTGGACACTGTAACGGGGTTATGTGGGATCTATGGTTGACGACGCACTGTTATGGGGGATCTGGGGTGATGCACTGTTATGGGGATCTGCGGATGACGTACTGTTATGGGAGATTCTGTGGTGACGCACTGTTATGGGGGATTCTGTGGTGACGCACTGTTATGGGGAATCTGTGGTGATGCATTGTTATGGGGATCTGCAGATTACGCACTGTTATGGGAGATCTGTGAATTACAGTACAGTGCCTGGAGTACCATATATTGTGATTACCATCCCCCTCATGATTAGGAATACACCCATGTACTGTATACATGGATGTATCCTGAAAGAAGAGGGAGGTGGTAGTCACAGTAGCAATAAACACTTTGGCCACATTACAATCTCTCCTAATTTACACCAAATATGCTACAACCCCATCATCGGTCAGAATACACCCATTGGTACAGTATATTCTGAAGGATGATGGGGTTGTGCTTCCCTTCAATGTGTGCTCACCTCTCCCAAGGATCTCAGACTAGTGTAAAGAAGTGCTACACTATACATTGTGCAGGATAGATATCTGATTGGTGGAGGTAGCTCAGCAACAGTTCCCTCAACCAATCAATATCCATCCCTGCAGAGGAGTAGGAGAATCACGCTTCTCTCCCTCCTCTGCTTTAGGTCTCCGTGTGCAGGGGAGCCCAGAATTCTGCCTGCTGCCAGCTATTTGGCTGGCCGATAACTATGCAGCGCATTCGCAGATCAAGAGCTCAGTGACCGAGAGCTCCATCTGCGCATGCGCTGGTTTCGGCGGCCATTTTCTTGAAGTCCTGTGCGGTAGACACAGGCGCTCATAGTAAATGCGATCTCTAAACCGGAAACTCGCAGCCTGATCCCAGAAGTGCAATGGTGTCGGCCTTCACTGTGCCGCCCGCAAACCGCCGATAGCCGCACCGACACCCCAGCTTCAGGCCTGCTGCATTGCACCACTGGTGACCCTGTCTTCTACTAGTCTGCTGCACAGCCGCCGCAAGCCTCTCGGTAAGAAACATTTTTTCAACTATTTTCCCATTTTTTTCACTATTCGGATTGTAAGACGCACCCCCATTTCCCCCCCCAAATTTGGGGGAAATAAAAGTGTGTCTTATAATCCAAAAAATACGGTATTCCTTCCAAAGACCATACTGAGGACCAGGGGGCACTCATTACGGGTGGAAGAAAGGTGATTCCGACAGCTAAACAGGAAAGGGTTCTTTACAGATGGAGCAGCCAGACCGTGGAGGTAGTAATGGCCAGAGGCAGTAATGGTAGACAGTTTAGCAGCTTAAAAAAGGGCTGGACGATTTCTTGATTTACGTAACATTTCGGGTATAGTTAAATTAGTGACAAAACGAACAATTGATGGAGAAAGGTTGAACTTGATGGACCGAGGTCTTTTTTCAACCTATGTAACTACTTTAAAATAATAATAATTTCCACAATTGGATGTTAAATAAAATGTTCCTGTGCTGAGATAATCTTATAAATGTGCCCCTGCTGTGTCCTGTGTAATGTGCTGTGTCTGACTGTACAGGAACATGTGGCTGCATGTTTTTTGAGTACAGATATTTCACTGCTTTCAGCATATTATATGTAGCTTAATATATTGCACATTTTTTCTTTAAACAATCATTGGCACATCGTTTATTGTTGTATTTTCTAGCATATTGTGGGTTTGTTTTTGCACCTAATCACAATTATACATATTAACGTTGCTATATATTTTTTGGTATATGCACTTTTGTGTTACATACTTACCTGGTGACATGGATATGTATCCCGGTTATTGGGTACTGTAGGGTGGTGTTTTTGCTTTCTTTTAACATCATTTTAATATAATAATATTTTATGTTTGTGCAATTGTCCATGCCAATATTATTCAATAAAAATACTTATTGTGTCCAAACCTGCCTTGGTGGTTTCTTTTTCCCCCTTGTTTCTTTGCACTTGAGTGTTTATTGTATTCTATTGGATGGTTATCCATCCGCACTTAGGGGTGCAGTTTCAATTAGTGGTGTAATTATATTGATTGATTTCTTTTATCATTAGTTTTTCGTTATATTTCATATACATTGTACACCATATTGTATTGCATTTCTTTTGTTTTTTGATGTACAGGAACATGGTCTGATCATACCACAGCTCCTGGGCGGGGGGAGAGTATACAGACAGGACAGCACAGATCACAGTTTTCTTTATTTGAGGTAAAACATTTCCCTGCCTGTTTTTAAGCAATGTTTTACCTCAAAGAACCTGCTGTAATGTCTGTATACTCTTTCTTCCCCCCTCTGCCCAGGAGCTGTGGTAGGATCAGACCATGTTCCTGTACGGTCAGACACGGCCCATTACACAGTACACAGCAGGGGCACATTTATAAGTTTCATGATGAGCTTTTGGTAAGTTCTTTTATGTTGCAGATTTTCTGCCCCATTTCTGCACCCATTAAGTAAAATAGGTTACTTTCCATTTTTTGCCAATGTGCAGCTTAAAAAGCTCAACAAAATCTCATCCTGGGACATAGGCTAAGGCCATGTTAAGTATTTGGTGAGGTTTTTACCTCAGTATTTGTAAGTGGGAAGAAATGCATAAATGGTGGTGTTTGCATTAGTCCATGTTCACACGTTGAGTATTTATTGAGTATTTTACCTCAGTATTTGTAAGACAAAACCAGGAGTGGAACAATCAGAGGAAAAGTATATATAATACAAATATGTCACCACTTCTGTATTTATCACCCACTCCTGGTTTTGGCTTATAAATACTGAGGTAAAATACTGACCAAATACTGAATGTGTGTGTACATTGTCTTAGGGTCGTTATGATGTTGGCGCACCCATGGAGATTTTCCTAGGTGAAGTCACTTCACTAAAAAGCCAGCTGTCTTTTTTCCTGAAGCAGCTGAGAAAAAGATGTCATGTGCACATACCTTAAGGTACTGTCACACTAACGAGATCGCTAATGAGTCACCGATTTTATGACGCAGCTGTGTGTGACATGTAGCAGCAATGTGGCTGAGATGTCGTTGATCGCTTATGAACGTTCTGAGCCGTTTTTTGGTCGTTGGTGTCCCGCTGGTGAGCCTGAATCGCTGAGTGTGACACCCTTTATGAACGACTTCCCAGCGGCGCAGGTGGGACTAGGTTTTCCTAGCGACCGCAGAGGTCGTTATACAGATCGCTGATGAGTTGTGTTTGGAATCTAACTACGATCACATAGCGATCGCACTAGCGATCTCGCCGGTCGTGTCGTTGTCGTGATCGCAGGTGCGATCGCTAAGTGTGACAGTGCCTTTAGCTCAAAAAAGCTGTAAAAACGCTTCAGGAAAAAAAAAAACTTAAATAGGAAGAATCTCCTGAAGCGGTTTCTGCATGAAAAACTGGCCAGTTCTGACCACCGTCAAATAAAAAAAATAAATAACACCATGTGAGCATAGCCTTTGGCTATGCTTAAACAGAGCTTTTAGGAGGCAAACAAAACTGGCAAGTTTTTCTGGCAGAGACAACTTTGGGAAACAGTTTTGTGGAGTTTTTCTTTTTCCCTAAGGCCACGTGCACACACTGAGTATTTGGTGAGGTTTTTTACCTCAGTATTTGTAAGCAAAAACCAGGCGTTGGTGAGAAATACAGGACAGGTGACGTGTTTCTATTATACTTTTCCTCTGATTGTTCCCACTCCTGGTTTTGGCTTATAAATACTGAGGTAAAATTCTGACCAGATACTGATAGTGTGACCGTGGCCTTATACTTTTCATCTGACTGTCCCACTCCTGGTTTTGGCTTATAAATACTGAGGTAAAATACTGACCGAATACTGATAGTGTGACCGTGGCCTTAGGCTATGTGCACACGTTGCGGAATTGCCATGGCAATTCCGCACCTCCCTGCCGCGGGAAATACGCATATTATAGGTATGCGTATTCCCGCTAAAAAACTAGCGTTTTGCAAGCGATCTGACAGGTTGGTCATACGAGTCAAACAAGTGTTTGACAAGTGTGACCAACATTTTACTATTGATGCGCCTATGTCGCATCAATAGTAAAAAGATCTAATGTAAAAATAATAAAAAAAATAATAAATAATGCTATTCTCACCTTCCGGCGTCCCCGCAGCTTTCCCGCCTCTCAGCGACGCTTCCGGCCAATCCCGTTCCCAGGCGTCCTTTGCGACAATCACCCCGATGACGTAGCATCACGCGAGACCGCTACGTCATCTGGGTGATCTCGCAATGCATTACTGGGAACGGGATTGGCCGGGAGCGTCGCTGAGAGGCGGGAAAGCTGCGGGGGACGCCGGAAGGTGAGAATATCATTATTTTTTATTTTAATTATTGTTTTTACATGGATATGGTACCCAGGGCTTGGAGGAGAGTCCCTCACCTCCAGACCCCGGGTACCATCCGCACATGAACCGCTTACTTTCCGCATGGTGGGCACAGCCACATGCGGAAAGTAATCGGTTCAATGCATTCCTATGGCGGCGGAACCGCCGCGGTTCCGCAAAAAAGAATGAGCATGCTGCGGATTCTCCCGCGATGCGATTCCGCCGCGGAAAAACCCGCAGCATGTGCACAGCATTGCGGAATCCCATAGGCCTTAATGATTGTATTGTGTAAGCGGTTTTGCTGCGGTTTCGCGGCGTTTCCGCCATGAAAAACCACGGCAAAACCGCTAGGAATCCGCAACGTGTGCACAGGCCCCTTTTACTTTTCACTTGACTGTCCCACTCCTGGGCCTGGCTTATAAATACTGAGGTAAAAAACTGACCAGATACTCAGTGTTTGCACGTGGCCGTGTTCCCATAATGAGCTTTTGGTGAGGCGCTTTTGATATTGCAGATTTTCTGCATCTGTTAAGTAAAATAGGTTACCTGCCATTTTTTCAAAACTAAACAATGTAAAAAACTCACAAAAACCTCATCATGGAACATAGACTATGGGTACGTGCTGAGGGTTTGACACTGCGTATTTATGCAGCGTCAGATGTTACAGCGTAGTGGATGGGATTTCTATCCACTATGCATGCAGTCATCTGTGGATCACCCGCGGACACTGACATGAGTCACATCTTTCCAGACTGCAGCATGATACAGGAAAGATGTGTATCTTTGTACCGTGTTAGCCAGTAGATAGAGTTGAGAGTCCTCAGTGGTTGATACCTTTTAAAGGGAATCTGTCACCCCAAAATAGCCATATCAGATAAAGATATGGCTGAATAGAGCGTCCCATAACTAAGCTAACGGTGGGTATCATATATCATGATACCCCTGTTTTCATAGCAAAATACCTTTTTTAAAGTTGGTGATTGTACGTGTCAATCACTGCAGTCAGGTCAGGAGGGCGGCGGTTTTTCATGTCCTCCCCCGCCCCTTCATC
>JARQOD010000001.1:842506236-842835965 GCA_033576555.1 Oophaga sylvatica
GTTTTTATGTGTGTTTGACAGATGTTTTTATCACAGACAGAAATATAATAATTGCAAACATATGAGTAACAAAAGCTTATATTGACAGTTAGAATGAGTTAATGCAGCAAGTCAATATTTGCAGTGTTGACCCTTCTTCTTCAGGACCTCTGCAATTCTCCCTGGCATGCTCTCAATCAACTTCTGGACCAAATCCTGACTGATAGCAGTCCATTCTTGCACAATCAATGCTTTCATTTTGTCAGAATTTTTAGGTTTTTGTTTGTCCACCCGTCTCTTGATGATTGACCACAAGTTCTCAATGGGATTAAGATCTGGGGAGTTTCCAGGCCGTGGACCCAAAATCTCTATGTTTTGTTCCCTGAGCCATTTAGTTATCACCTTTGCTTTATGGCAAGGTGCTCCATCATGCTGGAAAAGGCATTGTTGATCGCCAAACTGCTCTTGGAGGGTTGGGAGAAGTTGCTCTTGGAGGACATTCTGGTACCATTCTTTATTCATGGCTGTGTTTTTAGGCAAGACTGTGAGAGAGCCGATTCCCTTGGCTGAGAAGCAACCCCACATGAATGGTTTCAGGATGCTTAACAGTTGGCATGAGACAAGACTGGTGGTAGCGCTCACCTTGTCTTCTCCGAATGAGGCGTTTTCCTGATGTCCCAAACAATCGAAAAGGGGATTCATCAGAGAAAATAACTTTACCCCAGTCCTCAGCAGTCCACTGCCTGTACCTTTTGCAGAATATCAGTCTGTCCATGATGTTTTTTCTGGAGAGAAGTGGCTTCTTTGCTGCCCTCCTTGAGACCAGGCCTTGCTCCTAGAGTCTCTGCCTCACAGTGCGTGCAGATGCACTCACACCTGCCTGCTGCCATTCCTGAACAAGCGCTGCACTGCTGGTAGCCCGACCCCGCAGCTGAAACACTTTTAAGAGACGGTCCTGGCACTTTCTGGTCATTCTTGGGCGCCCTGAAGCCTTTTTGGCAACAATGGAACCTCTCTCCTTGAAGTTCTTGATGATGTGATAGATTGTTGACTGAGGTGCAATCTTTCTAGCTGCAATACTCTTCCCTGTTAGGCCATTTTTGTGCATTGCAATGATGACTGCACGTCTTTCTTTAGAGATAACCATGGTTAACAGAAGAGAAACAATGATGCCAAGCACCAGCCTCCTTTTAAAGTGTCCAGTGGTGTCATTCTTACTTAATCATGACAGATTGATCTCCAGCCATGTCCTCATCAACACCCACACCTGTGTTAATGGAGCAATCACTGAAAAGAGGTTAGCTGGTCCTTTTAATGCAGGGCTGCAATGATGTTGAAATGTGTTTTTGGGGATAAAGTTCATTTTCTAGCCAAATATTGACTTTGCAAGTAATTGCTGTTAAGCTGATCACTCTTTATAACATTCTGGAGTATATGCAAATTGCCATTAGAAAAAGTGAAGCAGTAGACTTTGTAAAAATTAATATTTGTGTCATTCTCAAAACTTTTGGCCATTACTGTACAGTCCATTACTGATAAATATTGCAAAGGGCATAGTACTTGTGAGATTGCAAACATAAGAAGAGGTCACACAAGTTTTCCTATAAACTATATAGAACTATAGAATAATAAACTAAGAACTATGTGCACAATTGCAGCACAGGGTGTGTGTTTAGCTGAAAGAGGAGAGAAGCCCAGTACTGAAGTGGAATGCTAGTAACAAATAGCTGACATTCCTGTGTGCTCAGTATCAGGAACACATTTACAGCACCTCTCCAGGGTTTTATTTTTCAGAGTTGGAGTGACGCTTTAAATATAAGGCCCCCACTACCCACCCCTCCGGTCATATAATCACCCTCCGGCATTTTCACAGTTTTTTCGGTGCCACCCCGGTCCCCCTGTGCCATCTTGTGAGTGCAGCTTCTAGTGGCTGGAAGCATCAGAAATTACATCACAGAAGCTCTCATAGACTTATATTGTAAAGTGACCTCCGCGCAGCTCTATGAAACACTGGAGCTGCGGACAGGTCACTTTTCACCGGAGACAGACGGGAGCGGCGGCAAAAACGGATGAAAACGCCGGAGGGTGAGTATCAGACAGGGGGAAGGGGACTTACACTTAAAACACTTCTCCAGCTGTGCAATAATAACGAAATAGCTGAAGTGGTGCTTTAATAATAATGGTTAAGCGAAGGTTCAATACATTTTGGTAAATTAATGTAAATCACGTTTAGCTCTTCAGTACAGGTTGATAGATTAGTAATGGAAAGTCTTTAGGTCACTTACCAGTGATGTAACTATTATTATTATACATCTATTATTATACATTTTTATAGCGCCATCTATTCCATGGCGCTTTACATGTGAAAGGGTCAAATATAGACAAGTACAATAAACATGAGCAAAACAAGGCACACACAAGTACAGAAGGAGAGAGGACCCTGCCCGCGAGGGCTCACAGTCTACAGGGTCTGAATTTCCATCAGTGCTATAGAACGTCCTCAGGGTAGAGACAAATGGCTACATGTGCTACAAGATGACTATGACATGAACCACAACTTTAGTCAAAAAGTACCGTAAAATGTCTGTTCTAGACTTTTGCTATAAAGACAATGTTAGTGAAGACAGGATATTTTCTGTTCCAGTTTATCCATCACAAGGTTGGCGTCCTAGTTTTTATGGACCTTGTTTTTTTCCCTAGTTCTTCCCCCAAAAAGCCATTTTATATTTAAGTATTCATATTATTCTTATTATCATTAATCCTCAAATGTTAAAGTTGACCTTTTTGCATATTATATTTAAAACCTATCTGGAATCGTACATGAGACTGCCAGACTGTGTGGAGCGATTCATGACTACTGAGACCTTATTTTCACTACTTAAGGGTATGCCACACTAAACAAGGCTGTTAACGAGATCGCTAAAATATGTCACTATTTAGCGATCTCGTTAGCGACGTCGTTGTGTGTGGCATGTAGCAACGACGTGGCCCCTGCTGTGATCTCGTTGATCGTTCACTAGAGTTCTGGACCGTATTTTGATCGTTGGCGTCCCGCTGATGAGCCTGAATCGCTGTGTTTGGCACCTTTTGTGAACGATGTGCGACCTCGCTGACGACGCATTAGTCAGCGGCGCAGGCGGGACTTTGTTTTCTTTCGTTAACGCCCTACAGCTCCGATTGGTGACCACAACATCACCTCAGCTATGATAACTGCGCCCCCATCCATTGTTTCCAGAGCACTTTATGGGTGACTCTTTGTGCGTTGTTGCGAGGATAGTATCGTGTGGCGGAGTTTTGCGATCCTGTTTGTGGCGCAGTGGTGGGTTTTTGCGATCCTGTCTGAGCACCATCCATCCCCATTTGGATTTGTATCTTCGGGATATTTGGATTCAAGGTAAATATTGTTTGTGATGTTGTTTGATAATGGTTTTTAACCTTATTTTTTTTTTCGTCTGCTTTATTTATTTTACACCCCTGACCTTATTTTTTTTTTTTTTCGTCTGCTTTATTTATTTTACACCCCTGACCTTATTTTTTTTTTTTTTCGTCTGCTTTATTTATTTTACACCCCTGACCTTATTTTTTTTTTTTTCGTCTGCTTTATATATTTTACACCCCCCACCATTTTAGACATTTATAAACTGTATATTAAATGTTAACTGAAAAGTTTAATTTATTTTTTTTATATATTTTTTATTTTATTCTTTATTTTATTTTTTTAAACATTTTATTAATAGTAATTAATTAATAATTAACTTTTCTCTTCTTTACCGTACAGGTTGCACATAATGAACCTGTCCACCGCGGAGCGTATGATTGTGGCAGTTGCACTGTCAATGGAGGCAGATCGTCAGGAAGAGGCGCGGGTGGAAGAGAGGTGCTCCAAGCGAAAGCGTCGCATGTGGACCAGGGAATGGCTGGAGCAGAGGTCCAAATTCTCCCACATGCATCTAGTGAGGGAATTGCAGGAGAAGAATCCGCAGGATTTCCGGAATTATCTACGGATGTCGGAGGATTCATTCAAGCTCCTACTGGAAGCTGTGAGGCCACTCATTGAACGACAGGATACCCGGATGCGTGCAGCTGTTTCAGCAGAGGAACGTTTGGCAGTAACGCTGCGATTTCTGGCAACCGGACGTTCAATGAAGGATTTGCAATATTCTGCTGCAATTTCTCGGTCGCTGCTTGGAGAACTAATTCCGGAGACATGCAACGCCATCGTCCGCAGTTTACGGAGCTACATGCCTTTTCCCAAATCAGTGGCGGAATGGCAAATTATTGCCTCTGATTTTGAAAGGATTTGGCAGTTCCCAAACTGTGGTGGTGCCTTGGATGGCAAACATGTGCGGATCACGCAACCAGCCAACAGCGGATCCTATTACTATAACTACAAAGGCTACTTCAGCGTGATCCTCATGGCCCTTGTTAATGCCAATTATGAATTTATTGACGTTGATGTTGGCATGAACGGAAGGCTTTCTGACGGTGGCGTTTTGGAGCACACAAGTTTTGGTGATCGGTTGTTTAATAATAAACTTAACTTGCCAACCAACATGGACACCACCGCCAACCTAAACTTTGTGTTTGTGGGCGATGAAGCCTTCCCCCTTCATGCGCATCTTGTGAAACCATATCCACAAAAAACTTTGACAGGGGAAAGGCGGATTTTTAATTACAGACTGTCTAGGGCACGGCGCGTTGTGGAGAATGCCTTCGGCATAATGGCCAACCGCTTCAGGGTTTTCCACACTCCAATCAACATGAAGCTGGAATCCATAGACTCTGTGGTGTTGGCCTGTTGTGTGCTGCACAATTTTCTACGCAAACGCGATGCTGGTACTTACAGTCCGCCAGGCTTCATGGACTCGGACAGCAATGGTGACGTGGTGCTCGGAGAATGGCGTGAGAATGATCCCGCTATTGCAGGCCTTCAACCTGTCAATCAAGGCAGGAGCAAGGACGATGTGAAGGCCGGCCGAGACAAGTACTGCCACTACTTTAATGGGCCTGGTGCAGTGAGTTGGCAGCATCAGGTCTAGTTTGATTTTGATAATGTTTGACTTTTGCCTTTTTTTAACAATGTTTTTATAATAAAAAAAAATTTATTTTAAAAATGCATTTGTGTTTTTTTTCAATTATTTTACCTATATGGGAGAAGGGCTAATGATGGGTGAGATGTGGGGAGGGAGTAATGGGGAGACATGTTACCAGCAGCTGCAGTTTTTAAAATCTTTTCAAAGGCTTTTTAGTTGTCTATTTTTTGTTTTACATTGTATCTACTTGTCACACACGTGCTCATGGGAGTACCATCAGTCATAGGAGTTAATTGTTAAAAAAATAAAGAAAAAAGTTTCAAATATTTACAATTATTTTAAGGGCCTATGGTCTCACTAGCGTTCAAACATTATAATTATATATAACAGATAATACACCACAGCTGCATATATAAAGTTTAAACATATAATATATATATTTTAGTCATATATGAAAATTAAAAAATTGTTATACATATATTTTAGTCCAGTATCAGCGTGCTTCACACCCCTCTGGCTGACAATTGACTTTGACTTCAAACTTGTCTTCTCTGCAGTGGAAATCCATGAAGTTTGCAATGAGTAGTTCCTATCAAGCTATCAAGAGCAGTGATAGTTTCATTCTGAGCAGATAAGTCTCAATGTTTTCTACAAACTGTGGTGATTTTGTCTACAACCACTGATCTTCCTGTCGGTGTAATCAGCATTTCAGTTCTTGCAGCTAGACACTGTCATTGAAACCACTTGTGTTGGTGCCTCTTGTGCTGCCAGAACATTTCTGAATTGTCAGGGATTGGACTTCACCAGCCCCATTCTAGGAGGGTGTGCAATACATAACATAGGTTTTGTGGGGCTTTGTGGTCATAAGTAGTAGATAGTAGAAGAAATATGAAACAGAAGGAGCAACTGTCAGTTAGCACATCCAGAGTCCATGAGACATGCTACAAATTGAAGTGTGAAGTGGCTCTAAGGGCCCCGTCTCACATAGTGAGATCGCTAGCGAGATCGCTGCTAAACAGCGATCTCAGAAGCGATCTCGCTATGTCTGACATGTACCAGCGATCATGCCCCTGCTGTGAATCGCTGGTCGTGTCAGAAATGCCAGGACTTTTTTTTGATAGCTGGTCTCCCGCTGGCCAGCACGCATCGCTGCGTGTGACAGGCAGGAGACCAGCGATCAGCTGGTAACCAAGGTAAACATCGGGTTTCCAGGCACGGGGCTGTGCCTGGAAACCCGACATGTACGTTGGATACCAGCGCGCTGCTGCAGGGGAGCTGGTAACCAAGGTACACGTCGAGTTTCCAGGCACCGCGCAGCGCCTGGAAACCCAACGTGTACCTTGGTTACCAGCTCCCTGCATCAGTGCGCTGGTATCCAACGTACACTGCGGGTAACTAGGCGACGTTACCCGCAGTGTCGCTGTCCTGATCGCTGCCTGTTTGGCAGCTCAGCAGCGATCATGTAGCGACACACCAGCGATCCTGATCTTTGTCGGGATCGCTGGTGTGTCGCTATGTGAGACGGGGCCCTAACAACAAGTGTTTGCAGACCGCTGCCTAACAACAAACTTTTGTTTAGTTTGGAAGTCAATTAATGCACTGACACAAATTATTGATTATCGTAAGTACTGAGATAACGACCCTACAGAAGTGGTCCCCAACATTTCTTACCTTGAGAGCCACATTCAACTCTGAGTGATGGTCACAAGTCACATCCAGGTCTGCCACCACACAGTAGGGACACTTAGAGCCTATCATCACCAGTAGACCAATGAGACCTTTTGCCTCCTTACCATATATGCAGTATAATTACATCCAAGGGTTCCCACCTTGTCCTCATTTGGTATTCTTGTATCAAGCATACCCTTCACACTATCGCATTATGATTGCAGCTCCCTTTAACAGTATCATCCTTTCTCCAAATTACTATATTTATTTCCCTAAAACATCCCCCACAAGTATATGCACATCCAGGACGTCTGTTCTGTGCAGGACTATTCAACGAAATCACACCTGGAGACCTTTTCTTCATAGCTGGTTGCCAGACGAAGTGCAAATGCAGTAAGCCACACATCTTAGGCCTGTGAGCCCCATGTGGCTCCCAAGCCACAGGTTGGGGACTCACACCCTACAGTGACCTGCAATGATAGACCAAGTCAGCCTGCCTTGTCCTGGCAGCAGTAGATATGGAGACCTGTACCAGAAATTGACAATGGAACCTTATACAATGAAAGGAGCTATGGCCTTTAACTCCTTTACCCACAATGGTGGTTTGCACGTTAATGACCGGGCCAATTTTTACAATTCTGACCACTGTCCCTTTATGAGGTAGTAACTCTGGAACACTTCCATGGATCCTGGTAATTCTGACATTGTTTCCTCGTGACATATTGTACTTCATGTTAGTGGTAAAATTTCCTTGATATAACTTGTGTTTATTTGTGAAAAAAATGGAAATTTGGCGAAAATTTAGAAAATTTCGCAATTTTTCAACTTTGAATTTTCATGCCCATAAATCACAGTGATATGGCACACAAAATACTTAATAAGTCACATTTCCCACATGTCTACTTTACATCAGCACAATTTTGGAACCAAAATTTTTTTTTGTTACGAAGTTATAAGGGTTAAAAGTTAACTAACGATTTCTCATTTTTTACAGCACTATTTTTTGGGGGGACCACATCACATTTGAAGTCACTTTGAGGGGTCTATATGATAAAAAATACCCAAAAGTGATACCAATTCTAACTCATACCCTAACCCCAACACACTCCTAACCCTAACCCTAATCCCAACCCTAACCCTAGCCCTAACGGGAAAATGGAAATAAATACATTTTTTTTAATTTTATTATTTTTCCCTAACTAAGGAGATGATAAAGGGGGGTTTGATTTACTATTTATAGTGGGTTTTTATGATTGGCAGCTGTCACATGCTAAAAGACGCTTTTTATTGCCAAAACAGTTTTTGAATCACCACATTTTGAGAGCTATAATTTTTCTATATTTTGGCCCACAGAGTCATGTGAGGTTTTATTTTTTGCGGGACGAGTTGACGTTTTTATTGATACCATTTTCGGGCACATGATATTTTTTGATTCCTGTTTATTCCGATAAATATATACGGTTCCGCGTGTGGTAAAATTTGACAAAGCGGTTTTATTCTTCGGGTCAGTACGATGACAGCGATACCTCATTTATATCTTTTTTTAGGTTTTGGCGCTTTTATACAATAAATACAAATTTAAATAAAAAATAATTATTTTTGCATCGCTTTATTCTGAGAGCTATAACTTTTTTATTTTTTTCGCTGATGATGCTGTATAGCAGCTCGTTTTTTGCGGGACAAGATGACGTTTTCAGCGGTACCATGCTTATTTATATCCGTCTTTTTGATGTGTTATTCCACTTTTTGTTCGGTGGTGTGATGATAAAGCATTTTCTTTTTGTCTTTTTTTAAAGGGGTTCACTAAAGGGGTTAACTAGTGAGACAGTTTTATAGGGCGGGTCGTTACAGACACGGCGATAATAAATATGTGTACTTTTATTTATTTTTTTATATACATAAAGAAATGAATTTATTGGGGAATATTTTATTTTTCTTTATTTAGGAATTTTTTTTTAAATTATTTTTATACATGTTTATTATTTTTTTTTTAAACTTTTTTACTTTGTCCCAGGGTGGGACATTACTATATAATGTCAGATCGCTGCTCTGACAGTTTGCACAGCACTCTGTCAGACCAGCGATCTGACAGGCAGTGCAGGAGGCTTCTCAGCGCCAGCTCTCAGCAGGCACTGAGAAGCCACCTCCCTGCAGGACCCGGAATGACACTGCGGCCATCTTGAATCCGGGGTCCTGCAGGGAGGAGGCCCTCGGAACAGCACGATCACCTTAGCGCGATGCTTCCCTGTGCCGCCAGAACACTGCGATCATGTTTGATCACAGTGTGCCGGGGGTTAATGTGCCGGGAGCGTTCCGTGACCGGTCGTGGCACATAGCTGACACTCGGCCGCGATCGGCTACGCTCCCCCCGTGAGCGCAGCTGATCGCATATGACGTACTATCCCGTCCACGGTCATACGGGCCCGGGTCACCTGCACGGGATAGTGCGTCAGATGTCAGAAAGGGGTTAAAGAGAAAATGTAATAAAAAATTACTTCTTGTTTAAATCAGGCTTTTGTGTTAAATGTATTTTCAAATCCTGTTTGGCAACTTTTTTTTGCATCACATTCTGTATTAAAAACAACAAAAAGGAAATCTTGCATTTCTCACTCTGGCCACTAGGGCTTTTTTCAGACTTTGAAGGAAGTCCAAGATGCATAAAATGAGCTACAGAGAGTTGTACAGGACTTGGCCCCTATAACAACCATACTAGAGCTGTGTACCTGATATTGGTACAGTGCCTGAGAAAATAATTTTTAATTCATATGCAAATCAAGAAGCGTTGGTGCCTCCTAGGCATGGCCAAGAGTTTGATGCACCGTTACACCTTCTCATTTCCATATTTGGGCCATTCCTTCACTTCTGAATGACAGTGTTTGCTCTAGGAAGCACTGTCAATTAGAAGCATGGGAACAGCCCCAATATGCAAACGAGGATGCAAAGTAATACACCAAACTCTTGACCACCCCTAGGGTGCATCGGAGCCTACTTATTTGCATTTGAATTAAAAGTTATTTTCACAGACACTGTACCAGTAACAAGTACATTGCTATTGTGGTTGTTATAGGGGCCAAGTCCCCCACAACACTGTATAGCCCATTTAAAATGCATTATGGGGAATGGATTCCCTTTAACTTCCTATTGCTTCAGGAAATAACACACGTTCATAGCCTCAACCCTACCTCTGTACTGAAGTGTCTAAAGATCCTGTGCATGGGTCATTGTGAAGGCAGGGGTGCAGAGTCAGCAGTGACATCACCTATTGTAATTGGTGGATCCTGTGTTATCAGCTGTGTATAGAGGGGTAATTGTAATCCTGCCTCTGACAAATTTCTGTAACTCTTTCTGAAAGAACAGGAATTATGAGTCTAAAAAACTCTGGTGGCCAGCATAGAAATAGCAAGATAACTAATTTTTGTCAGCGGGGTACCAGAATGAGAGACAAGAGAATGGTCAGGTCCAACCTCATATTCCAGGTGCCCCTCCACCAACACCAGGGAAACCGCTGGCACAGAACCCTCCTCCACAGACCCCAAGGGTTTTAAAAGGGACTTGTGGAACACATTGGAAATCTTGAATGAAGCTGGGAGGCGTGACCTATAGGCTACGGGATTGACTATTTCCATGATATCATATGGACCAATGAACTTTGGACCCAACTTGGCTGACGGAACCTTAAGTTTGATATTCCGCGTGGAAAGCCAAACCTTCTCTCCAACCTGAAATGTATGACCTGAGACTCTCTTCTTGTCTGCAAAGAATTTATACGTTCCCTGAGCCATGGAGATATTACGATGGACCAGATTATTTAAATGCTGTACAGACCCCTCCGCCCCAGGACAACCAGAATCCAAGCGGGAAAATTCCCCAAAATGTGGACTGAACCCGTAGTTAACCAGGAATGGGGACATACCGGTGGACTGATTTACACGGCTGTTGAAGGCAAACTCAGGCAAAGGCAACGCATCACACCAATCATCCTGCTTAACAGAGGCCAAACATCTAAGAATTTGTTCAAGGGATTGATTGGTGTGTTCAGTCTGCCCATTACTCTCAGGGTGGTACGCAGAAGAAAAAGATAATGTAGTGCCCACTTTCCTACAGAATGCCCTCCAGAACCTAGCCACAAATTGCACACATCAGTCAGACACCACATTCATGGATTCCCCATGCAGACGGACAACGTGCTGCACAAACAGCCTGGACAAGGTTTCAGCTGAGGGTAGTGCGGACAAGGGTATAAAATGGGCCTGCTTAGAAAACCTGTCCACCACCACCCACACAACAGTATTACCCCTAGAAGGAGGGAGATAAAATTGTTACCATCTTTTCAGTTAGCCATTAAAAGGTATCAACCACTGAGGACTCTCAAATCTGAATATTTTTGGATGTAGTCAGAATTTTGTAGATCTATCTTTTTCAGTGATTTTTTTTTACTTTTTTTTAACATAAAATACAGACATTTGGCAAAAATATTAGATTCGCCTACAGGTCATAGTAAAACTAGGCACTAGAGTTGAGCGATACTTCCCGATATCAAGAAGTATCGGATCGGAATGGGTATCGCCGATACCAAAAAGTGTCGGCAATACCCGATTCCGATACCGGAAATCCAATGCAAGTCTATGGGACAGAAATATCGGAACTAAAAAAAACCCTTTCTTTCCTTGTAAACACTAAATATGCACACACAGAATACATATATATATATATATATATATATATATATACATGTCATTGTGACATATATATATATATATATATATATATATATATTTATAGTTCATACACTTCTACATAGTAAAATAGCCTCTGATTCAATTGCCGGGTAATGCCGGCCGATACCCGATATTTGCAGTATCGGAATGCTCAACACTACTAGGCACATGTTTCTTTGCGAGCTGGTATGCAGAACTGTTTGCTTTCCCAGGAATAGGATTTCCTCAAAAAAAACAGATGTGAGCCAGAGATTTATTAAGTAATAAATTGTCACATGTTTCTGGTTTGAAGGGAAATACAAGAAAAAGAAAGGAAAGAAAGAAAAGAAAGGAAAGAAAGACAGACTCACAAATACAGTAGAAATAGATCATTATTTTCTAACGTTTCCACCTTCCTATTACTGTACATTGGTCTGATTGCCTACATATTGTAACATACCGATTGTTGCTTTCTTACATTCTAGTCTACATTCTTTTAATGGGTCAAAAGTTCATTCTGTATAAGAATCTCCATCTTTTCTTGATTCTCATGTGGATCTATTCAGCCAGATTTACCCATGAATTCCTCCCCTAGAGCACACAGGTAATTTTTGGTTACGTAAGAAACAAAGGCCAATTTCTTTCTAAGAGTATGTGTACACGATCAGTAATGGATCAGTGTTTGTTCAGGATTTGTATAGGTGAAATCTGCACCAAATCTGCATCTGAGGTCACTGGCAGGTCACCTGCATTTTTGATGCGTTTTTTCATTGCATGCTTTTTTTGTCACTTGAAATAAAGCTAATTGAAATCTGGCTTCTGGGAAAGAAAAAAAGTGATTTCCTGTTTGCAGATATATTGGGGTATGTGCACACGGTCAGTAAAAACGCTGCAGGTTGGACGCCGCGTATATCCGGAGCGTCT
The DNA here is from genome assembly GCA_033576555.1 of Oophaga sylvatica. Taxonomy (NCBI): domain Eukaryota; kingdom Metazoa; phylum Chordata; class Amphibia; order Anura; family Dendrobatidae; genus Oophaga; species Oophaga sylvatica. The sequence continues at coordinate 842,518,538 of JARQOD010000001.1, forward strand.
AACCCACAGCAGCCAGATGTTACAGCATAGTGGATGGGATTTCAAGAAATCCCATGTCCACTATGTGTGCACCGATGCGCTCGGCTTCCCTGAGGAGACGGACATGCGGTGCGTCTTTCCAGACCGCGACATGTCAATTTATGTAGCGGAAACGCTCAGTCTCCGCTGCGTAAATTACCCATAGACTTTTATTAGATGCGGTAAAACAGCATTATCTTCCTAATCACTTGCGTATTAAGTGCGGGAACACAGCTTACTGTGCATGTGTACTAACTTATATAATGGTGAATGTTGTGACACAGCCGGACGTACATGACACAGGAAGTGGAGGAAAGCACAAAGAGATGTCCACTCCTTTTCTAATAAATAAATAATAGTTTAAAAAAAAATAGCGTGGGGTCCCCTATATTAGTTAACCAGCCAGAGTAAAGCAGACTGCTGGGACTGGTATTTCAGGCTGGTAAGCAGGGTGGATTTGATTTAAATCAAACTGATTTAAATCACGATTTAAATCACGATTTAAATCACTAGTCAGTAAGGCTTGATTTAAATCAGTGATTTAAATCAAAGTTTCTACCAGACCGGTATATCTAATTTCATCATGTGCGATACGCCCCAGACCGGTGTATCTAATTTCATCATGCGCGATATGCCCCAGACCGGTGTATCTAATCCCATAATGCGATACACTACACTCAGCCCTGTATCTAGATACATGCAGTGTGTCATGTGCTGTGAATAATCCCAGTGTGTGATACTCTCCACGTATCTGTGCTCAGTTTATAATACAGCGAGCAGCATGAACTAACAGAATAGATGCTGCCGGTCGTCCTCAGTGACAGCCTACTTGTCAGTATCACTGGCAGTCCCCAACAAAATGGCTCCGCTCTGTGAGCCTAAACTACATCCTCTGTTATTACAAACACCTAGTAACGGAGGAGAGAAGTCACACGTGATCAGACCCCGCCTGCATTTACTACTGTCGCAATACGAGCTAGCAGTTTATATTTCAGCAGCTGCTCTGCCTAGTGTTTAAAAGTGGAAATACCAAACATTTTACAATTATTTTTCAGATTTTATTTCTCGGCCTGCTGCCATTATAAGGAAAGAATGTAATAAACCTCAGATCGTACACACAAACAGATCCAGACTTGTTTGTCTGTGGCTATGCTGCAGTATTGTGCTCAAAGTTTCACTTTCATTTTCTTGTCTGCTTGCCCTTCCTCCTCCTCACACTTAGATGTCACGCTGTATAGCAGATATATATATGTGATGACAATAATCTATATCAAAAGGGCAACATACTATATAACATGCGCATAGCTATATGATAACATAGATTTACCTGACAGAAAGTCCAGTGGGTCAAAACGGAATCCGTTATACGCTGTCTCCGGCTAGAGGGTGACCGGGGTCTAAGCTGACCCTAACTGGGGTCCTAACTAATCCCTCAACCTGGAGGTACTGTTAAAGGTACAGAGGTCCAGGCCACCAGCGTAAACCCTGTCTCCTATCAATCCCTGCCAACTGTATTCTAGTCCTAAGAAGGACCCTGAATACCACCAAAGGGAATGACCGGGTAACGGTTAATGAACAGAAAGACATACAAGAAAGATAAGAAATAAAGTAAATAAAGTCTTACATACAACACTCACACACAGTAGGAACACCTTAGGTCTCAGAGATAAACTATAAGCTGTAAGAGTAAAAACAACTAAGGAGCTCTTAGCTTAAGTATTCCCAGAACCGATCCAGTCTGCTAAACTATATGAATGCTTTCACCGGCATCCAACACCCAGACTGGCAGGAATATAAAGGAAACTAATTAGAACATAATCCAAAGCAGCCGGGCGAGGCTGGACCTAGTCTTAGCAAAGAGCTAGATAAAATTAACTCTCTCATTACCAAACACAAAGAAACAGCAGCTCAGCTGTGAGAAGTCAGAATGTGCAATCGCGACGATCTTCGTGGCGATGCACCCATGACAGTACCCCCCCTTCTACGAGGGGCCTCCGGACCCTCATGACCAGGTCTGTCCGGGTAAATTGTGTGAAAGGTCCGAACCAATCGATCTGCGTTATCATCAGACGCAGGGACCCACGTCCTCTCCTCAGGACCATACCCCCTCCAATGAACTTCCACGTTATCATTGACTACCACTGAAGGAGGAGGTAGAGGTGACGGTATGACTGGTGCCACATACTTTTTAAGTAATGACTTGTGAAACACATTATGAATTTTAAACGTAGGAGGGAGGTCCAGACGAAATGCCACAGGATTAATTATGGAACTGATCCTGTATGGCCCGATGAATCTGGGACCCAACCTCCAGGAGGGAACTTTAAGTTTTATATTCCTGGTAGACAACCACACCAGATCGTTCACCTTCAGATCTAGACCAGAAACTCTCCTCCTATCAGCCATCCGTTTGTAAGGGTTCTCCGTAACCTTCAGTCTTAAGCGATCTGGAACTATCAGTCTCCCTGGAAGTCCACAGGGTGTCCCCCTGAGCCCCCAATACCTCCCCCTCAAGCTCAGAGCATACAGCTGACACTACAACTCCCTCCTGAGGAATAGGAACCGGATCATCCGTCTTCCCGACCTCTGGGAAAGTACGAGATAAGGCATCAGGAAGCAACTTTATTGAGCAGTCATATGTGCGATGAGGAGGTAACTCCTTACACCCCTCCTCTGAGAACTTCTCCCAAAAGTCCTCCAGAAAAGGAGGCAAAGTCCTAGGCACAACCGCACCGATGACCGTGCTCATACAGTTATTCTTGCAAAATTCACCCCACTGGCTTATCTTTCTGGATTGCCAATCAATCACTGGGTTATGTTTAGCCAACCAAGGAAGTCCCAACACAATAGGAGCAGGCAGACCCTCCAACACATAACAAGACAATTGCTCTTTATGTATTGCCCCTACTCGAAGATCTATGTTATGAACAGCTTGTACCAAGCTACCTTGACCAAGAGGTCTAGAATCAATAGAGAGTATAGGGACCGGTTTGGCCAATACACTCAGTTGCATACCATGCACCTGGGCAAACCGAGTGTCCACCAGATTAGCCCCGGACCCACTATCAAGAAAAACAGAAATCCTCTCAGTTCTAGTACCAATCACCACCTCCGCAGGCACGAGAAACTGAGAGGGATTTGGGGACGAAATACACACTCCCAGGTTAACTCCTTGGTTCAAAGAGGTCCGGGATGGACACCCCCCAACAAAATGTCCCTCTCTCCCGCAAAAGAAACACCTTCTAGTCTTGCGGCTCACCGCTGATTCCCTCCTACAAAATGATGTCCCTCCCAACTGCATGGGTTCCTCAGAACAGACCAGGGGAACCTCAGTATAAGGGACTTTAGTAGTAGGTGGAGTCATCACGGGGGGCGGAGTTACCTCGCGTCTTCCCCGAAGACGTCTATCAATGCGAATAGCGAGGGCCATAGCAGCCTCCAGTGATGGAGGAGAATCATACTGAGCCAACACATCTTTTAATTTGTCAGACAACCCTTGACAAAACTGGCTCCTAAGAGCTGGGTCATTCCACTGAGTATCTGTTGCCCATCTACGGAACTCAGAAGAATATTCCTCCGCTGGACGATTTCCTTGCCGTATTTTACGTAACCTTGTTTCAGCAAGGGAGACTCGATCCGGATCATCATATACCAGACCCAGGGCAGTAAAAAATCGATCCACTGACTGGAGATCTGGGGAGCCTGGAGGAATAGAGAACGCCCAAGATTGAGGGTCCCCTTGTAAGAGCGAGATAACAATTCCCACCCTCTGCTCTTCACTCCCAGATGACCGAGGCCGCAGCCGAAAGTACAATTTACATGCCTCCCGGAAAGTAAAAAATTTGTCCCGCCCACCAGTGAACCTGTCCGGGAGAGCAACCTTAGGTTCAGATCTGGTTTGCTCCGGGGGGGACAAAACCTTGGACTTAATGTCTGCCAACTCCATGGACAATCCCTGCAACTGCCGGGCCAGCTGGGCTACTGGATCCATGATAGCTGGGGAGAATCTTTAGTATTGGCCGGTGAAAATGTCACGCTGTATAGCAGATATATATATGTGATGACAATAATCTATATCAAAAGGGCAACATACTATATAACATGCGCATAGCTATATGATAACATAGATTTACCTGACAGAAAGTCCAGTGGGTCAAAACGGAATCCGTTATACGCTGTCTCCGGCTAGAGGGTGACCGGGGTCTAAGCTGACCCTAACTGGGGTCCTAACTAATCCCTCAACCTGGAGGTACTGTTAAAGGTACAGAGGTCCAGGCCACCAGCGTAAACCCTGTCTCCTATCAATCCCTGCCAACTGTATTCTAGTCCTAAAAGGACCCTGAATACCACCAAAGGGAATGACCGGGTAACGGTTAATGAACAGAAAGACATACAAGAAAGATAAGAAATAAAGTAAATAAAGTCTTACATACAACACTCACACACAGTAGGAACACCTTAGGTCTCAGAGATAAACTATAAGCTGTAAGAGTAAAAACAACTAAGGAGCTCTTAGCTTAAGTATTCCCAGAACCGATCCAGTCTGCTAAACTATATGAATGCTTTCACCGGCATCCAACACCCAGACTGGCAGGAATATAAAGGAAACTAATTAGAACATAATCCAAAGCAGCCGGGCGAGGCTGGACCTAGTCTTAGCAAAGAGCTAGATAAAATTAACTCTCTCATTACCAAACACAAAGAAACAGCAGCTCAGCTGTGAGAAGTCAGAATGTGCAATCGCGACGATCTTCGTGGCGATGCACCCATGACATTAGATTCACATTCTTCTTGTGTTGTGCAGATCTATTCCACTCCAAACAATCAGAAACATATTGTCTAACTTCTTGGACTTGGCACTGAAGGGGTTGATTCTGTATTCATATAGGTTTGTAGAACAATAGGATTAAGGTCTTTTTCTCAACTCTGTTCATGTTGTAACATTTTTGCCGTGAAGAAGAGGCTGGGACCTCTGCGGAGTCAAATTCAGTTTTGAGAACTGAGTAAATAAAGCGAGCGTCTGTGATAATATAGGAGAGAAACTGCCCACTAATCCTACAGAAACCTCTGGAAGAGCATGGCATTGTGAATGTTACACATATACAGCCTTTATTCTACTGAGTTAAACAACTCAGCTTTATCTCATGATGGAAGAACCTTTGGATGGTAAAATATTTTCCTCAAAAAGCAGTTTATTGAAAAAAAATCCGATTTAAATCAAAAAAATCCGATTTAAATCAAAAAAATCCGATTTTTTTGATTTTTTTAAAAAAATCATTGATTTTTATCCACCCTGCTGGTAAGGATCCAATATCCATGAACCTTACCAGCCTGATAATAGTTTATTTTCCATTTTTTTTCTTTTTACTCCCACATTCATTTTTTTGTATTGTATGTTTATGATATTATTTCTATATGTCTCACAGCAACTGATGAAGGTCTATTGATTTGACCGAAACGTTTGACGTACCACTGTATGGGATTGGATAAATCATCTGTTTCATGCTATCACACTAAGTTGAGTGCCAGCTTCTTTTTTCATGCATTGTCACGGTTTGGGAACCTACCTCGGCACCACTATATAGTTGTGCACACGTGATTTTGTACATCCGCTACATAAATTGACATGCTGCGGTTTGAAAAGATGTGCCGCATGTCTCTTTCCGCAGGTAAGCAGGAGGCGTCTCTGCACGCATCGTGGACATGGAATTTCTTGAAATCCCATCCACTATGCTGTAACATCTGGCCGCTGGGGGTTGGACGCTGCAGATGTATGCAGCGTCCAACCCGCAGCGTTTACTGACCTTGGGAACATACCCCAATATCTGCTGTGCATCTGGATTTAGTCACGGAAAGACAGCATTACAATTATTGTATCCACAGACTTACGTTTTATTTCTTTATCTATGAGGGTGAGTAGAAAAAGTTATATTAAAACTTCTGTTGGCCGCATTGTCTTGTCGGCCGCTTTCTGATCGAGCTCGCTGTCTCTCCAGTCATTGCTGTGCAGGTATTGACTTGTTACATCACTGTATTTGTGATTGCATTGGGAGAAACAATGGCTGCCCCATTTGTGATTTGCAACAATTAGTCTTTTGTGGTCTTAGGGTGTGTCTGGGCAAAAATGTATCAAGTGTTTTGTTGTGAATAAGTTTGTAGAGATGAAAAAAGAAGTTCAATGAAAGTTGCACAGGTTTCAGCCATGATAAAGAAGCCAGACGCCCACGGCTGAGGACCACATTGAGCGTGCCCATGATCTCATTCTGATAGCTAAATGAGTGACAGTGGAGTATGTGGAAAATCATTCAGTTCTGATGAAGAGGTAAACACAACAGTGCATTCTTGGCTGTCAGCTCAACCGAAAATATTTTTGAATGACGGAACACGAAAGCTGGTTATCAGTTGGACAACTCTCTCGAAAAGCAAATGATACTTACAGTCATGGGCGAAAGTGTTGGTACCCTTGAAATTGTTCCAGAAAATAAAGTATTTCTCCCAGAAAATTATTGCAATTACACATGTTTTGTTATACACATGTTTATTTCCTTTGTGTGTACACAACGCAAAAAAAAAGAAAAAAAGCCAAATTAGACATAATTTCACACACAACCTCGAAAATGGGCAGGACAAAATTGTTGGCACCTTTCCAAAATTGTGGGCAAACAACTTTATTTCAAGCATGTGATGCTCATTCAAACTCACATGTGGAAAGTAACAGCTGTGGACAATATGAAAAGTCCACCTGAAATCACATAAAAATTTAAAAAGTTGACTCAATCTGCATTGTGTGTCTGTGTGTGCCACAGTAAGCATGGAGAGTAGAAAGAGGAGAAGAGAACTGTCTGAGGACTTAAGAACCAAAATTGTTGAAAAATATCAAGAATCAGAAGGTTACAAGTCCATCTCCAGAAATCTTGATGTTCCTTTGTCCATGGTGCACAACTTAACCAAGAAGTTTACAACCCATGGCACTGTAGCTAATCTCCCTGGACGTGGACGTCAGAGAATAATTGATGAAAGTTTGCAATGCAGGATAGTCCGGATTTTGGAGAAGCAGCCCCAATTAAGTTCCAAAGAAATTCAAGCTGTTCTGCAGGTTCAGGGTGCATCAGTGTCCGCGGCAACTACCCGTTGACATTTGAATTAAATTAAACACCAAAGCAGGAGACCCAGGAGGACCACACTGCTGACACAGAGACATAAAAAAGCTAGACTGCAGTTTCCCAAAATGTATGTGAGTAAGCCAAAATCCTTCTGGGAAAGCATCTTGTGGACAGATGAGACCAAGTTAAAGCTTTTTGGCAAACACATCATTCTACGTTTTACTGAAGATGGAATGAGGCCTACAAAGAAAAGAACAACTTCAACTCAATCTACAAAAAAAAAACAAGTCCCCACTCAAGTCCATCATGTGTCAATAAAAATATAGGGGGCTTTCACATTACTGATAGCAAAAAAGCTCTGAAGAAGCATTACGGGTCCTCCCCAAAAAGAGATCCAGCAAAATCTGCATTCCCAAATCCAAGTGCCACCTCCTTTCTGAGCCCCACAGTGTGCCTAAATCACTTTTAATGTCCAAATGTTTGGCATTTCTGTAGTGATGAGAGCCCACTTAAATTACAGGGTACATGCTCCAGAAGCATGAGCTGGGCACAATATATAGGCACTGCAATGTACTGGACACTACAAGGTACGTATCACTACAAGGTAGTGGGCACTGCAATGACAGATTTGCAATTTTCACTCTGCAAAATCCAGTTCTGCTTGTTTCTTGAAAACATCCATTAAGTCAAAATTGTCACTACACCTGAAGATATGTTCCCAGATGGGTGCAATTTCTAAAATGGGTTCACTTGAGGGGGTATTCCGCTCTTCTGGCACTTAGGGGCTCTGTATATGGAGTCCGAAAACCATTCTACAAAAATTTGCTCTCCAGTAGCGCACCTTCCCTCTTGAGCCTTGCCATATGGATAAGCAGTTCTCTACAGCCACATTTTGTTGCCATTTTTACCCATTTCCCCATATGAAAATGTAAAATCTGGGGCTAAAATTTCTTTTTTTGTGGTAAAAATGTAATTATTTTTTCTTCATCACTCAATGGTATAAAAATCTGTGACACACCCATGGTGTCAATGTGGCGACTTGACTGTTAGATGAATTAATTGAGAGGTGTAGTTTTTAAAATGGGGTCACTTATGGTGGGTTCTGCTGTTCTGGCACCATTGGGGCTCTGCCAATGTGACACGGCACCCACAAACCAGTACTGCAAAATCTGCACTATAGTATGGTGCTCCTTCCCTTCTGAGCTTTCTACTGTGCCTGAATAGGAGTTCCCCATTACATAAAGTATTGGCACACTCAGGAGAAATTGCACAGCAAACTGAGAGGTCCATTTTTTCCTATTATCCCTTATAAAAATTAAAGGGAATCTGTCACCCCATTTTTCGACCATCAGCTGTAGCCACCGCCATCAGGGGCTTATCTACAGCATTCTGTAAAGCTGTAGATAAGCCCCCGATGTCACCTGAAAGATAAGAAAAACGAGTTATATTATACTCACCCAGGGGCGGTCTGCCGTCCGGTCCGATGGGCGTCACGGTCTGGTCTGGCGCCTCCCATCTTCTAGCAAAGCCCTCCTCTTCTTTGCTTCCCGTTGCTGCTTCAGTGCACTGCTCTGCCCTGGTGAGGGCAGAGCAGAATACTGCAGTGCGCAGGCGCCGGACCTCTCTGACCTTTCCCAGCGCCTGCGCACTGCAGTACTCTGCTCTGCCCTCACCAGGGCAGAGCAGTGCACCTGCGCCAGAGTCGCAACAGACGCAAAGAAGAGGAGGGCTTCGCTAGAAGATGGGAGGCGCCGGACCAGACCGCGACACCCATCGGACCGGACCGGACGGCGGACCGCCCCTGGGTGAGTATAGTATAAATCGTTTTTCTTCTCTTTCAGGTGACATCGGGGGCTTATCTACAGCATTACAGAATACCGTAGTTAAGCCCCTGATGGTGGCGGCTACAGCTGATGGTTGACAAATGAGGTGGCAGATTCCCTTTAAAAACTTGGGACTAAAACAACATTTTAATCGTAAAAATGTACCATATTCATTCTTTCTTCACCACCCAATGGTATGAAATTCTGTGAAGCACATGTGGCATCAATAAGCTGACTGTACCTCTAGATAAATACACTGAGGCGTGTAGTTTGTAAAGTGGGGTAACTTATGGGGGGATTTGCTTTTCTGGCATGTCAATGTCTATGCCAATGTCACATGGCACCCTCAAGCCACTCCAGCAAAATCTGTACTCCAGTATGGCACTCCTTTCCATCTGTGCTTTGCACTGTGCCTTAAAAGTTGTTTTTGACCACATATGGAGTATTGGCGTACTCAGGAGAAATTGCGTAACAAATTGTACCATTCATTTTCTGCTATTACCTCTTTTGAAAATTAAAAACTTGGGGTCAAATCAACATTTTACTGGAAAAAATGGTAATTCTCCACTTATTTAGTTCAATATTATAAAATGCTATGGATCGCCTGAGTGTAACAAATACTCAATATAACCCTTGGTGAATTCCTTGAGAAGTGTAGTTTCCAAAATGGTGTCACTTGTGGTTTCTGCTGTTTTGGCAGTCAGGGGCTCTTCAAATATGACATGGCATCCCCAATCTATTCCAGCCAAAATAATGCTCCAAAATTCAAATAGAGATCATACCTTTCCAAACCCTGCTGTGCACCCAAACAGTAGTTTTCCACCACATTTTTGGTATCGCTGTACTTAGGTGAAATTGCACAACAAATTGTATGGTCCATTTTCCTGTGTTACCCTTGTGGAAATTAAAAATTTAGGGCATAAACAATATTTTTGTGGGAAAAATGTATTTTTTTTTCATTTTCACAGCTCAGTATTATAAAATTCTGTGAAGCACTTGTGGGTTCAAGGTGCTCATAACACCTCTAAATAAATTCCTTGAGGGGTCTAGTTTCCAAATGGGGGTCACTTGTGGGGGATTTCTACTGTTTAGACACATCAGGGGCTCTGTAAACGCGACAAGACATCTTCTATCTATTCCAACCAATTTGGCAGTCCAAAAGTCAAATGCTGCTCCTTCCCTTCAGAGCCCTGCCTTTCGCCCAAACAGTAGTTTTCCACCACATATGGACTATCAGTGTACTCAGGAGGAATTGCACAGGAAATTTTGGGGCCCATTTTCTCCTGTTATCCTTGTGAAAATGCAAAATTTGGGGGCAAAAGCATCATTTTTGTGGGAAAAATAAAAATGTTAATTTAGTCCCTCCACAGTGATTTAATTCCTGTGAAGCACCTAAAGGGTTAATAAACTTCTTGAATGCTAGTTTGACGGGTGCAGTTTTTAAAATAGTGTCACTTTTGGGTATGCTCTGTTACATAGGCCCCTCAAAGTCACTTCAAATGTGATGTGGTCCCTAAACAAATTGGATTTGAAAATTTTGTAGGAAAAATAAAAAAAATTGCTGATAAAGTTTTAACCTTTCTAACTTCCCAACAAAAAAAATATGTTTTAAAAATGATGCTGAATTGCTGAGGTAAAGTAGACAAGTGGTAAATGTTATTTATTATCTATTTTGTGTGGCATAACTATCTAGTTTAAGAGTATAAAAATTAAAAGCTTGAAAATTACGAAAGTTTCAAATTTTTGTCAAATTTTCAATATTTTCATAAATAAACAGAAATCAAATCGATCAAAATTTACCCCTAACTTACAATACAACATGTCTCAAAAAATATTCTCAGAATCACTGGGATATGTTGAAGCGTTCCAGAGTTATCACCACAAAGTGACACATGTCAGAATTGTAAAATTTTGCCTGATTAGGAAGGTGAAATCAGGCTTGAGGGTGAAGGGATTAATGCAGTTGTTTTGTAAGATTAGAATGCCAAGTTATTCACAGCATATCACATGTTTGAAAAGAATGATGTGTCTGCATGAAAACCATCGCACCTGACAAGTGAGCTTTTGGTATATTCATAGGTGATTGTCGGCTTGTATAGATGACAAACCTCCACAAATGCTATTTCACCGATTATCAGCCTGCCTAAATGGGCCTTAAAGCACCACTCTGGCATTTTTTATGACATCTCTGGAGTAGTATTACTAATCCATGTTTCTGCAGTGAGGGGCATTGTATGTGAGGGTCGGTGTTCTGCCCATCTGAGTACAGTCATGGCCAAAAGTTTTGAGAATGACACAAATATTATATTTTCACATGATCTGCTGCCCTCTGGTTTTTATGTGTGTTTGACAGATGTTTTTATCACAGACAGAAATATAATTGCAAACATATGAGTAACAAAAGCTTATATTGACAGTTAGAATGAGTTAATGCAGCAAGTCAATATTTGCAGTGTTGACCCTTCTTCTTCAGGACCTCTGCAATTCTCCCTGGCATGCTCTCAATCAACTTCTGGACCAAATCCTGACTGATAGCAGTCCATTTTTGCACAATCAATGCTTTCATATTGTCAGAATTTTTAGGTTTTTGCTTGTTCACCCGTCTCTTGATGATTGACCACAAGTTCTCAATGGGACTAAGATCTGGGGAGTTTCCAGGCCATGGACCCAAAATCTCTATGTTTTGTTCCCTGAGCCATTTAGTTATCACCTTTGCTTTATGGCAAGGTGCTCCATCATGCTGGAAAAGGCATTGTTGATCGCCAAACTGCTCTTGGAGGGTTGGGAAAAGTTGCTCTTGGAGGACATTCTGGTACCATTATTTATTCATGGCTGTGTTTTTAGGCAAGACTGTGAGAGAGCCGATTCCCTTGGCTGAGAAGCAACCCCACACATGAATGGTTTCAGGATGCTTAACAGTTGGCATGAGACAAGACTGGTGGTAGCGCTCACCTTGTCTTCTCCGAATGAGGCGTTTTCCTGATGTCCCAAACAATCGAAAAGGGGATTCATCAGAGAAAATAACTTTACCCCAGTCCTCAGCAGTCCACTGCCTGTACCTTTTGCAGAATATCAGTCTGTCCATGATGTTTTTTCTGGAGAGAAGTGGCTTCTTTGCTGCCCTCCTTGAGACCAGGCCTTGCTCCAAGAGTCTCCGCCTCACAGTGCATGCAGATGCACTCACACCTGCCTGCTGCCATTCCTGAGCAAGCTCTGCACTGCTGGTAGACCGATCCCGCAGCTGAAACACTTTTAAGAGACGTTACTGGCGCTTGCTGGTCTTTCTTGGGTGCCCTGGAGCCTGACGTTGGTATAGTCGAGTTGTTTACTCGTACGAAACCCAGGACTCTAGAAATGAGCCCCCTTTTACCCTTATCAATATACCCCAGTTATCCATACCCCAATAACGAATTACAGTAATTCTTTGGAATATGTATGGCCACAGCAGCCTTTATTTAAGTACAAACAACAATAACAATAAATAACAATATATAACAATATATTGTAAGCTTTCCGGGGGGTTTAGCTCTAGGATCGCTGTCTGGGTAGACAGAATGGCACGGAAACAGTTCATTCAGACAGCAGTTTGGTGAAAACTGGCCGCAACCAGTTTTATTAAAGTCCACAGCACACAGATAAAAACAAATCATAAACAGAAAACCTGGGCTTGTCTAGCCACTAACTTACACTTAGATAGATGGCCCTCTCTATCCGGGACCCAGACTCTACCAGTCTGTGCCCAAAACAACACATATCACATATGTTACCAGTATGGAGTTTCACAGACACTCCTCTTTATGTCCGAAGGCAACTCCAATGTCCAGACTTGAGAGAGGTCACCTCCTATTCAGTCGCTATTCGCACGGATTCTCACTGCGACTACTCCTGTGTCCGGGGTACTTCCTGCACCCAGACTGAGATAGCTCACACTCTTAGAGACTGCTTCCTTGTGCCAGGACACCTCCCTGTGTCCGGGCTAAAGACAGCTCCCACACTCTTGGAGACACCTTCTGTGTCTGGACCCCTTGTCCAGACTGAATGAGCTCTCTGACTGTGCTCCCAAGCACCTACTTCTGGCTTCCTAATCAACACCTGAGTGGATTCAGGTCTGAGCTGCAAGCGTGTACTGAATGGCAGGTGTAGTGACCTTTCTTTACCACCAGGTTTACAAAGCCACACATTTCGCTCATACCAGTCAGCAAGGTACTTAGGTGAAATATACACCTCATTCACCACATATTCCTTCACTGTCTCACATATCCCCTCCCTCTTCTCCAGACCGGAGGGCTGGTCATCCAGACCGGAGGGCTGGTCAACAATCCAACAGAGACAGTGAACTCTGGACCAGTCATGGCCCTCATCAGCTTCATCCTCACCACTGTCATAGCCAACATCAGTTTTCTCTTCATCTGAAGCATCCGCACTACCCTGTACCCTCCCAGGCCTATACTCTCTGCGGGCCTCGGGTATCCTGCACGGTTTCATCTTGACTTTAGTGCCAGCCTCAGTCTCGGTATAGTGGCTCACCAGATAAGTACGACCAGGCACGTCAGAACAGCTCTGCTGATTCTTCCTCAGAAACTTTCGTACCTCCTGTTTTTGGGGCACTGACCCTGTGTCACCCACTGTCACAGGAGGTATAGGGGTTTTCTCTAATTCCCCCTGAACTTTCTTTAGCACATCTACTTTCTTAAATATCAGTTGATTCATAAATTCTACCTCACAGAACCCAAGCGCCTCTGTCATGGTCTCTGACCATTCCGAGCCACACTGTTCAAACGATTGGCACTGTAGAGGGAGCTGATCGTTTTTCTTGGTCGGTACACATAATTTATCCTCTTCTGGTACAGCCTCACTTTGCATAAGACTCAGAGCTCTTACTTCTTTCTCCAGGAGATCCTCATGGCTACGCATCTTCTCCTGTAGTTGTTGGACGTCCTTTACGTCTTTGGCCCCTTCTTCAGGCTCTTCTGGTAGGACATGCTCAGAAGCCCTACCATCAGTCTTCTTTTCCACCACGTTCTGCATCCCATCTGAGCTCCCGTGTATCTGCAGCGGCAACGGAGCGACACATCGCCCCTCCCACTCACTGGGACGTGGTTCAAGTGTAGACTCCATGAAAATGCGCCTGAGCTCACCAAGGCCAACCCGAGGTCTCAAAATCTCATCTTGGGATTTATCCAGATCCTTTGGTCGCTCGGGAACTCCGATGGCGCACCGGGCGCCGAATTTCCGGCCCGAGCTTCGTGAGTCGCAGCCACGGATCCGGACAGTACACCGTCCACGCCGCTGTCTCCGGCAGAAACATATTCCGGGGCAGAGTCATTCCCCACATCTTCAGTCTTGTTCCTCACAGCTTCACTTGATACATCAACCTCTGGTGAGGCACCTGGCCTGGTGTCCACCACTTCCATGGCTTTCTCCACCTCTGCAGCATCACCTTCAGAGTCCTTGGCCTGATGCAGATCCACACCATACATTGATAACTTCTCATTTTCAACAGCATCCACTTGTGCTGTGTTCAGTTTCAGAGTCCTGTCTTTCACCTTAGTCTTCGCCAGGGAACCGGCCAACTGTACAACATCTTCAGATGCCATCCTCCGTCCGACTGCAAGGTCAGCCTCAGCCTTCCTCTCAGGACTCTCAATCTCCTCTGCTACCATGCCTTCCTCACTTGCACTGGTTGCTTTATGGTCATCAGATAATTCACTATCACTATCTGACCCCGTTTTCTCAGCCACATCTGTCTCACTGTCAGGGCTATACACTTCATTATCATTCATATCCTGCTTACTGTCAGGGTTATACAATTCATTTTCATTCACATCCTGCTCACTGTCAGGGTTATACAATTCATTTTCATTCACATCTTGATCTGGAACCTTAGTTAACATGTCATCCACAACATTAACTTCACCATCTGGTCCCTCAAGTATGTGACTCTGTGACAACCCCAGCACTATACTTCTATATAGCTCAGGTACTAGGAGCTGACTCACGACCTCTCCCTGGACTTCAGTGTCCCTATACAATAGGTTATTGTTCATGGCAGCATGAGGAAACCTCTCCTCAGAGCCAGGCTCTTGGGGAACCTCATTCAGAACAATTACATTCTCCTGTGCCGTTTTAAGAGTGGGGTCTCGCACCGGCTCACTCCCAAAATTGTCACAGGAGCCAGGCAGGTCAGGGACACTCGGTTCCCGAGAACCACCATCCTCGTCTCCCAACATCACCTGCAAAGAAATGTCATCTTTATCACGGTCATCATCAGTATCATGATCATCATTATCATTATCAATATTATCATGGTCATCATCATTATCACATAAGTTTAACGGCCCACTAGCACTGTGCTCCGCCCCTCGGGACTGCGCACCCTCAGTAGGAGCTTCATCACACTGTCCATCAGAAACACCCTTCCCCCAGAGATCCTTAGACCGGGGAAAGTCATTACCCAATATAACGGGGTGCACCAGGGTCTTCACTACCCCTACTTCATATGGAACCTCCCCGAGTTTGGGGACCAAGTCCACGGCAGTCTCTGGGTAGACTTTGGTGTCTTCATGGATGTACACCCCACTCAGGTGCTTATCAGGGATGAAGTCCCTATCACTCAGGCTGTCACATATGGAAGTCACTGGACTCTCTGAGTCCAAGAGGGCCTGTGCTGGGCAGTCACTTACAACCACCGGGGACCCCTGTGGTCCAGTCTCTTCGGCTGAGGTGGACACACACACAGGCTCTGCGCAGGGAGAGAGGGATCTGCCAACATCACAACACATAGGCTCCCCCTCTATTGGACAGTTGGCTGCAATTTCACGCCAGCTCCAACACTGTCCATCACACTCCCCCACCCACATGTCCCCTCGGGCCTGAACCCGCTTATCAGCATACCCCATGTCCCCAACAGCTGGAACGCTCTTACCGCGAGAGTTCAGCGTCCGGGAACTCCGAAGTGACGACCTCTCAGACGGCTGTACCTCAGGAGGACGTGCTTGGGTGTAGCGGTCCACTATCACCTTTTCAACTCCATAATCAGGCCTGCTGACTGCAGACTCCCAACTGTATCTCCAGTCACGAACTCCCCTGGCACGGGCTGTCACCGTAACACCCAGCCGGGTAAGAATCGCCGCTTTCAACTTGGCATAGTCTTCGCTGTCCTGCTTGCTCAGGTCAGCCCAGACTTTTTGGGGTTCCCCAATCAGATAGGGTACGACCGCCATGGCCCATTCAGATAGTGGTAGATTCTCTTTCTCTGCCAGTCTCTCAAACCTAGTAAGATATACCTCCACATCATCACGAGGTGTCATTTTTCTCAAGGACCGTCTTACCGCCTTCTTTATAGCGGACAACGCCGGTGCCTTCACAACATTACTTCGGGACGCGGCACCGAAATCCTTTTTTGGTGCTGTCATCTGCTCAACAAATAACCGGTTATTCTCCTGCTGCTGCAGGAATTGCTGCTGGGCCTGCTGCATGTGCTGCTGGTGCTGCAGGCGCTGCTGCTCCATGCTTCGCTGGGCCTGCACCAGGTACTCAACGAGTTCCTCCATACTGCCGGACTCATCTGTCTCAATCACAGCAGTCTTATGTTGCATATTAACTTGCGCCATTTGTTCAAACAGCGCCTCCATGCTGTCAGATATCTCTGTCTTCACAACGGCAGACTTCAGTCAAGGCACACACACTACACAGCTTTTTTCCACAGAAAATTCAGCCTTGCTGTGCAAACACTTTTTTTTTTTTTTCTTTTGCAAAGTCTATTAGGGCTACTGTCTCTTTAAGACTGCTCCACAAACTTTTCTTTGCTGCTGCACATTCCACAGTCATTTTCACAACAAGTTCAGCTTTGCTGTGCATACATTTTCTCTCGGCAGACCCTATCAGGGCCACTGTCTCTCCAAGACTGCTCCAAACAGACGTTTCTGCTGACACACACTTTTTTTTTTTTTTTTTCTGTTGCTATTTCAATAGACTTCACCTTTAATGCTGTCTCTCGCCACTGTGCTGCATGCACACTCCAGCACTAACTGTACCAGGCCCTGCGCTGCCCCAGCATTCTCCGCCAATTGTAAGCTTTCCGGGGGGTTTAGCTCTAGGATCGCTGTCTGGGTAGACAGAATGGCACGGAAACAGTTCATTCAGACAGCAGTTTGGTGAAAACTGGCCGCAACCAGTTTTATTAAAGTCCACAGCACACAGATAAAAACAAATCATAAACAGAAAACCTGGGCTTGTCTAGCCACTAACTTACACTTAGATAGATGGCCCTCTCTATCCGGGACCCAGACTCTACCAGTCTGTGCCCAAAACAACACATATCACATATGTTACCAGTATGGAGTTTCACAGACACTCCTCTTTATGTCCGAAGGCAACTCCAATGTCCAGACTTGAGAGAGGTCACCTCCTATTCAGTCGCTATTCGCACGGATTCTCACTGCGACTACTCCTGTGTCCGGGGTACTTCCTGCACCCAGACTGAGATAGCTCACACTCTTAGAGACTGCTTCCTTGTGCCAGGACACCTCCCTGTGTCCGGGCTAAAGACAGCTCCCACACTCTTGGAGACACCTTCTGTGTCTGGACCCCTTGTCCAGACTGAATGAGCTCTCTGACTGTGCTCCCAAGCACCTACTTCTGGCTTCCTAATCAACACCTGAGTGGATTCAGGTCTGAGCTGCAAGCGTGTACTGAATGGCAGGTGTAGTGACCTTTCTTTACCACCAGGTTTACAAAGCCACACATTTCGCTCATACCAGTCAGCAAGGTACTTAGGTGAAATATACACCTCATTCACCACATATTCCTTCACTGTCTCACAATATATATAACAATATATATATATATATATACCAATAACACATCAGGGAGGAGTCCTTGAAGCTACAAAGATCATGGTGAATTAAACCAATATCCTGTGAACAACATCCCACCTCTTACTCCCAGCCGTTACCCCACAGGCTCGGGAGCACCACCATTGAGGTGTGCTGTTCACCCAACCACCTGGGGATCCGCCCACTCCGTGTGAACTCCCCTTCCACCATTCACCAGATCACCACCACATAACTTCAAACAGTGGAGACCCTAAACAGAGTCCCCACAAACCAATTTCCACCAACTTCAAGGACTCTCTCCCCACCCCCTTGAGCCGCCATGACCCAAAATTAACCATCCAGTAACATCATCCAATAGGGAGGGAGGGTGGGACTACTGATGGGGCAAGACAGGAACTGCCCTGGGACCGCCCCATCACTGCCTTATAAACCCCCCCAACCACTCCCCCCCCTTATTTAAATGTTCCTCCCTCGTTTTAAACCCCTCCAAACCCCCGTCATGCCGGCCTCCGCCCACGCCTCTTTCTTGAGGGGAGGGAGGCTCTGCTCCGGCCATTACTTGACGTTGGTATAGTCGAGTTGTTTACTCGTACGAAACCCAGGACTCTAGAAATGAGCCCCCTTTTACCCTTATCAATATACCCCAGTTATCCATACCCCAATAACGAATTACAGTAATTCTTTGGAATATGTATGGCCACAGCAGCCTTTATTTAAGTACAAACAACAATAACAATAAATAACAATATATATATATATATAACAATATATATATATATATACCAATAACACATCAGGGAGGAGTCCTTGAAGCTACAAAGATCATGGTGAATTAAATCAATATCCTGTGAACAACATCCCACCTCTTACTCCCAGCCGTTACCCCCACAGGCTCGGGAGCACCACCATTGAGGTGTGCTGTTCACCCAACCACCTGGGGATCCGCCCACTCCGTGTGAACTCCCCTTCCACCATTCACCAGATCACCACCACATAACTTCAAACAGTGGAGACCCTAAACAGAGTCCCCACAAACCAATTTCCACCAACTTCAAGGACTCTCTCCCCACCCCCTTGAGCCGCCACAACGAGGGCCCATTGAAAACCTCAATGGCCCGAGACCCCCTAAGACCGCAAAGCCATGGCCCTTTCAATACCTTCCTGAATACCTAGTGCCCACATATCTGACCCAACAGCATTCAGATGAACCCCATCGGCCAACCAAAAATCCCCCTCCCCCTTCTCCAAATCCAAATGCCGCACCGACACATTACCATTCCGAGCCATGAATGAAGACACAGCCCTGTTAACCTTTATCCTGGCCTTATTGATTTTAACCAGAGACCTCATGTTCCTCCAACGGCTGCGTGGCACAATGTCAGACCAAACTAAAATGACCCCCGGATACAACACCCATAACCGCAAGCAATCCTGCTTGATATCTCGCACTAACTCACGAAAAGGACGTACCGCAAGATCATTCCCCCCGACATGGAGTACCAAAACATCGGGAGCACGGTCCAAGCGGGCGCACGCATGAATTTCGGGCAACACCCTTCTCCACTGCATTCCTCGAAAACCGAGCCATCGCACTACCGCCATAGACCGGGGAAATCCCAGTTGCCGACCATCAGTCCTGACGTCGGCTCTCAACGCTCCCCAGTGGACGAAGGAGTGACCAAAAATCCAAATCAGCATAGGAAGGGAACCTGAAATGAGAAAATAACACTAAACATCCCAAAAGATCACCCTTAACCAACTCCAAACTTCCCACGCAGGCCCTCAGAACAATCAAATACCACCTCGAAAAATCAAGGCCTAATATAACTCCTAAATCGATTAGACTTCCAACGCCCAATACGTTGTATTGATGCCGCGTCCAACCCCCTACCTGCCGCCTCAGTCGCCGCCCCAATCCGGAATGAATGCGTCCCAAAACGAGAATCATCGAGACCTAATGCTCGAATGGACTTTTTGAAAATGGCGTTGAACTGATACCTGGACAGGCTACCGCCATCGGCATGGCACAACAATGAGCCCCCCAACCCGGGGCCCAACTCCCAAAAACGCTGCAAACATAACACTGGACACATCGGGTACCCTGATACAATACCCAACACTACCCGACGGCCCCTCCCCTCTTGATCCGTCTTGGATTTACGCAACCAAAACTCAACACCACCCGCCGTCAATAATACATCCTTAGCCAACAAACCCCCCGCCGCCTGTCTATTACCCGAAACCAGCTCACCTACCCGCAAAGCCCCAAAGAATGCCAACGAAAAAGCCAGACGGAATAACAGAACTTCAAAACGAGAAGAACACGTCATGTCCAAAATAAAACCCAATCGCTCTAGCAAAGCGAAGGATACCGGGCGCCTCGTATCACCCAACCCCTTATTTCGACGAAAACCCTTTGCCGCCTGCTGCACCAAAAAGGTCTTTGACACATCGCTAATCCCCCGCAAACGAAACCCAAAAGATAGTGCTGCTAAAACCCGCGACACTTTTGCACAAGACCATCCTTCCCTCGCCCCTTGCCCCAACCAAGCCAATAAGGCCCTTTGTAAATCCACCCCATCCCCCAGAACTGGAATTGTCATTAAAAACTCTTCCCAGTTACGCCACACTGCCCGATAAGCCGCCCAAGTTTTTGGAGCCAACGATGCCCTAATCAGAGACTCTGCAGACCGTAAACCACCTTCCACAACTCCTCCGGGCAGGCTAGACCCTCGCCCTCCGCTTCCGGGGCCAATGAGCGAAAACGATCCCACTGTGAACGAGAAAGAGAATCAGCTATGTCATTCTTCACGCCCGGCACGTGCGTCGCCGTCACGTGTGCATTCAATTCCAAACATAACAAGACCAAACGTTGCAAAACTCGCACGACAGGAGGAGAGGACGCAGTAAGCCCATTAATCGCGCAAACAACTCCCATGTTGTCACAATTAAAACGCACCCTGCGATCACGAAACTCACTTCCCCATAAATGCACCGCCACCAGAATTGGAAAAATTTCCAATAATGTTATGTTCCGAACTAAGCCCTCAGCCACCCACTCTGCAGGCCAACGAGACGCACACCATTGCCCCCTGAAATAGGCTCCAAAACCAACCCCTCCGGCCGCGTCCGTAAACAACTCCAACACATCACTCCCAACAACCTCGGCCATGACCAAAGAGCGCCCGTTATATCCTTCTAAGAAGGAATCCCAAACTGCCAAATCCGCCTTAAGTTCCCCAGACAAACGTATGAAGTGATGAGGGGCTTTTATCCCTGCCGTAGCGCTAGCCAGCCTACGTGAAAAAACTCGCCCCATCGGCATCACTCGACATGCGAAGTTCAACTTCCCTAGCAACGACTGCAAATCACGCAACGACAACTTCTTCACCCGGCGCGCTCTACCTACTTCAGCCCGTAAAGCCAACAACTTTTCCTCGGGCAATCTGAACTCCCATGCCACCGTGTCGATGACTATTCCCAAAAAACACAAACAAGAAGATGGGCCCTCAGTTTTGCCTGGCGCCAAAGGAACCCCAAAATGCTCCGCCACCCACTCAACAGTTTTCAAGATCCCATGGCAGCATGAAGAATTTTCTGGGCCTACACACAGAAAATCGTCCAAGTAATGAATAACAGATTCACAACCAGACACCTCTCGCACCACCCACTCCAAAAAAGAACTAAAAGCCTCAAAATAAGCACATGATAAGGAACAGCCCATCGGCAAACATCTGTCAACAAAGAACTCCCCCTCCCAAAAACAACCCAGCAGCTTCAAACTATCAGGATGAACTGGCAAAAGTCGAAAAGCAGATTCAATGTCAGTCTTAGCCATAAGGGCCCCTCGACCACACTTCCTCACCCACCGCGCAGCCTCGTCAAAAGAGGAATAAATAACCGAACAAATTTCCGGATCAATGCCATCGTTCACCGACCTCCCCCGTGGGTAAGAAAGATGCTGAATAAGCCGAAACTTGTTCGGCTCCTTCTTGGGGACAACGCCCAACGGGGAAACCACTAAGTCCTGAAAAGGTGGCGACGAGAAAGGGCCCGCCATACGACCCAACAAAACCTCTTTTGCCAATTTCTCACTGACCACCTCCTTATGCAATAAAGCCGAATGCAAATTCTTAAGTACCCGCGGGATAACAAACGGAGGATGCGGGATAACAAAACCATCCTTAAAACCATTGAACAGTAACGTCGCCTTTTCCCTGTCACCGTATCTATTTAGATAAGGGACCATCTTTTCCAAACTCACCGGAGTCTCTCCCTTGGGAATTACCACCCCCAGGCTTCTGCTTCCCTTTTTTAAAACACTTAGACGCTCCATGGGAGGCGCCATTGCAATTGGAGCAGACATGCTTAAATTTACACCCCGCCCCAAACTTACACTGGCCGTCATTAAACTGCCAGCACACCCCAAATTTGTTCCCACCTCCTTGGCCTTGACCACTTCCTCCCGCTGCCCCAGCTGTATTTCCACTCTGGCCGGCGCCCCCAGTTCCCCCGAGAAAGGAATGCCCAAACTTATTCTGTGCAATGACTCTCATCCACAGACCAATGTCCTTCTGATCCAACGAATCGCCGGACGCACGGCCTTCCTTTGCCTGAACTGCTCATCATACCGCAGCCAAGCCTGTCCCCCATACACCCTATGCGCCTCCCCAATAGCATCAAAATAACAAAACAAAGCCGAGCAGTTGTCTGAAGCTTTCTCCCCGATAACACTTGCTAAAATAGCAAACGCTTGTTGCCAGTTGACGAACGTCTGAGGAATTAATCGCCACCTCCGTTTCTCCTCCTCCTCCTTCTTACTATCTTCCTTTTTACTTTTATCCAAATTAAACTTCTCCAAAGGCAACAATGAGAATATTTCAACGTACTCATCCTTCCAAATACGCTCCTTAACTTCCTTCTTCAAATGAGCCCCCAAGGGGCCCTCAAAACAAACATATACCTCCCCGTGAGCCCTATCATCTAAACGCACCCGACACTCCTTTTCCTTCTCTGTCTGCACCGACACAGACACCGGTTCAGCACTAAGCCCTTCCTGTTCCGACACGCTCGCCACTATCTGCCCCCCAACCTGTGATCCAACCCACGCCGTCACTGGAGACGGAGAACTTATACCCTTCTCTAATCAGGATAGCAAATTCCGCACATCTACCAGCATATCCGTAACCCCGGCTACCTCGGCCACCCCCCCAACACTATTACTAACTCCCGGCCGAGCTACCCCAAACGGTGAAGAAGACAAAAATGAATGACCAACGCTTAACATAGAATTATACTCACCGGGCTGCGAGGGAGCTGTGAGCCCTCCAGCCGGATAACCTGGTTCCAAAGGTGCGTCGCCACCGCCTTGATCTGACACCACGACTCCGCTGACCTGCCCCTGACGTCCGGAAACCGCTCCGTGACTTCCAGATGAAGAAGGCCTAAACCCCATTGGGGATCCAGCCCGCTGATCCTGAAACAACATTGAAGACTGGGTCGCAGCAGCACCCGACGATGGATTAGCAGCAGCAGCCAAACCAAGCCGCCCCGCGTTCACCCCACAGCAACGGCCCTCCGATCCCTCTGTAAACCCTCCGCCTATGGGGGGTAAAAGCTGCTGACCCGTGCCGACCGATGCCACGGCCGCCGAAATTCTGAAGCCGTCCACAGAGGCAGGCCGCAGTGCAGTAAAACTGCCGCTGTGACCCCCCGACGAACCTGGAACCCCGCCGTCACCAAGGGGGGAAAATTACTGGTCTGATGAGCCGGCCGTTCCGTAATTTGACAAGGCACCTGCATGACCATCCGGAACAGATAGCAATGCAAGCTGATCGCAACTGCGACCGCCCGCTGACGCAGCTCTCAAAAAACGCCCATCGCTTAGCAGCTCCAACGACGACGCATCACCGATGCTTCCTGAGGCGGGCCGCCCAGAAGGTCCCTCGCCACTGCGACCTCCCGAAGACGCAATTCTCCCGCGACGCCCGGGACATACCGGCTCCAAAGACGACGCACCCGCAGTGCGATTGGAAGCAGGTCGCACAGCAGGTGACTCAGCACTGCGACCCCCCGAGGACGCAGATCTTCCACGACGCCCGGCGCTTGGAGACACCAACGCCGACGCACCCGTGCTGCTATCTGAAACAGGCCGCAAAAAGGATCGCTCACCACTGCGACCTCCCGAGGACGCAGCTCTCGCTTGACGGCCGGCGCGCAAAGACTCCGCCCCCCGACGTGCACTCGGCGGAGGAGAAGTTACCGCCGCAGGGCCTCGCTGGCTTGGCGGATTCCTCCCAGGCCGAGGCCTGCTAACGCGAGCTCCGCGCGCCGCCCGGCCTGGAGGGGCCCGTGAGGGGCTCCTGCGCCGACGCGAGGCCCGAGGAGCCTGATCCGGCGACAGTCTTTCAGGAGGCCTCACCCTTCTTGGCCGCATCTCCCTTTGCGATGCCCCAGACGACGGACCAGAAGCTCCCTGAACGATAATCGCCACCTGCGCTTCCAGCCATCCAGGAGGCTGTGACGAGGCCACAGCCCTGAGGCGCTCGATCGCCGCATTTGCAGACATGGTAAGTTGTACTGCGTCTTACTACTGATGGGGCAAGACAGGAACTGCCCTGGGACCGCCCCATCACTGCCTTATAAACCCCCCCAACCACTCCCCCCCTTATTTAAATGTTCCTCCCTCGTTTTAAACCCCTCCAAACCCCCGTCATGCCGGCCTCCGCCCACGCCTCTTTCTTGAGGGGAGGGAGGCTCTGCTCCGGCCATTACTTTTTTGGCAACAATGGAACCTCTCTCCTTGAAGTTCTTGATGATGCAATAGATTGTTGACTGAGGTGCAATCTTTCTAACTGCGATACTCTTCCCTGTTAGGCCATTTTTGTGCATTGCAATGATGACTGCATGTGTTTCTTTAGAGATAACCATGGTTAACAGAAGAGAAACAATGATGCCAAGCACCAGCCTCCTTTTAAAGTGTCCAGTGGTGTCATTCTTACTTAATCATGACAGATTGATCTCCAGCCATGTCCTCATCAACACCCACACCTGTGTTAATGGAGCAATCACTGAAAAGAGGTTAGCTGGTCCTTTTATGGCAGGGCTGCAATGATGTTGAAATGTGTTTTGGGGGATAAAGTTCATTTTCTAGCCAAATATTGACTTTGCAAGTAATTGCTGTTAAGCTGATCACTCTTTATAACATTCTGGAGTATATGCAAATTGCCATTAGAAAAAGTGAAGCAGTAGACTTTGTAAAAATTAATATTTGTGTCATTCTCAAAACTTTTGTCCATGACTGTACAGGGCAGTATGTTTTGTACTGTGTGCTGGTTTGTTTGCTATAGCACCATCAAGTGGTGGCTGAATTTATAGCCTGTGCCTTTAACAAGCAGATAGAGTATTGCATTGTGGGATTGAAGCAAGGTATGCTGGGAAGAAGCTCCATTTTCTTCCATGTACTTCAGGGAATACACGTGTTCATGTGCTCTCCTGTAACCTCTTCATCTTGAGTTTTCTATCCTGGTAAAGCATATCTGGTAAGATCAATATCTTCTCTAGCAATGCAGTGTTTAGGAGGTTATTAACTGTATAGCAGCCAGTGCATAGGAGATATTATTAGAATCCTGTGTAAAGTTTGTGTTTCGACACGCACCACAATTGTGGATACCAAGGCTATGGGGTACTCGGAGCCGAGCCCATGGAAATCTATGGGAGTTGTCACTGGCAGCGGTGGCTCGGTCCGTGGCCCTGGCGTCGTGCAATAGGGGATATTTACAGGGGACTATTAGGATAGTTCGTGACGCCACCTGTGGTTTCTGGTAAATTGTACCAGCGCTGCTGTAAGGGTCTTCACAGGGGATGTTATGGGGGCAGCTGGGTGGTAAGTCTCCCACAGGTGAGACTTGTCCCTGGAAGTCTATGGTGGTGATGATGGGTGTAGTAAGAATTCAGTCACACACAATGCAGCTTCTTTTCATACCTTTACTGGTAGATGGTTCAAGCAGATCCCAGGGAGCTGGTCGGGGTGGAGAGTGCACATTCGGGTAACAGCTGAGCAGGTTAGAGGCCTCCTTTACTTCCATATACTTGTGAGTCCAACCTGCCTGAAGCGAAGTTAACTCTGAATCTCCAGCTTTCTCAATAGCTGTACTGCCCGGCCAACATTGTGGTGGAGCCTTCTAAGTGATGAAACTAAGTCCTTACTTTTGCATGGCCTTGCTCAAAGTCCCTGTTCCACCTGACTCCGGTTACGTATTGACACTTAGGGCTGCTCTCTGCGACCTGTAGTCCAGATGCCTCCGGTTTTCTTGTTACTATGCTTGAAACACTAGCAACTCTTCGGACCCCGGTGTCCGGCGATTTAGTGCAAGTAATCCAATACCTGTAGCACTTCTCTAACTTCTCCACTGCGCCCTTCGCCCTGCTTCCCGCTCTTAACATAAGCACTTGTGGCAGTTGTGGAAAATGTCAGCTTCCTCCAGAGCTCGCTGTACAGCTCTCAGTTTCCTCCAAAGTCCAGACTGGACCGAGACTGAATGGCTGCTCTGTCCTTAGACAGAAGCTAACAGACTGAAGTTCGACTGAACACTACCTCCTCAAGATCTGACTCACTGACTGACTGACTGCCACGTGTCACTCCCCCTTATATCTCAGATGGGTGTGTCTGAAAGAGTGAGTGGCAGTGAATGCATATCAAGCGTTGCGATTACCTTCCTGTGCACTCTCCTGGATATTATGTGTGCCTGCATAGCTGGGCCACACATCTGCATCATACTGTATACTTTCTTGTTAATTGTAAAGTGTCAGCTGTGTGCCCAATACTTATCTATGTCATTTGTATTTTTATAGTTTTATCGCGCATGTTCTATACTGTTCACCAATAAACAAGTTAGGCTACAGAGGACAGTCTGCTTATTTGGAGTACGGAATCGAGGTTTAGGCTGTATGCTAGATTGCACACCGTGTCAATGTGTATGAAGGCAGAACAGTCGGTATGTATCTCCAGAATGCGCATAGAAGCATATTGAGCCACTAGAGAGCATTGTAGTTACAGACATTGCTGTGGTTGCAGTGCAGAATAAAAGTAAGTCTGGTCCTGGACAAGCTATTTGCCCATGGCTGATTTAAGGTCTTGGACAAGCTATTTGCCCAAGGCAGATTTAAGAAAACTCAGCATGGGCTTTTATTTTTGGAGTGAACTACAGGATGGTAGTGGGGCAGTTCACTCCCTCCAGCCGGGTCTTAAAAGTGGCACATGGCCACAGATCTCATTTTAAAAACCCTGCAGCAAAGGTTGGGTGTGTCAGTGTTGGTTTGCAAACTGCAGAGTAGGTGGCTCTGTGACATCCGTTTTTGTGAAGTGAACACAGAGCAAAGGGAAGCAAGACACTTGGCACCCCTCAGCGTGACATGGTGGTGCAGACGCCCACAGCAACCGGTCTCGGATATAGACTGTCTTGACGTCCCGGCTGCGATCCGGAGGATACCGTTTGCTTTTCATATGTGAGTTGTTTTGGACATTAAAGACTTTTGCTTTGAACTTTACTTGGTCACTGCCTCATATTATAATTACCAGCTGCCGTCCTCTGCTCTTCGCAGCCCAGCTCCGGTCTTGCTCCACCACCTTGTGAACGCAGCTTCTGACTGGCCGGAAATCAGATGTAACGGTCACAAGCCCTGGTTCTGGCTCCCTTAGACTTACATTAAGAAGTGACCTCCGGTTCATCCAGCAAACATTGGAGCCAAACGGTCGGTTAGTCACAAACAGCAGATGACCGAAGCAGTGCTGAGAACAGAAGATGGTGCTGATAAGTATATTACTAAGGGCAGGGAACTTACAGTACATTAGTGATACAATTTTGGTGTTGAAAAAAAATAAACCGAAAAGCTGAAGTGGTGCTTTAAGACTCTATTCACATCTCATTTGTTGCTACACTGGAGAAATACCTTGAGAGCAAACATCAGCCATTGGCCATAGTGATAGAAAAAATCCTCTTACAGTATAATTTTTACTGTGGACGATTCTTTGTAGGGCACCACTATATAGATAAGCGCAGTCTTCTGCTTTGTGCTATACAGTACAAAAAAAGGTATGACGGAGAACAATAGGACACGCTTATTTCTTCATTGTGTGAATGACTGGTGGCCTATAGTTACATTAAATATTTATCCAGTGGAAGCTTTTCTGTGCATGCGTCAAACATTTTCTCATAAAAAATGTGAATGAGACCTAAAACTGCCCTTACACCTTAGACCTTCTTTACACATCTGTTTTTTGTGTCCATATGTGGTCCGTCTTTTAAGGGCCACAAATACGGACACACACACACCTACTGTATTTAATAGAGGTGCACACGTCAGGTTTTTCACATAGACCTTGTGTCTGTGTGAAAAATCCGCAGACATGTCAGTTTTCTTATCAGCAGCATGGATGATGATGACATCCGTGTGTCATCAGCGTAACACAAACCGGCGCCTGGGAAGAATCAATACAGTTTGCGCTGTTACCAATATCGGGGGCAGATGACGGCAGCCCCCATCATTGATGTCAGCGCGACCAGAGACAATGATGGGAGTTGTATTCAGCAGCAGCTGTGTAACTCCTGTGTAAAATAAAGAATTAAATGAAAAAACGGCATAGGCTCCTCTTCAATTTTCAGATCCAGCAGAGGGAAAGCCCACAGCTGGATGCTGATGTTAATAATTTACGACAAGGGACAATATCCCTTAAGGTTCCCAAGCTATTAATAACAGTTCACAGCTGTTTGCTTAGCCTTTACAGGTGAATTTATGGGGGACCCCCAGAAAAAAAATGATGCAGGATCCCCTATAAATTCAAACCAACAAATTCTAAACAGACAACTGTGGGTTGATATTAATAGCCTGTCAAGAGGCCAGGGATATTGCCCACCAGGCTACAAACATTAGCCCTCACCCGCCCCAGAAATGGTGCATCCATAAGATACACTAAACCTGGAGCTTAGCCTCGCTCTTACCACTTGCCCTGTGGCCATGGGAAGTGGGGTAATAGGGTTGGAATTGATGTCAGCCTTTTATTGTCAGCACACATCAAGCCCAGGGGTTAGTAATTGAGAGGCGTTTATAAACTGCCCCCATTACTAACCCCATAGTAACACAGCAAGAATAAAATCCTTTATTTGAAATAAAAATCAACACCCTGTTTTACACATTTAATTAAAAATAAAAAACAAAAATATTAAGCCTATTCCATTGAAGCCCTTGTCCCCTCTAAAAAGACAAAAATAATAAACAACCATTTCGTTCATCTGTCTGAAGTGAAAATTAGCAATACTGTCCCACACCGTAATCCATCTCTACGATATCTGTTTTACAACCTGAACGGTGCCATGATGCGACCATCCAAGCTGAAAACCAGGACACAATAAGCTGCTTCATTGACGAGCAGTGATGTCATAGAGGTGACCGCCGGTCAGTAAAGGTGCGTTCCCAGGCTCACTTCACTGTGAGTTGAGACAATGATCTGCGGTGACCTCAATGAGACGTGTGAAGGAGGCCTTAGACAGCTCCCGAGTGTTCAGCTGATAGCTATGTCTCCCGACTTCCCACTACACATGAGCGTTTGTGTCAGCCAACAGTTTTTTTTGTTTTCGATGAGGAATGTGAAGTAGTCTCCAGGAGAACAAATCAGGCATTTTTACGTCAAACCGTCTGATTCTTCTATTGGGAATCCCCCTGCCCATTTCATATGTTGGTTCTGGATGGTTGGCCATCTTTAATCCAATGTGTGTGGGGACCTTTAATGTTGATGTAAGTGGCCAGATTCCCTCAAGGTAACAAAAGATATGACTCTACTATATAGTGAAGAGAAAGGCTGATTTCACACTGCATTTAAATTTCATGGAAGGTTCAACCAATCCCACCCCTCCCCCAATGTTGTACAGCCCAAATGCAATGTGAACTCGCCCAAATCACTGCTGTGTCCCCAGTGCTTTAGAGCCTGAGCAGCTGAAAGAAGGTGGGACATTAGTGTGAATGACAACTCTGCTCTTAGGTCAGAAAGTCAGCAGCATTAGGAAAGATCATTTATGGAATATTATTAATGGAGAAAATTCTACTGCACATAAGAGGACTCATCGACAATCCCCATAGGTAAATAGTACTGTAACCTACCATTGTTTGTAAAATGTCAGTGCATGGCTAGATGAATAAAAGGAGTTTTCCCAAATACATATCTGAATGTTTCCATAAGGAAATGCTCACAATACTAATATAAAGTGGCCAACACCAGACTGAATAACTCTGCCTGCAGGAAGCGTGCAGGAAATGAGCGGCCAGATAAGCCATTCACACTTCACTGCTATGAAATTCACATCATCCCTGCTGAGCTGGCAGTTCCTACAGATTTCTCATTTCACATCTGCAGTTTATGGATTAAACATATTGAGTTTAAAAAATGTATTTTGGTAAAACATACTATAGCCATGTGTGTATATAATATATATTTATATATACAGTATATACAATGTACATACAGTCTGTGGAATATGATGGCTCTATATAAGTAAGCAAAAAAAATATATGTATAAATATGGGGCAGCACGGTGACTCAGTGGTTAGCACCAAGGGAAACATTTACAAGGAGATAATATATCCTCCCCATGGGATGTGCGGACTTCATCCGGGTTCTCCAGTTTCCTCCCACACTCCAAAGACATACTGATAGAGAATGTAGATTGTGAGCCCCAATGGGGGCAGTGATGATGTCAGTAAAGCGCTGTGGAATATGTTGGTGCTGTATAAGCAAGGCATAATAAATACATTATATATATAATCACTGTAATGCAATTCAGGATTTTACAAAGAAGTCGTGAAAGACATAGCGGAACACTTGGCTTTTTGCCATGAATGTGTCTGATGATCTGCACAAAATTGTCTTTGTCACCTGGATGAAAAATCCATGGAATTTTTTGGTTTTAGATATGTAAAGGGGTAAAAATAATGCTAATGGATTTCATGTGGATTTTCATGAGAATCGTCATCAAGTCCCAGACATGTAGGACTACCTAAATAACAGGATTTTACCTTAAACAAACAACCTTAGAACAACCTTTTACCTTAGACAAATCAGTTTACAAATGTTAAACTAATAATAAACTACACTTACAATGCTTGAGTTTGTTACAGCACACATGCTGGAAATTAGATTACAAGCCATGGCTTCTATAGAATACACCATAGGCAATAATTTAGATACCTAAGGTTGAGAAATACAATACACACATTAGAAGATGACAAGAAGTGTGCTCCTACACTTGCAAAGTGACTATGGGGCTAAAAACATCATCAACATATCGTTAATACACATACCTTATTGTTAGAAGAAGGCGTTCCTCTGCAGAAATTGCTTTTCTCATCCTGGTGTCCTGAAATGTGATCCCAGGCCGCACAATGTCAAGCAGCTTATCAAATTTAGCTATGGTCATTCGACAATATAGGAAAAACTTATCTCCATGACTACGCAGTGACAAATATAGCCGGTGAAAATGTCCTTTAGTTTCCTTCTTGTCAAAAGTGGATGTACCCACATCCTTCTGTGTCTTCTGTGATCTGATATTACAGGATATGGTTCTCCAAAA
Organism: Oophaga sylvatica; assembly: GCA_033576555.1. Classification (NCBI taxonomy): domain Eukaryota; kingdom Metazoa; phylum Chordata; class Amphibia; order Anura; family Dendrobatidae; genus Oophaga; species Oophaga sylvatica. The sequence continues at coordinate 842,549,941 of JARQOD010000001.1, forward strand.
CGTCTGGATATAACCCAATGGAACAGCACAAGCTCAGTAGTCGAAAATCTGAGTGTGTCGCTCATGTTTGGATTAAGCAGGTAGCAAGCACAAAGCAGAATGACCAAAATGACTACAGTGCAAAAGTGGGAGCCTCACACCTGTAGCAGATCACTTAAATATAGCTCTGCCTGATGATTTAAATTAGTATCAGGCCTGAAAACCGTTATTTGACCTTTTTGGTTTGTTGCGACAAAAAAACGGTGGTGGGATGAAAATCGGATGTTACAAGGTACACACACATGCGACTAAATCGCATCTTTGAAGGAAAATCGGATGCCAGAAGGATGTGTGATGTTTACATTTTGATCCGATTGTCGACCGTCTAAAACGGACCGATTTTTTGTGGTTGTGTGTGACTCCAGCCTAAATGCTTAAATTCTAATTCTCCTTATCAGTTTCATGCATTGCTTGCAAGTAAACGCTTAGGCTGTTCCTACAGCGAGACATATACCGCAGAACCTTAGAGACGAGGCCGCACTCTGGATTTGTGCAGCCTCCTTATAAGGGAATCCAGCCTAGCCGGCCAGCCATGGCTAATGAGAGAATTGGGGGGAGGAAACAGATGGTCTATGCCACTGATGATTGTAGATGAGATCTTTCAGCTATTTACAGTGAATTCTTCGAATGTGAGCAATCTGAGCGAAATGGCCTCCTGGTACAGGCTGGTAATTGTATCATCTATAATCCAACGTAGAGTTTACCAATAAGTATTCCATGTAGAATTATCTATGGTGAATTCTAGAACAGTGCGTGACTTGTCAGCTGATTGATATTGTGTATATTGACCATAGAAAGTCATCCAGCTTGTACTGCTGATCTCACTAAATGTGAAAAACAGATCATCTCTTTAGCCAGAGACGCGCACAGACATTCTTTGAATTCCAATGAAAAAAATTGCATTTTCAAAATGATAATAATATTAACTTTCCAAGCAAATGATAGAAAAATATTTAGACTTGAGAGTCCTCAGTGGTTGATGTTCCATAAAGATGCGGTACATTCTGGTATCCTCCATTTTGATATAGGAAAGATGTATATCTTCGTACCGTGTTAGCCAGTAGATAGAAAAATATTCTAAAGTCTAAATATTTTTCTATCTACTGGCTAACACGGTACGAAGATATACATCTTTCCTATATCAAGCAAATGATGTCATTTTCTGGGCTATAACTCCCTCTGTTCACATGGGGAAGCAAATACAAAATGTATCAAAAGTAATGAAATGACTGGAGATAATATTCTGCCTCATTACACAGAGGCGATGGGAGGAGAAACACAAAACTTCAAATTGCTGCTCATGTCCAGCCAGTATCTGTGCTATTAAACATATAAGGGTCGATACATCAAAGTGTTTATGGCAGAATACTTTGAAAAGTTATAAAATGTTTGCACAATGCAAAGTAGTACAAAAATGTAGCGATTTTGGTGTTTTAATGTATGTTTTGGGCAGCTTTACCAAAATGAGCAGAGCTGATTAGGAGACAGGGCGTGGCTGTAAGGACGGCCTGCTGTACGGACGGCCTGCTCTGTGGTCGAGGCTTTTCCTGCTCGGGTGCTTTTTGTGTTCTAGTTGTTTCTTAGTTGATGATTTGTGCGATTCTCTGGCCGGGAGTCGGCAATCTTATTATTGACTGGTATATGCCCCTACCCCTTTAAGCACGTCCCGGGGTAAATGTGATTTCATGTTGCTATGCATATAGTGTTTTTCAACCGTTTGCTGCTATATGAATGCTATATAATATTATGGATTGTATTGTAATGTACATAATTGTAACTTAGGGAAAGCATAGTACCTCAGTTACGACACTAGATGGGGGTGTATTGTATAGTAGGAGTAGGAAACTAGTATAGGAAATAGTTACATAGGAGGAGCTGACCGGGAATAAGATAGAGGGTTTTCCTGTTTAGAGTTTAGTAGGGGCCCGGGTGCCCGTGTGGGCTGGACAGCTCCGCAACCTTCAAGGAAGGTACCCAACCATCCAGGGCCTGGTGGGCCAGAGATATTTCTGAGGCAGCAGTGTGGCATCAGTGCTGTAAAGGAAGTGAAGCTGGGGCCAGGAACAGTACGGGGACACAGGTCGCTCATCATGTGGCAGATCACTGCATGCACTGATGCCCTCAGATCCGGGGCGAAACGGACGAGGGAACCCCCAACCGTAGTGAGTCTGAACAGAGAGGCGGTACGACCCAGGAACGTACTGGAGGCCATAGGAAGAAGTTTAGTGAAAGTGCAGAATGAGGACTGTAGGAAACCCTATGCTGATGTTGTATCTGATGAGGATGTGCTGCGACAAGGAAAAAGTTCTTCGTTTCAAGTTTCAAATGGACTCTGTCTCTTTGTGCGCAACAACGCCAGTGGCGGAACTTCAGCAAGCCCGATGGGACCCCGACGGTGCAGAAGGCGAAACAGAAGGTATGCTGACAATGCGACATTATTTTCATGTGATGGGGGGACCAGGGCAAACCAGAACCACTAGCCTCAGCCACGACTACAGCCCTGACTCTGCCCCTCACATGGCTATACCCGCACACCAAATTCTTCAAAAATAGCATCAATTCTAGAAACGTTCTTTCAGTCTCCGACTGTAGGAACATTTCTGGTGAGGCACAATTCAGTTATGAAATGCGCCAAATTCATTAAGTGGTGTAGCTAGTAATTGGAGGGCTCCATCGATTAAAAAGGGATCAACCTCTACATATCATGTTATAAGCCAAATAAACAAGAGAAAGAGAGATATAAATACAGTCATGGCCAAAAGTTTTGAGAATGACACAAATATTAATTTTTACACAGTCTACTGCTTCACTTTTTCTAATGGCAATTTGCATATACTCCAGAATGTTATAAAGAGTGATCAGCTTAACAGCAATTACTTGCAAAGTCAATATTTGGCTAGAAAATGAACTTTATCCCCCAAAACACATTTCAACATCATTGCAACCCTGCCTTAAAAGGACCAGCTAACCTCTTTTCAGTGATTGCTCCATTAACACAGGTGTGGGTGTTGATGAGGACATGGCTGGAGATCAATCTGTCATGATTAAGTAAGAATGACACCACTGGACACTTTAAAAGGAGGCTGGTGCTTGGCATCATTGTTTCTCTTCTGTTAACCATGGTTATCTCTAAAGAAACACATGCAGTCATCATTGCAATGCACAAAAATGGCCTAACAGGGAAGAGTATCACAGCTATAAAGATTGCACCTCAGTCAACAATCTATCGCATCATCAAGAACTTCAAGGAGAGAGGTTCCATTGTTGCCAAAAAGGCTTCAGGGCGCCCAAGAAAGACTAGCAAGCGCCAGGACCGTCTCTTAAAAGTGTTTCAGCTGCGGGATCGGGCTACCAGCAGTGCAGAGCTTGCTCAGGAATGGCAGCAGGCAGGTGTGAGTGCATCTGCACGCACTGTGAGGCGGAGACTCTTGGAGCAAGGCCTGGTCTCAAGGAGGGCAGCAAAGAAGCCACTTCTCTCCAGAAAAAACATTATGGACAGACTGATATCCTGCAAAAGGTACAGGCAGTGGACTGCTGAGGACTGGGGTAAAGTTATTTTCTCTGATGAATCCCCTTTTCGATTGTTTGGGACATCAGGAAAACGCCTCATTCGGAGAAGACAAGGTGAGCGCTACCACCAGTCTTGTCTCATGCCAACTGTTAAGCATCCTGAAACCATTCATGTGTGGGGTTGCTTCTCAGCCAAGGGAATCGGCTCTCTCACAGTCTTGCCTAAAAACACAGCCATGAATAAAGAATGGTACCAGAATGTCCTCCAAGAGCAACTTCTCCCAACCCTCCAAGAGCAGTTTGGCGATCAACAATGCCTTCTCCAGCATGATGGAGCACCTTGCCATAAAGCAAAGGTGATAACTAAATGGCTCAGGGAACAAAACATAGAGATTTTGGGTCCATGGCCTGGAAACTCCCCAGATCTTAATCCCATTGAGAACTGGTGGTCAATCATCAAGAGACAGGTGGACAAGCAAAAACCTAAAAATTCTGACAAAATGAAAGCATTGATTGTGCAAGAATGGACTGCTATCAGTCAGGATTTGGTCCAGAAGTTGATTGAGAGCATGCCAGGGAGAATTGCAGAGGTCCTGAAGAAGAAGGGTCAACACTGCAAATATTGACTTGCTGCATTAACTCATTCTAACTGTCAGTATAAGCTTTTGTTACTCATATGTTTGCAATTATTATATTTCTGTCTGTGATAAAAACATCTGTCAAACACACATAAAAACCAGAGGGCAGCAGATCATGTGAAAATATAATATTTGTGTCATTCTCAAAACTTTTGGCCATGACTGTACAATGGTGATTACATGAAATATTTTTTACTAAATTTAACAATAACAAGACAAGCCAAAGAAAAGATTAAAACATTTAAAAAGGCACAGAAAATGGCCATAATATAGCGTAACCGACCTAGTCTGTATAGGACTTAAGTTCACCCAACCTATGGCTCCCTGAGACCTCAATCAATATGTGACATGATGTGCTGAGCATATATATATATATATATATATATATATATATATATATATATATACACTGTTCAAAAAAATAAAGGGAACACTCAAATAACACATCCTAGTTCTAAATGAATGAAATATTCTCATCAGGAGCATGCCCAGACGTTGTAGGGAGATCATACAGACCCGTGGAGGCCACACACAATACTGAGCATCATTTTGACTTGTTTCCACTTTAAATTTGTCTTGTTTTGATTTTCCTTTCGACTTGTTTCCACTTTCATTTTGGGGGTCTCTCCAAAACCAGGCCTCCATTGGTTCAAAAATTTGATTTCCATTGATGATTTTTGGGTGATTATGTTGACAGCACATTCAACTTTGTACAGAACAAAGTATTCAATTTAGATCTAGGATGTGTTATTTGAGTGTTCCCTTTATTTTTTGAACAGTGTATATATATATATATATATATATATATATATATATAGTTAATGAACAACATTTATAAAAGACAATAAATAATAGGTCCCTTACAATACATGATTATATGCCCAGAATGTATTACCTATGTCCTTTAGGCACACCTAAATAGTTCATATGAATGAGCTAAATAGCTGTATATACAATCAAAATATACAATACCAGCACGACCAATATAAGTGTATCAGTCTTGAGAAGAATATCACGCTGAGGTGCCCCGTTGACAGATAACACACAAGGAGGGGGTGTTCCCCCACACGTATCGCCGCTAAAAATGCGGCATCATCAGGGGCAGATACAGAGGTACTCAAAGAGTGTTCAAAGCTAATCTCAGTTACATATGTTTAATAATTAATTGAAGTACCTTGCAGCTAGAGAGGTGGCGTGGCAGCCTCAACAATTATGCACGGCTTACATTTATATGACGCACCCAGAAGGCGGAAATTGCATGTACAATTATACGCAAGTACAAACAAGATGGAAATGTCCAGCCATTATACCGCTCAGGAAGGAGATGGGTTCTGTGTCCCAGAAATGAATGCTCTTTGGTCCGACATATGCATATCAACCCAAGAACAAAACCTTGTGAAGATGATGGCGGACGCTGGTAAAATTGTGTCAATGTGCACAGTGAAACGAGTACTGCATCAACATGGGCTGAAAGGCCACTCTGCCTGGAAGAAACCATTACTCATAAAAAAGCCAGATTAATGTTTGCAAATGCACACAGGAACAAAGACCCTAATTTTTGGAGACATGTCTTGTGGTCTGATGAAACTAAAATTGAACTTTTTGGGCATTATGACCTTCTTTATGTTTGAGGAAAAAGGGAGAAGCTTGGACGCCTAAGAACAGCATCCTAACTGTAAAACACGGGGGTGGCAGCATAATGTTGTGGGGTTGTTTTGCAGCAGGAGGAACTGGTGCACTTCACAAAATAGATGGCATCATGAGAAAAGAGATTATGTGGCAATACTGAAGCAACATCTCAAGACATCAGCCTGGAAGTTAAAGCTTAGTCGGAAATGGTTCTTCCAAATGGGGCGGAAATGGGTCTTCCAAATGGACAATGACACGAAGCATACTGCCAAAATGGTAACAAAGTGGCTTAAGGATAACAAAGTCAATGTTTTGGAGTGGCCATCACAAAGCCCTGATTTGTGGGTAAAGCTGAAAGGGCAGGTGCGAGCAAGGCAACCTACAAACGTGGATCAGTTACACCAGTTTTGTCAGGAGGAATGGGCCCAACTATTGTGAGAAGCGTGTGGAAGGATATCGCAAACGTTTGACCCAAGTCATTCAGTTTAAGGGCAGTGGTGCCAAATACTAATGAAATGAATGTGAACTTTTGACTTTGCAGTAAGAAATACAAATGCCTTAAAACATTCTCTTTCATTATTCTGCCATTTGGCAAATGTTAATAATTATGGTAATCCTAATTGACCTAAAACGGAAAAGGATTTTTCTGATTTCATGTCAGATATTAAGAAAAACATGTACCGTATATACTCGTGTATAAGCCGACCCGTGTATAAGCCGACCCCCCCTAATTTTGCCACAAAAAACTGGGAAAACTTATTGACTCGTGTATAAGCCGGGTGTATAAACTGCCCTCCTGCTCTGTGCTGCCCCCGTCCTGCTCCTTGCTCCCCCATCCAGCTCTGTCCCCCCCTCCAGCTCCGTCCTCCTGTGCCCCCCCTCCTGCTCCGTGCTCATTGTCCTCCTCCATGCTTCCCCCGTCCTCCGTTCTCCCTCCCGTCCTCATCCATGCTTCCCCCGTCCTCCCCCGTCCTGCTCCATGCTTCCCCGCCTCCTCCTCCATGCTTCCCCCGTCCTCCGTTCTCCCCCCCGTCCTCCTCCATGCTTCCCCCGTCCACCGTTCTATCCCCCGTCCAGCTCCGTGCTCCTTGTCCTCTCCTCCATCATACTCACCCCTCCCCGTGCCATCGCTGAGGGTCCCTGCAATCCTGCATTCTCCCCGGCTTCCTGCAGCTCTCCAGCACTGAGCGATGATGTAATACCGCTCATTAAGGCCATGAATATGGAGGCCACGCCCATGGGAGTGGCGTCGCGTCCATATTACATGACCTTAATGAGCGGGTATTACATCACCACTCAGTGCTGGAGAGCTGCAGGAAGCCGGGGAGAACGCAGGATTGCAGGGACCCTCAGCGATGGCACGGGGAGGGGTGAGTATGATCCCAGCCACCGGCTCCTGCCGCGGCATCCCCTCCCCCGCTGGTTTCTGCCCTATGACTCGTGTATAAGCCGAGGGGGCATTTTCAGCACGAAAAAAGGTGCTGAAAATCTCGGCTTATACACGAGTATATACGGTATATGTGTTTTTTTATATAGTGTATGCAAATTTCTGGTTTCAACTGTATGTCTAACATAGACATCTAAACATACAGAACGCCACCGACTGTCTGTCCGCAGTCTCCAACATCATGTCCGCTCTCTATCTGAAACTCAACCTCTCCAAAACTGAACTTCTGCTCCCACCGTCTACTAACCTCCCTAAATTTGACATTTCCCTCTCCTTGGGCGGCACCATAATAACACCCCGGCAGCAGGCTCGCTTTCTGGGTGTTATGTTTGACACCAATCTCTCCTTCGCCTCCCATATACAATCTCTTGCCCGCTCTAGCCGCCTACACCTAAAGAACATCTCTAGAATCCGCCCTTTTCTCACCATGGAAACAGCAAAAACCCTCACTGTAGCATTGATCCACTCCCGCCTGGACTACTGCAACGCTCTATTACTTGGCCTCCCCATTACTCGACTATCCCCTCTCCAGTCCATCCTTAATACAGCAGCAAGAGTCATCCATCTGGCTAATCGGTATTCGGACGCGTTCGCTCTTCGCCAGTCGTTACACTGGCTGCCCATTCATTATAGGATACAATTCAAAGTACTTGTTCTCACCCACAAAGCTCTCCACAGTGCAGCACCCCCCCCCTACATCTCCTCCCTCATTTCTATCTATCGGCCTAACCGACTGCTGCGCTCTGCAAACGACTTTCGACTAACCTCTGCACTAATCCGTACCTCCCACTCCCGACTCCAAGACTTCTCCCGCGCTGCGCCAATCCTCTAGAATGCTTTACCCCAAGAAATTAGGACTATCCACAATTTGCATGGTTTCAGGCACTCCCTCAAAACACATTTGTTCAGAGCGGCCTATCACATTCACTAATCAAAGTCATTCTATGTGTAAGTGTGTGCAGCCCATTCACTATCTCCATCCATCCCTCACTCCCTCAAGATGGCTGGACCATCATTGTAAATGCACCATTGTATATACACCATGTTTCAAATTATTATGCAAATTGGTTTAACCCCTTTATTCCATCAGACGTACTATTCCGTCCATGTGACCCTGGACCTAATTCCCATGGACGGAATAGTACGTCATGGGCGATCAGCTGCGCTCCCGGGGGGAGCGCAGCTGATCGCCGCCGGGTGTCAGCTGATTATCACAGCTGACACCTGTGACTGTGTGTCAGGAGCGGTCACGGACCGCTCCCGGCACATTAACCCCTGGCACACCGCGATCAAACATGATCGCGCTGTACCCGGGGCACAGGGGAGGATCGCGCAGGCAGGGGGCTCCCTGCGCGCTCCCCTGAGACCCTCAGAGCAGCGCGATGTGTCGCGCTGTTCCGAGGGTCCGTCCTCCCTCCAGGTCCCCGGATCCAAGATGGCGCCGGGGTCCTGCAGGGAGGCGGCTTCCTCAGTGCCTGCTGAGAGCAGGCGCTGGGGAAGCCTGCAGCGATGCCAGAGCGATCGCTGGTGTGACAGAGTGCTGTGCACACTGTCACACCAGCGATCTGCTAAAATACAGTGATGTCCCACCCTGGGACAAAGTCAAAAAGTAAAAAAAGTAAAAATAAAAAGTGGTAAAAAAAATCATAAAAAAAAAAAAAAAATTCCCCAATAAATTCATTTTTTCCTGTAAATAAAAAAACCAAAACAATAAAAGTACACATATTTAGTATCGCCGCGTCCGTAACGACCCCCCTATAAAACTGTCCCACTAGTTAGCCCCTTTAGTGAACCCCTTAAAAAAAAAAAAAAAAACGAAGCAAAAAATCAATGCTTTATCATCATACCGCCGAACAAAAAGTGGAATAACACGCGATCAAAAAGACCGATATAAATAATCATGGTACCGCTGAAAACGTCATCTTGTCCCGCAAAAAACGAGCTGTCATACAGCATCATTAGTGAAAAAATAAAAAAGTTATAGCTCGCAGAATAAAGCAATGCAAAAATAATAATTTTTTATATAAAATTGCTTTTATTCTATAAAAGCGCCAAAACATAAAAAAAATGATATAAATGAGGTATCACCGTAATCATACTAACCCGAAGAATAAAACTGCTTTATCAATTTTACCACACGCGGAACGGTATAAACGCCCCCCCAAAAGAAATTCATGAATTGCTGATTTTTGTTCATTCTAACCTCCCAAAGATCGAAATAAAAAGCGATCAAAAAATGTCACGTGCTCAAAAATGGTACCAATAAAAACGTCAACTCGTACTGCAAAAAATAAGACCTCACATGACTCTGTGGGCCAAAATATGCAAAAATTATAGCTCTCAAAATGTGGTGATGCAAAAAACTATTTTTTGCAATAAAAAGCGTCTTTTAGCGTGACAACTGCCAATCATAAAAACCCGCTATAAATAGTAAATCAAACCCCCCTTTATCACTCCTTAGTTAGGGAAAAATAATAAAATTAAAAAAATGTATTTATTTCCATTTTCCCGTTAGGGTTAGGGTTGGCGCTAACGTTAGGATTAGGGTTGGGATTACGGTTAGGGGTGTGTTAGGGTTAGGTTTGTGGTTAGGGTTGGGACTAGGGTTAGGGGTGTGTTGGGGTTAGGGTTGGGGTTAGAATTGGGGGGTTTCTGCTGTTTAGGCACATCAGGGGCTCTCCAAATGTGACATGGCGTCTGATCTCAATTCCAGCCAATTCTGCGTTGAAAAAGTCAAATGGTGCTCCTTCACTTCTGAGCTCTGCCATGCGCCCAAACAGTAGTTTACCCCCGCATATGGGGTATCAGCGTACTCTGGACCACAAGAGTTATTGTGCAATTTGGCCTATTTCTCCTGTTACCCTTGGGAAAATAAAAAACTGAGGGCGACAAAATCATTTTTGTAAAAAAAAAAATGATTTTTTTGTTTTTACGGCTGTATGTTATAAAACTTCTGTGAAGTACTTGGGGCTTCATAGCGCTCACCACACTTCTAGATAAGTTCCTAGTGGGGTCTATTTTCCAAAATGGGGTCACTTGTGGGGGGTTTCCACTGTTTAGGCGCATCAGGGGCTCTCCAAATGCGACATGACGTCCCCAGACCAATCCATCAAAGTCTGCAATCCAAAACATCACTACTTCCCTTCCGAGACCAGACGTGCACCCATACAGTCGTTTTCTCCCACATATTGGGTATCAGCGTACTCAGGACAAATTGGACAACAAATTTTGGGGTCCAATTTCTCCTGTTACCCTTGTGAAAATAAAATATTGGGGGCGAAAAAATCATTTTTGTAAAAAAAAAAAAGGATTTTTTATTTTTACGGCTGTACGTTATAAACTTCTGTGAAGCACTTCGGGGTTCAAAGTGCTCACCACACATCTAGATAAGTTCCTTGTGGGGTCTATTTTCCAAAATGGGGTCACTTGTGGGGGTTTCCACTGTTTAGGCGTATCAGGGGCTCTCCAAACACGACATGGCGTCCAATCTCAACTCCAGCCAATTTTAGTTTGAAAAAGTCAAATGGCGCTCCTTCCCTTACGAGCTCTGCCGTGTGCCCAAACAGTGGTTTTCCCCCACATATGGGGTATTGGCGTACTCAGAAGAAATTGCACAACAACTTTATCTGCCCATTTTCTCCTTTTACCCTTGTGAAAATAAAAAAAAAGTTTGTAAAAGATCATTTTTGTGGCTAAAAAGTTAAATATTCATTTTTTCCTTCCACGTTGCTTCAGCTCCTGTGAAGCACCTGAAGGGTTATTAAACTTCTTGAATGTAGTTTTGAGTAGCTTGAGGGTGCAGTTTTTATAATGGTGTCACTTTTGGGTATTTTCTGCTATATAGACCCGTCAAAGTGACTTCAAATGTGAGGTGGTCCCTAAAAAAATGGCTTTGTAAATTTTGTTGTAAAAATGAGAAATCACTGGTCAACTTTTAACCCTTATAATTTCCTAACAAAGAAAAATTTTGGTTCCAAAATTGTGCTGATGTAAAGTATACATGTGGGAAATGTTATTTCTTAACTATTTTGTGTGACATATTTCTCTGTTTTGAGGGAAAAAAAATTCAAAGTTTGAAAATTGCAAAATTTTCAAAATTTTCGCCATATTTGCGTTTTTTTCAAAAATAAACGCAAGGTATATCGAAGAAATTTTACCACTAACATGAAGTACAATATGTCACGAGAAAATAATCTCAGAATCGCGAAGATCCGTTGAAGCGTTCCAGAGTTATAACCTCATAAAGAGACAGTGGTCAGAATTGTAAAAATTGGCCCGGTCATTAACGTGCAAACCACCCTTGGGGGTAAAGGGGTTAAGTGTCATATCGTTTTTTTGATTTTTTTTGTAAATGAAACCCATTGATGGTATTGTGTCTCAGGGTTCTTTGGATCACTGAAATCAATCTCAGATACCTGATAATTAGTTTGCCATGTGAGTCCAATAAAAGGAAAACTGGATGTTCCATACTATTAATCAGGCCAGAGTTTTCAACTAACATGGGAAAGAAAAAGGATCTCTCTGCTGCTGAAAAGCATCAAATAGTGCAATGCCTTGGTCAAGGGATGAAAACATTAGATATTTCCCGAAAACGTAAGCGTGATTATCATACTGTTAAGAGATTTGTTGCTGATTCTGAGCACAGACGTGTTCGTGCTGATAAAGGCAGAATCAGGAAGGTTTCTGCCAGGCAACTTCCTAGGATTAAGAGAGCAGCTGCTAAAAAGCCATTACAAACCAGCAAACAGATATTTGAAGCTGCTGGTGCCTCTTGAGTCCCTTGAACCCCAAGGTGTAGGATCCTTCAACGGCTTGCTGTGGTGCATAAACCTACTATTCAGCCACCCCTAAACAGTGCTCACAAGCAGAAACGGTTGCAGTGGGCCCAGACATACATGAAGACTAATTTTCAAACAGTCTTGTTTACTGATGAGTGTCGAGCAACCCTGGATGGTCCAGTTGGATGGAGTAGTGGATGGCCACCATGTGCCAACAAGGCTGCGAAGTCAGCAAGTAGGTGGAGTCATGTTTTGGGCCGGAATCATGGGGAAACAGCTGGTAGGGCCCTTTAAGGTTCCTGAAGGTGTGAAAATGATTTCTGCAAAGTATATAGAGATTCTGACTGACAACTTTCTTCCATGGTATAAAAGGCAGAAACGTGCGTTCAGGAGCAAAATCATCTTCATGCATGACAATGCACCATCTCATGCTGCAAAGAATACCTCTGAGTCATTGGCTGCTATCGGCATAAAAGGAGATAAACTCATGGTGTGGCCACCATCTTCCCCTGACCTCAACGCTATAGAGAACCTTTGGAGTATCATCAAGCAAAAGCTCTATGAGGGTGGGAGGCAGTTCACATCAAAACAGCAGCTCTGGGAGGCTATTCTGATTTCAAGCAAAGAAATACAAGCAGAAACTCTCCAAAACTCACAAGTTCAATGGATGCAAGAATTGTGAAGGTGATATTAAAGAAGGGTTCCTATGTTAACATGTAACTTGGCCTGTTAGGATGTTTTGGAGTTAAGTAGCTTTTTTGTTCAGTGAATGTGACCTCCTAATGCTGCAAATTCCACAAATGAGCATTTTCAGTTTTTTAAAACAGATCAAATGTTCAGAAATTCTACTCTGCCTAATAATTTGGAACAGTGCATTTTGAGTTTTTATTCATTTTGGAGATTATACTGTTAATGGACGGTTTCTTCAATAAAATTCGATGTATACTCTAACGGGTGATGACTTTTATTAGACTGACTGTCATTTGTACCGACCACTTAGGAAAATCAGAGAAAAATATCATTTGCATAATAATTTGGAACATGGTGTACACACCTGTACTTTGTATCTCCCCCACCTCATTGTAGATTGTAAGCTCTCACGAGCAGGGGCGGCTTATTTTGCTTTAATTATTGTATTGTTAACGTTGTTACTTATTACTTGTGTTTTGAAACTGTTAAACTGTAAAGCGCTGCGGAATATGTTGGCGCTATATAAATAAAGATTATTATTATATAATGTTGTTTGCTAGCTATACATAAAATGCATACGTTTATCTGCTGCTATTTGTGTATTTAAAATACTGGTTACATATTGCACTTTATACAGGTGCTTCTTACAAAATTAGAATATCATCAAAAAGTTCATTTATTTCAGTTCTTCAATACAAAAAGTGAAACTCATATATTAACATTCGGTAAAAAGTGTGGTAAAATATTTGTGTTGCAACAAAATATTTCAGCACTTTAGTAACGATAATGGTGGTGTATCATGAGTGTTTGGCATGTGTTTGATGAGGGGAAGGTGTTTGCAGAGGTCAGAGGCGCGGCATTCTGGTAAACAGTAATTTTGTTTTTTCCTAACTTTATGTGTGCACATTGCGGCTAGCCAATCAGGGCGCAGGAAACACCCACAATGTCCTGACACAACGGCTTGTGTCATTGGCTGCTGAAATCACATGTCCCTCTCCATATAAATAGTGGACATCTTGTTTAAGCACCATTTTGACACTGTAACAGCGCAGAGGCTGCTCCTGACACTGCCACTGTTAACAGCAAGATTTTAGCTAGTTAGCTAGGCAGTTGTATATCAGTCAGATAGCGTAGCTAGCTATTGTACAGTGTGGCTGTTAAATTTAGCTTCCAGCATTTTTTTGGCCATTACTGAGGTCTGCAGACAAAGCCAGCAGGGCACATGTCCTACAAAAGTGTGTTGCGCCCTGCTTCTGTAGCGCTCCATGCACAAGTATAGAATTCGAAATAATGTTTTTTCTCTAGCTAAATGTGAAACAGCCTGCTGTATCCCACCTTGTCATTTAGTACTGTGGTGATATGAAAGTGCAGACCTAAGGCACATTTAAAAAAAATTATAATTTTTCAGTTGCAAAAAGTTAGACAGCCCGCCAAATCACAATTTGTCATTTTGTTGGGTTGAAATTAAGCTGTAGAGACCGGATTCAGAGGCCACCCAAAAATTCTTGTGTTCCTAACGTCATACAGTAGGGGACCTGACTTTAAAGTAGTTTGTAGCATCTAGTGTGTTATAGAGGCCTGATCCAGAAGCCACCCAAAAATTATTTTGTTCCAAACGTCGTACAGTAGGGGACCTGACTTTAAAATAGTTTGTAGCATCTAGTGTGTTATAGAGGCCTGGTCCAGAGGCCACAAAAAATTCTTCAGTTCCTAACGTCATACAGTAGGGTATCGGACTTTAAAATAGTTTGTAGCATCTAGTGTGTTATAGAGGCCTGATCCAGAGGCCACAAAAAATTCTTCAGTTCCTAGTGTCATACAGTAGGAGACCTGACTTTAAAATAGTTTGCAGCATCTAGTGTGTTATAGAGGCCTGATCCAGAGGCCACAAAAAAATTCTTGTGTTCCTAACGTCAAGTGATTCTGATGAGACTCAGATATCTGAGGCTCACGCGGACTGTATTGTGCTGTCAGGGCAAGGAAGAGGAGGAGGTTGACTCCAAGGGCGAGGAATGTGATAACAGAGGATGATGATGATGAGGTGTTAGATCCCAGTTGTCGTGAACATAGAGGCACACAGCTAAATAGGTCATCTGAGGAGAAAGACGAGGTTACGCTGCGCCGTATGTCGCAGACATATAGTGACGCAGCCACGACGAGCAGTGCATCCTCAGCCACAACGGTAGCTGTGACCAGCAGCGTCCATGGGTCTGCAGCTCCCAGGGGTGGCAAGGGTTGCCTAGCCTGGGCCTTTTTTATACAGCAAAGGATGAGCCCATTCACGTAATCTGCCAACTTTGCAAAAAAAAACCTGAACCGAGGTAAAAAGTGCTATAATTTGACTACTACATGTATGAACCTTCACATGCGCAATCAACATGCATTACTGTGGGAATCCCACTGCGCAAAAATGCGGACCTCAACAACCATTAGCCGCCCCATCAATCATCGCATCTGCTTCTTCCTCCTCCTATGTTACTGTGCCAACTATTGAGACGCAGGTTCATGGGCGTACCCAGGATCAAAACTAGGGGGGGCAAGCCAAGGTCACATCTTATACAGGTCACATTGTATACACTGTACATTATCCTGCATATTAGGTATGGAGCATTAGAACTGTTGTATATTGTATAATACAGCAGTGTATGCGACACTACGCTGTATATACCATATATTATACATGGCACACTAGCCTCTATACAAAGAATTATAACCTGTATATGAAAAGTATAATACAGCAGTGTATATACACTCTATATACCGCACACAATGTGTATGACCCTGTATACACCATATACTACACTCTATATACCGCACACGATTTATATGGCCTATATACCGCACACGATGTGAAAATAGTCATTTTTCATTAAGCTGGGGCTATACGTCAACTTTGGCCATGAAACAGCTGCTTGTATAATAATGCAGGTAAATGGGGTCGCATTGTGACCCGGCTAGGTACCGCGACAAAGAATCAGAACCAGTTGGATTTTTTTTGCAACTTGATTGTCGGAGTTGCAATACCTTGTGGGTCATAATGCAACCCCATCGATGGAGCAGCAGCAGCCTAGAGCAATTTTTGGCCGTTTGTGTCACAGCCAATGTCGCCTTCTTTGATGTAATGGACGAGAAATGTATATAAATACTATCAAAACAATGTACATATTTTATGACATGGAGAGAGACCTGTGCACTTCACTGTGCACTATAGAGCCATATCATGAGAGACCTGTGCTCTTCACTGTGCACTATAGAGTCGTACATGGAGAGAGACCTGTGCACTTCACTGTGCACTATAGAGCCATATCATGAGAGACCTGTGCTCTTCACTGTGCACTATAGAGCCGTACATGAGAGAGAGACCTGTGCATTTCACTGTGCACTATAGAGCCGTATCATGAGACCTGTGCACTATAGAGCCGTATCATGAGACCTGTGCACTATAGAGCCGTATCATGAGACCTGTGCACTATAGAGCCGTATCATTAGACCTGTGCACTATAGAGCCATATCATGAGAGACCTGTGCATTATAGAGCCATATCATGAGAGACCTGCCTCGGAGTAACCCTTGACTCTGCCCTGTCCTTCAAACCGCACATCCAAGCTCTTTCTACCTCCTGTCGCCTTCAGCTCAAAAATATTTCAAGAATCCGTCCTTTCCTCAACCCTCAATCTACTAAAATGATTGTGCACGCCCTCATCATCTCCCGCCTCGACTACTGCAACACCCTTTTCTCTGGCCTCCCTGCTAACACCCTCGCACCTCTCCAGTCCATCCTTAACTCTGCTGCACGACTAATTCACCTCTCTCCTCGCTACTCCTCCGCTTCTCCCCTCTGCAAATCTCTTCACTGGCTCCCATTCCCTCAGCGTATCCAGTTCAAATTACTAATACTGACCTACAAGGCCATCTATAATCTGTCTCCTCCATATATCTCGGAACTAATCTCCCGATATCTTCCCTCACGTAATCTCCGATCCTCCCAAGACATCCTTCTCTCCTCCACACTTATTCGCTCCTCACCCAACCGCCTCCAAGACTTCTCCCGAATATCCCCCATCCTCTGGAATTCTTTGCCCCAACACATCCGACTATCAAACTCATTCAGATCCTTCAGACGGAACCTGAAAACCCATCTCTTCAGGAAAGCCTACAGCCTGCAATGACCCTGCTGCCTCCTCACCACTACCGGAGTTATTGCCTCAACCAACACCGGAACTGCTGCAACCCCCCGACCTACTGTCTCCTGCCTCACAATCCTGTAGAATGTAAGCCCGCAAGGGCAGGGTCCTCTCCCTCTGTATCAGTCTGTAATTGTTAGTTTGTTTACTGTAAGTGATACCTGTAATTTGTATGTAACCCCTTCTCATATACAGCACCATGGAATCAATGGTGCTATAGAAATAAATATTAATAATAATAATATCATGAGACCTGAGCACTATAGAGCCGTATCATGAGAGACCTGTGCACTATAGAGCCATATCATGAGAGACCTGTGCACTATATAGCCATATCATGAGAGACCTGTGCACTATAGAGCCATATCATGAGAGACCTGTGCACTATAGAGCCATATCATGAGAGACCTGTGCACTATAGAGCCATATCATGAGAGACATGTGCACTATAGAGCCATATCATGAGAGACCTGTGCACTATAGAGCCATATCATGAGAGACATGTGCATTTCACTGTGCACTATAGAGCCATACAGAGAGAGAGACCTCTGACGCAGAAGCTTCCGCCACTACTCACCCCGGCACAGAGTGGCTCCTAATAACAGGTCTCACAGGACAGGTGCAGATCTGTGGGACCCTTGGCCAGCAGCAGGAGGAAGCAGCCATAGCTAGCAAATGCACTCACACACTCAAGCAGCTGGGCGGCTGAAGGACCTGTGGACACGCCTCTCTCTAGATCATGTGACCCGGTGACTGCATTCAATCCATCCTGATTTTTCACATATGTAACTAGAGGACCTGCGGTGACACCTCCCTGCTGCGGGTCACATGGTTGGGTGACGTCCTCCTCTCTTTCACTATGGGTGGACTGATCGGTGGCAGAGTCTCAGCCTGTGCTGCAGTGAGTCCCGCCCCCTGTCAGCTTTGTGTGTCTGCCTGCTCTCCAAGTTCTTTGTGTGCCCCTGCTTCTAGGGGGGGCAGTTGCCCCCCCCTGCCCCACGGTGGGTACGCCCATGCGCAGGTTGAGATGCAAGGAAGTTCAGCTTAAAAGTATTTTAAAAACCTCACAAAATAAAGGCAAATGTTACCCTCTGGATCACAGCTGGGTCGTCCGGGTCGTCCATAGCAGTCTGTATCAAACCCGTTGCCATGGGCGACTGCACCACCGTATCACTCGTGGGTGTGTCAATGACTTTGCATAATCTGGCCTGTGTTCAGTCTTCACAGAGCTCCTGCACAGATGCTTGCAAACAACACACTGAACACCCAAACCTTAACCGAAAGCTTAAATGAGAATCATGGACATGGGCCGCTCCCAAGACCCGGAGTGAAGGGTGAGATCCGTCCCACGACCATCCTGCAGATCTCTCCAAAAATAAAAGCCTATGTCAAATTTTCCTAAAATCTAACATTTCACCAAATTAAAACTCTATTTTATTCTGCATTGTAATCACAGGCATGGCTGTAATTACAATGCTCTCCAGCGGGTTCAGTATGCTTCCATGCGCATCCTGGAGGTCATATACCGGCCCTCGTATATGATTCCCCTCACTGTCGCACAATTGCCATTATTAACCTAGGAAAAAGGTATTTGATCATGTACATTTAAACTGTTGATGTATTAAGGGTATGCCACACTAAGCGATATCGCTAGCGAGATCGCTAACGAGATCGCTACTGCGTCACCATTTATGACGCAGTAGCGATCTCGTTAGCGACGTCGCTGTGTGTGACATGTAGCAGCGATGTGGCCCCTGCTGAGATGTCGTTGATCGCTTATGAACGTTCTGAGCCGTTTTTTGGTCGTTGGTGTCCCGCTGGTGAGCCTGAATCGCTGAGTGTGACACCCTTTATGAACGACTTCACCAGCGTCGCAGGTGGGACTAGGTTTTCCCAACGACCGCAGAGGTCGTTATACAGATCGCTGATGAGTTGTGTTTGGAATCACAGATCGCTGATGAGTTTTGTTTGGAATCTAACTAACGATCACATAGCGATCGCACTAGCGATCTCGCCAGGTAGTACCGTTGTCGTGATCGCTGGTGCGATCGCTAAGTGTAGCAGTGCCTTTAATACAGATGCCATGACATATGTCACACAGACGTACAACATACACACGGATGGCAATACAGAGTTTTCTGGATAAAAATTGGATGATTTTTTAAACACTTGTCTGAACCCAGCCTTATTGTTGAAATAATCCTGGCATTAAAATAAAAGGAGAAAACTTTTTCGTTTACATTTATTCTAAGATTTCGATAGATACAAGATGCTTCACATACTGACGAAGTGGACAATTCTGGAGATGTCATCACCTGGTATGCCAGAGACCTAAAACATGCACATTCTTCACTGGGCCCAAGAACAACAATTCTTGTATATTGCAGGTATGTTGTGGTATGAATGGAATTCGACATCTATCTTCCTCTTGGCTATTTCTTCCCCTGTTTGTACTGCTGTTAGGTGAAGGTTCACAACTTACCACACCTTGTTAGAGAAGAAATGCAAACATTTGACAAAGGTCCAGTTAAGTTATACCTTTTTGTGTTATTTCTCGTGTTATATCTTTTTCTTATGTACAAAATTTTGTTCATGTCTCTTTTTTTTAGCATAGTTGTCTCTATTGCCATACATCTGCCAAAAATCAATAAATGAAATGTAGGATAAATAATATTGTAATAAAAAACAGCAATAAATTGCAATGGTATAAAAAAAACTCTGCATTGTGTGAATTGTGTAGATGTTTAAAACTTTTTTCAGTAAAAGGTACCATGATGCCATATTAGTGTAATACGCTGGCAGGCCAAATGACAAAAAATAAGGCTAAGTTCACACGTTGCGGAATTGCCGCGGAAATTTCCGCGGCAATCCCGCACTTCTCCCGCAGGAAATACGCACGTTTTTTGTATGCTGATTCCCGCCAGAATAATAGCGTTTTGCAAGCGTAATTAGCTTGCAGAATGCTAGCGTTTTCCTAGCGATCTGTAGCATCGCTTGGAAAATTGATTGACAGGTTGGTCACACGAGTCACACATAGTGTTTGACAAGTGTGACCAACTTTTTACTATTGATGCCGCCTATGTCGCATCAATAGTAAAAAGATCTAATGTAAAAATAATAAAAAAAATAATAAATAATGATATTCTCACCTTCCGGCGTCCCACGCAGCTTTCCCGCCTTCAGCGACGCTCCCGGCAACTCCCGGTCCCAGAAGTCCTTTGCGACAAATCACCCCGATGACGTAGCATCACGCGAGACCGCTACGCCATCTGGGTGATCTCGCAAAGCATCACTGGGAACAGAAGTTGCCGGGAGCGTCGCTGAAGGCGGGAAAGCTGCGTGGGATGCCGGAAGGTGAGAAATATCATTATTTTTTATTTTAATTATTGTTTTACCAGGGATATGGTACCCAGGGCCTGGAGGAGAGTCTCCTCTGCTCCAGACCCTGGGTACCATCCGCACATGAACCGCTTACATTGCGCATAGTGGGCATAGCCACATGCGGAAAGTAAGCGGTTCAATGCATTCCTATGGCGGCGGAATCACCGCAGTTATGCTAAATTAATGAACATGTTGCTAGATTTTCCGCGAAGCGTTTTTTTCGCGGAAAATACCGCAACATGTGTACAAAACATGCACAATCAATTAACAAGTATAGAATGCTTAATGCTTGCGTTTTTTTCGCGGTTTAACCGCAGAAAATCGCGGAAAAACCGCGAAAAAAACGCAATTATTCCTGATCGTGTGCACTTAGCCTTAGTGTTAGGAACAAATTAAAATGGAAGGAAAAATTACCATAGAAAGAGGAGGCATCCAGACCTCATTAGCACATAGTGTCCTGAAGAAACCAGTTTCTGGTTTGGCTTCTTATCCTTAGTTATGTAGCAAGGTTCTTTACAGGGTCAATATCAAATTTTAGGATTGCTACTTCCAATAGGTGGCAGTAGAGTTCTATATATCAAAAAACTGACTGGCACATTCAAACATAGATCCAGTGTGAACAGGTGCTAAACCTAGAGTCACCAACTCATATACATACAAAAAAAAAGGTAGCACACTGTAGCGCTATAGCTTGCAAACACGAAATATGAAAATATGAAAAATATGAAAAAATGAATTGCATCATTACCTTAGAAATATGAAAAATTGAGAAGTCTTAGCGCATAAGATGGCCAAATTATGTGAGCCTGATAGCCACGTCAAGGCTCTTCTCGTATATCAGGTCCTAACTAATGCCAATCCTCACTTAGAAAAGTCTGTCTGCATGGGAACATATGAATCCTCTCTTCAGACTAAAATCTACATCTCTGTTGAGGGGTAATGAACCTGGTGTAATTAAAAAGCCTGTGACCAACAGGTGGAGTGCTCAGGTAGAAGGTAAATGAATACATATCAAAAAACTGACCGGCACATCCAAACATAGATCCAGTGTGAACAGGTGCTAAACCTAGAGTCACCAACTTCTCAATTTTTCATATTTCTAAGGTAATGTATATGAGTTGGTGACTCTAGGTTTAGCACCTGTTCACACTGGATCTATGTTTGGATGTGCCGGTCAGTTTTTTGATATGTATTCATTTACCTTCTACCTGAGCACTCCACCTGTTGGTCACAGGCTTTTTAATTACACCAGGTTCATTACCCCTCAACAGAGATGTAGATTTTAGTCTGAAGAGAGGATTCATATGTTCCTATGCAGACAGACTTTTCTAAGTGAGGATTGGCATTAGTTAGGACCTGATATACGAGAAGAGCCTTGACGTGGCTATCAGGCTCACATAATTTGGCCATCTTATGCGCTAAGACTTCTCAATTTTTCATATTTCTAAGGTAATGATGCAATTCATTTTTGCAGTAGAGTTCTAGTCATCATCATCTCTGAAGAGGCAATTTGCATATTTAGATTCTCAGAGGAGAATTTTAGCCCTTCTCAGCAGGGCCGGCTCCAGGTTTTTATGGGCCCCGGGCGAAGGAGCCTCAGTGGGCCCCTTTAACACAGACCACGATTCATGATGCACAGATACAGCAGAGAAATATGGGTACAGTACAATGCCAAATACTTCTCTTCTTACATTACATGAGTGATATCTATTGTAAATTGTACAATAGCTCAAAAACCGCCAAATCCTCACAGCGCACAGTACAGACTGGACAGTATAGTCCTCCATACAATATTATGGGCACCACAGTCTCCCCCTCATCACCCATATAATACCCCATGCAGGATGTCACCCCCCATATAATGCTCCATACAGAATACTGGACAAAATATAATGCTCCATACAGGATACTGGTCCCCATATAATGCTCCATACAGGATACTGGTCCCCATATAATGCTCCATACAAAATATGGAGCTCTCCTCTGCGCTGTACTGCGTTCTGCACTGTTACGGCTCAGGAAAGGGCGCTGTGGAAAGACTCCCCATTATCATCATGATTGCCTCCCCATCATCATCATTGTCTCCTTATCATCATCATTGCCTCCCCATCATCATCATGGCCTCCCCATTATCATCAATGCCTGCCCATCATCATCATCTCCTCCCCATCATCATCAATGCCTGCCCATCATCATCTCCTCCCCATCATCATCAATGCCTGCCCATCATCATCTTCTCCCCATCATCAATGCCTGCCCATTATCATCATCTTCTCCCCATCATCATCAATGGCTCCCCATTATCAGCAATGCCTGCCCATCATCATCTTCTCCCCATCATCAATGCCTGCCCATTATCATCATCTTCTCCCCATCATCATCAATGCCTCCCCATTATCAGCAATGCCTGCCCATCATCATCTTCTCCCCATCATCAATGCCTGCCCATTATCATCATCTTCTCCCCATCA
Organism: Oophaga sylvatica; assembly: GCA_033576555.1. Classification (NCBI taxonomy): domain Eukaryota; kingdom Metazoa; phylum Chordata; class Amphibia; order Anura; family Dendrobatidae; genus Oophaga; species Oophaga sylvatica. Next base: position 842,572,708 of record JARQOD010000001.1, read on the forward strand.
TCATCATCAATGCCTCCCCATTATCAGCAATGCCTGCCCATCATCATCTTCTCCCCATCATCAATGCCTGCCCATTATCATCATCTTCTCCCCATCATCATCAATGCCTCCCCATTATCAGCAATGCCTGCCCATCATCACACACAGACAGCACACAAGCACTCTCTCACATACTTATACACACACATACACACACACACACAAAGCACCGCACTACATACACACAGACACACACAGAGACACACACACACGTCTTACCCGTCCGACGTCCGCGCGCTCTCTGCCACAGCCAGCCGCTGAATGATGACGTCATTCAGCGGCGCTGCTGTGAGAGGAAGCGCCGGCGCCCCCTGGAGCCCGGAGCTGCGGTAGCGGAGGCACGGGAGAGGTAAGTATTGTGCCAGCTGATGCCGGGGCCCTGAGCAAGCGGGGGGGGGCCCAGTGGCGGCGCTGACACAACTCTCCTCCGCTAACGGGTGCGGGGGTGCCAGACGGCGAGTGGGCCCCCCCGCCTGCTCAGGGCCCCGGCACTTGCCCGGGTGTGCCGGGTGCTGACGCCGGCCCTGCTTCTCAGGGTATAGCTTATGTCTCTTTATGCCAACTTGCCACTCTCCAAAAGGAGAAAACTAATACCTCAGACACTCTATCAGAGGCTTCTCACCCAGCCAAATCAGTTCTCTTGCTTTGCACTAAGGAGGGGCAAAAACCCTAAAACACTGCAAATAGAGTTTCTGGTTTGACTTTTTATCCTAAGTCATTTGGCAAGGTACTTTAAAGAGTCAATATTGAATTTTATTAAGATAATTCTAAAAAAGCAAAGTGCAGCACATAGTGTGATATTGTGTTGGTAAAATCAGTGATAAAGTACCTTTAATAGACCTTTCAATTCTCTGAAAGTGTTGCTGCCTGTTTTTATTTTCATCAAAATCTTGTAACCAGTTTTTGCTACAGGATGTTGACTTTTAGGATTGTTGATTCCAATAGGTGGCACAAAATTCAAGCCGGCTTCCTTGCTGAAAAGGATATTCGCATATTGAGAAAAATAGTGAATCTGTGTTCATTTGTTTATAATGTGCATTTCTGTTGTGAATGGGTTTGAGATGAGTTCTGAGCAGAGGCTCCCTCTGGTGGTTACAAGCGGTACTAGTGAGGATTGTGAGGACTGGGAATCAGGTGTTACTGATTGGTCTTATATAAGGGAGTCATTTTCCCATCAGGGTTGCCGGTGATCAATTGTTCTGGTCTGAATCCTTCTTTCCAGTTTCCCTTGTAGCCTGCTGTGTCGTGTCTGCATCTCCTGCTATCGAATAAGACAATTTCTTATTTTGTGTTTTTGCTATATTTTTGCATTTGGTCCTGCACTTCTGTGGGGGCCTTCTGGGTCCCCTCCGGGGGTTTTTGCCCTCTCAGTTTAGTCCAGCCACTGTGTTTTGTACTTTTGCTTTTTCCAGTTTTTTCAGTGGCTGCTGTTTTTGTTACACCAGAGAACTAATTTAGGTGGTAGAGGTCGTGTGATCTCAGGTGATTTTGAAATTAGTAGAGTTGGTGTTTTTCAGGTTTTCTGGGATTGCAGTAAGTGCCCTTCCTGTCCTTTTCTATTTAGATAGTTTGGGCCCCAGCGTTTGCTCATACTATTTTCTTTCTGTGTCAGTATTTCCTCTTGTCTAACCGCCATTACATGTTTGGGGGCTTTCTATTATCTTTGGGGTTCTGCTCAAGGGCAGATAGCTTTCCTATTTCTATCTTTAGGTGTAGTTAGTTTCTCAGGCTGTGACGAGGCGTCTAGGACCAACGTAGGAACGCTCCACGGCTGCCTCTAGTTGCGGTGGTTAGTCAGGGTACTGCAATCTCATAGATTCCAACTGCTCTGGTGTATTTCCTTTTTTGCCTGCACTCCTCAGCTACCGTAACATAACAGTATCACCGGCCATAAAAATTGTATGGTACTCACAGAAGGGAAAAAATATTTTGAAGGAAGAAAAGTTGTCAGAGATATTTTTCTGTTTGTTGCATTTTTTTTTTTTCCCTCTGTATCTCTGGGTGCTGGGGAGGATCTTTTCTCCCAATGGAGTTTGCACAGTTGTCTGGCCGTGTGGATCAGCTTGCCACTGAGGTTCAGAGTATTGCTGCATATCTTGCTAGGTTGCCTGTTGTGGAACCTAGGATCCCCATGCCAGATTTGTTTTTAGGGGATCGAGCTAAGTTTCAGAATTTCAAAAATAATTGTAAATTGTTTTTTGCCTTAAAATCTAAGTCCTCAGGAAACGCAGCGCAGCAGGTTCAAATTATCATCTCTCTCCTGCGCGGCGATCCTCAGGATTGGGCTTTTTCCCTGATACCTGGGGATCCTGTTTTGAGTGATGTTGATGCGTTTTTTCAGGCTTTGGGGTTATTGTACGATGAGCCTAATGTCACTGATCAAGCTGAAAAAGCCTTGTTGGCATTAAATCAGGGGCTTGATGACGCTGAGTTATACTGTCAGAGATTCCGTAGGTGGGCAGTCCTGACCAAATGGAATGACGACGCTTTGGCGGCCCTTTTCCGGAAGGGTCTGTCGGATAATGTAAAGGATGTTATGGTGGGATTCCCTGTCCCCTCTGGTCTCAATGATTCTATGTCATTAGCGATTCAAATTGACAGACGTTTGCGTGAGCGGAGAAGTATGCGTGGAGTGGTGTTGCCTTGTGAGCCAGCTTCTGAGCCCATGCAGTGTGATAGAGTGGTGTCTGGGGCACAGCGTCATGAGTTTCGAAGGCGCAATGGGTTATGTTTCTACTGTGGTGATGCCTCTCATGCTATTTCAGTCTGCCCTAAGCGAGGAAGACGTTTTGCACGCTCAGTTGTCTTGGGTAGTGTTCAGACTAAGTTTTTATTAACTGTCACTCTGATATGCTCTCTGTCCTCATTTTCTGCTCAGGCTTTCGTTGATTCTGGAGCAGCTATTAACCTGATGGATTATGATTTTGCTAAACGTTGTGGGTTTCCCTTGATACCCCTACAGAAGTCTATTCCCCTACTGGGGATCGATTCTACCCCTTTGGCTGAGAATAAACCCCAGTTTTCTACTCAGGTGATAATGAGGGTTGAACCTGATCACCAGGAGTGCTGCAAATTTTTGGTTCTATATAATCTGCATGACATTATAGTACTGGGTTTCCCTTGGTTACAGTCTCATAATCCTGTTTTGGATTGGAAATCTGTGTCTGTAACCAGTTGGGGCTGCCAATGTGTTAGTGCCAACACTCCTGTTTTTTCTGCCTCCCCCCAGGCTGAGGATGTTCCTGACTTTTTGTTTGATTTTTCTGATGTGTTTAGCGAAAGTAAATCTGCATCCTTACCTCCCCATAGGAGCTATGACTGCGCTATTGAATTAGTGCCAGGTAGTAAATTCCCTAAAGGTCGCCTTTTTAACTTGTCTGTACCTGAACATGACGCTATGCGGTCTTATATCAAGGAATCATTGGAGAAGGGTCATATCAGACCATCCTCTTCACCCTTAGGTGCCAGTTTTTTCTTTGTGGCCAAAAAAGATGGTTCATTAAGGCCATGTATTGATTATCGTCTCTTGAACAATATTACTGTGAAATATCAATACCCGTTACCCTTGATTTCTGACCTGTTTTCCAGGGTGAAAAACGCTGCTTGGTTTACCAAGCTTGACCTCAGGGGGGCGTATAACCTTATTCGCATTAAGCACGGGGATGAATGGAAGACGGCATTTAACACCCCTGAAGGGCATTTTGAGTACCTTGTGATGCCCTTTGGGCTCACTAATGCTCCTTCCGTCTTCCAGTCCTTCATGAATGACATTTTCAGGGATTTTGTGGACAAGTTTCTGATTGTTTATTTGGATGATATCTTGATTTTTTCTAATGACTGGGACTCTCATGTGAAACATGTTCGAACTGTATTCCAGATTTTAGAGAGAATGCTCTGTATGTGAAGGGATCAAAGTGTCTTTTTGGCGTACAGAAGATCTCATTTCTGGGATTCATTTTGTCCCCATCTGTTATTGAAATGGACCCGGTCAAGGTTCAGGCCATCTGTGATTGGGTCCAACCTACTTCATTAAAGGCTCTTCAGAGATTTTTGGGTTTTGCCAATTTTTATCGTAAATTTATTGGTAATTTCTCTGTTATTGTTAAACCATTAACTGATTTGACCAGAAAGGGTTCTGATGTGGTGAATTGGCCTCCTGAGGCAGTCTCTGCGTTTCAGGAACTTAAGCAGAGATTCACTTCTGCTCCTGTTCTACGGCAGCCTGATGTTTCTCTGCCATTTCAGGTGGAGGTTGATGCCTCTGAAATTGGGGCAGGTGCCGTTTTGTCCCAAAAAGATCCAGAGACCTCTAAAAGTAACCCTTGTGCCTTTTTCTCTCGAAAATTTTCTCCTACTGAACGTAATTATGACGTGGGTAATCGGGAGTTATTGGCCATGAAGTGGGCTTTTGAAGAGTGGAGACATTGGCTGGAGGGAGCCAAACATCAGGTGGTGGTCCTTACGGACCATAAGAATCTGGTCTATCTGGAATCTGCCAAGCGACTCAATCCTAGACAGGCCAGGTGGGCCTTGTTTTTCACACGTTTTAATTTTGTGGTTTCCTTTCTTCCTGGCACTAAGAATGTTAAGGCGGATGCCCTCTCGAGGAGTTTCCTTGCGGACTCTCCTGAGCTATCTGATCCCTCTGTTATTTTGAAGGAGGGTGTAGTTCTTTCCGCCATCTCGCCCAATTTGAGACTTGCTCTGGAGGGGTGTCAGGAGGATAGGCCCGAGCGCTGCCCTGTTGGAAAATTGTTTGTCCCGGACCAATGGAAAAAGAGTGTGATGTCTGAGATTCATTGTTCCGCATTGGCTGGGCATCCCGGAATTTTTGGTACCAGAGACTTGGTTAGTCGGTCCTTTTGGTGGCCTACCTTGTCTCGCGATGTCAGGGAATTTGTGCAGTCCTGCGGGACTTGCTCTCGCTCCAAGCCTTGCTCTCGCTCTAGTGGTTTGTTGATGCCATTGCCTGTGCCCAAGAGACCATGGACCCATATCTCTATGGATTTCATTTCCGATCTTCCTGTTTCTCAGAGAATGACCACCATCTGGGTAATTTGTGATAGGTTTTCCAAAATGATACATCTTGTGCCATTACCTAAGTTGCCTTCCTCCTCTGAATTGGTGCCGTTGTTCCTTCAGCACGTGGTTCGTTTACACGGCATTCCTGAGAACATTGTGTCTGACAGAGGAGTCCAGTTTGTTTCCAGATTTTGGAGGACTTTTTGTTCTAAACTGGGTGTTCAATTGTCTTTCTCCTCGGCATTTCATCCTCAGACCAATGGTCAAACTGAGAGAACAAACCAGACATTGGAGACTTATCTAAGATGCTTTGTGTCTGCTGATCAGGATGACTGGGTCTCTTTTTTGCCTTTGGCTGAGTTTGCTCTTAATAATAGGGCTAGCTCTGCCACTTTGATGTCTCCGTTTTTCTGTAATTCTGGGTTTCACCCTCGATTTTCTTCAGGACAGACGGAGGCTTCTGTCTGTCCAGGTGTTGACTCTGTTGTTGAGCGTATGCAGCAGATTTGGGACCAGGTAGTGGAGAGGTTGTCCCTCTCTCAGGAGAAGGCCCAGCGGTTTGCTAACCGGCATAGGACTGATGGTCCTCGGTTTAAAGTGGGGGACTTGGTCTGGTTGTCCTCAAAGAATATTCCTATGAGAGTAGCATCTCCTAAATTTAAGCCTAGGTTCATTGGACCTTATAAGATCATGGAGATTATTAATCCTGTTTCTTTTCGTTTGCTTCTTCCAGGGACATTTAAGATCCATAACGTGTTCCACAAGTCCTTGTTGAAGAGGTTTGTTGAGCCAGTGGTTCCTGCTGCTGTGCCTCCTGACCCTGTTTTGGTTGAGGGCAATCTGGAGTATGTGGTTGAGAAAATATTGGATTCTCGTTTTTCTAGACGAAGACTCCAGTATTTGGTTAAATGGAGAGGTTATGGTCAGGAAGACAATTCTTGGGTGTTTGCTTCGGACATCCATGCTAGGAGACTTATCCGTGCGTATCATAGAACTCATCCTGACCGACCTGGTTGCTCAAATGAGGGTTCGGTGACCCTCCTCAAGGGGGGGGTACTGTTGTGAATGGGTTTGAGATGAGTTCTGAGCAGAGGCTCCCTCTGGTGGTTACAAGCGGTACTAGTGAGGATTGTGAGGACTGGGAATCAGGTGTTACTGATTGGTCTTATATAAGGGAGTCATTTTCCCATCAGGGTTGCCGGTGATCAATTGTTCTGGTCTGAATCCTTCTTTCCAGTTTCCCTTGTAGCCTGCTGTGTCGTGTCTGCATCTCCTGCTATCGGATTGTAATACTATTGTAGGAACTCGAGGATTCTGATAGCGTGGGGCAATGAACAATCAGAGACGGGTTTCTTTGAATGCAAATAATGTATTTGTGAAACAGCAAAACACCCAAAAACAATATTCAAACAACCCGTAGTGACATGCAATGAGTCCATATATAATACACAAGTCCAGTTATATGAATCCGGATATATAAGTCTTTGAACCTCTATAGCGAGGGTGGTAAAGTTCTTACGACGGAGTCCTCACACAAATGTGACCACAAGGTAAGTCTGATGCACAGATAACGTGGCTGGATTTACACACTGCTGGTGTGTGAAGAGTCAGATCCAGGTATGCAGAAAACACAGGGAGGTCCAGGAACAAGTTAATCTCAGTTGTGGCTTAATTCAGTGAAGTCCAACAACAAGTTCATATGTCAGTAAGGTTCCAGTAACAGTTCCAACAGCTCTCACCAGAGGTAATGCACAAAGGGTTAAACAGCAACAGTTCAGAAACACAGTTCTTATCAGATGGAGTGAACCAAGGGTTAAATTCCCAAGTCAACAGTTTAGTGATAACACAGTACTTTGTGCAACTTACATATGCAGAGAATGTCCAGAGCCATGGGTAGAAGCTGCTGTGGCTGAGAAACACCTGAAGATAAGGCTATGCACTTTCCTGGTAAACACACAAAAGATCTGTGAGGAACAAAGCAGCTGGGTTGCAGGGAAACGGAAGCAGAATATTCCAGCAGTGAAGCCAGCACCTGAGCCAGGCTTTAAACAAACGAACAGGAAGTAGGGCACACAAAACAGCAAACTCCATCTTAACAAAGGGCAAAATCATTGACAAAGTTACCTAGAAAACCCGGAATACTGACATTACTCCCCCCCTAAAGACGGCCTCCGGACGGTCCTGGACCAGGCCTGTCCGGGTATCTCCGATGAAACTGAGCAATCTTCAGAGGCGCATTGATGTTACTTACTGGTTCCCAAGAATCATTTTCAGGAGAGTAACCTTGCCATCTAACTAGATACTGAAGCCGGTTTCTATGAAGTCTCGAATTAACAATATCCTGTACCACGAATTGTTCTTCGCCATCAACCAACACTGGTGGAGGGGAGGTACGATACGTCCCTGAAACGTGTTAGGAGAGACTGGTTTTAATAAGGAAACATGAAATACTGGGTGTACCTTTAAAGTCCGTGGTAGCTTCAACCGACAGGCAACAGAGCTCACAATCCCAGTGATCTTGAATGGACCGATGAATTTCTGTCCCAGTTTCTGCGAAGGAACACCCAATTTTAGATTCTTGGTGGACAACCAAACTGAGTCTCCTACCTTATACATAGGTGCTGGTTTCCGGAATCTATCGGCCGACTTCTTGTAACGCTCCTGTGCTGTGGTCAGGGAGTCCTTCAAAACTTCAAGATTACGTTGCAACGCCGTCACTCTGTCTTCAACCGCTGGTACCGAAATCGTAACCGGAGACCTAGGCAAAATACTTGGATGATAACCCAGGTTGGCAAAAAAAGGCGTTACCTTCGTGGAACTGCTTTGGGAGTTGTTGTACGAAAATTCCGCTAGAGGAAGTAGCTTCAGCCAATCGTCCTGCAAATGACTGACGTAACAGCGTAGATATTGCTCCAAGGTTTGATTTGTCCGTTCGGTCTGCCCGTTGGTCTGAGGATGGTATGCAGAAGACAAGCAAACATTAATGTGGAGCGCAGAACAAAATCCTTTCCAAAATCTAGAGGTAAATTGTATTCCCCGGTCAGAAATGATGTCATCTGGTACCCCATGCAGCCGGAAAATGTTCTGGATAACTAGATCTACTGTCTCTGTAGCTGAGGGAAGACCAGCACACGGAATGAAATGAGCAGCTTTCGTTAAACGATCTACTACCACCAAAATAGTATTTTTACCACCAGAGGTGGGTAACTCCACAATAAAGTCCATCGAAATAGACCCCCAAGGGCGAGACGGTACAGGTAGCGGTTTAAGAAGACCAGTAGGTGAAACGCGAGGAACCTTGTACCGGGCACAAACTTCACAAGAGCGGACATAGTCATTCACATCCTTCAAGCAGGTAGGCCACCAAAAAAAACGAGTTAACAATTCCTGCGTCTTCTGTACCCCCCTATGACCAGCCAATTTAGAGTCGTGGACCAATTTGAGAACTCGAAGTCTTACAGCCTCTGGGACATAAATACATCGATCTCTAAGCCACACACCATTCCGAAGGACAAGATTCACATTGTCAGGTGGAGCTGCAAGAAATACGTCACCGTCATAGGCCAGCTTGATCTCCTGCCACAAGTCCCGGTTCCGGAGCACTCCAACGAAATTGGCCTCCGACAAGATGGTCTTCGACGGGGTCCCAGGCACGGAATCCACGGTATGGATTCGGGATAATGCGTCAGCTTTCCCATTACGTGAACCTGGGCGGTACGAAATAATAAAATTAAACTGGTTCAAGAACAAACTCCACCTAGCTTGTCGAGGAGAAAGACACCTGGCAGACTTAAGGAATTCCAAATTGCGATGATCCGTGAGTACTACTACCTGCTGAGTTGCCCCCTGCAAATGGTGTCTCCATTCCTTAAAGGCAGAAATAATTGCCAAAAGTTCCTTATCTGCCACATCATAGTTAAGTTCTGCAGAAGATAACCTACGAGAGAAGAAGGCACACGGGTGCAGCAAACCTTTGTCTCCGGTACGTTGTGAGAGGATAGCTCCCAATGCACAGTCAGACGCGTCCACCTCCACGATAAAAGGCTGTGCAGGATCCGGATGCATCAATATTGGAGCCGTGGTAAAACAACCCTTCAGGCGATCAAAGGCTTCCTGAGCTTGCGAAGACCATTCAAACTTCTTCCCCTTCTTGGTGAGGAGAGTGATGGGACGGACAATTTCTGAAAAATTTCGGATAAACCGTCTATAAAAGTTAGCAAAGCCAATGAATCGTTGTACCTCCTTAATGTTTCCTGGTACCGGCCAGTCCAAGATTGCCTGGATCTTGCTGGACTCCATATTCAATCCCTGAGGCGAGATAACATAGCCTAAAAATTGAATTTCAGAACAATGGAACTCACACTTTTCGAGTTTGATGTACAAATGATTATCTCTCAAACGTCTAAGTACGGTCTTGACATGTTCCTGATGTTCCTGTAAGGAGTCAGAAAAGATTAAGATGTCATCAAGGTAAATTACCACATATTGGTCCAATAAATCCCTGAAAATGTCGTTGGCTAAATGTTGAAAAGCAGCAGGAGCGTTACAGAGTCCGAATGGCATCACCAAATATTCAAAATGTCCATACCGGCATCTAAAAGCTGTCTTCCATTCGTCTCCGGGCCGTATACGGAGTAAATTATATGCCCCACGAAGATCTAATTTGGTAAATACCTTGGCCTGGTGAACTCTTTCCAACAATTCTGGAATTAGGGGCAACGGGTACCTGTTACGAATGGTTACCTTATTTAACTCCCGGTAGTCAATGCAGGGTCTTAGAGTACCATCCTTCTTCTTTACAAAGAATATTGGAGCTCCCGCTGGTGAAGAAGATGGTCGGATAAACCCCTTGGCTAAATTCTCATCTATATACTCTCGTAAAGATTTTAATTCCGGAGCCGCCAACGGGTAAACATGGCCGAAAGGAATCGCTGCTCCAGGAAGCAATTCTATGGGGCAGTCATACGGTCTATGTGGGGAAGTTGATCTGCCTTCCTTTTATCACAAATGTCTGAGAATTCCTGATATGTCAGAGGGAGAGTAGGTACCTGTATCACCTCTTCCAAGTTCTGGGTAACTGGAGCCGCTACAGTTGGACTGATGGTAGAACTGCACTTCGGAGAAAGGTTATCTCCTTGGTTTCCCAATTGATGATTGGATTTTGTGACCGTAACCAGGGAATTCCTAAAATTACAGGAAAATGAGGAGAAGATATTAACATGAATGAAAGTGTTTCTTGATGGTCTGGTTCCATCTTACACTCCAGAGGCACTGTCTCCCGATCTACTGGTCCAGAAACTAATGGGGAACCATCCACCGTTTCCATAGTGATTGGTGAAGCTCTTAGTTGTGTCTTTATACCATGTTCCTTTGCAAAAGAAGAATCCATGAAATTCCCACCTGCTCCAGAGTCTATCATGGCAGAACTTGATATCCACTGTTCCTCCCACTGAATCTGTATAGGAAGAGAACAATGTGAATATTTCTCCCCTTGATCTTTAGGGGAAGTCGGCATCAGTATTGGGGGAAAAACCGCATCTAGATGTAGACTGGTTTCCGAAACTTCAGACTCAGCGTCTGTGTTATCATAATCCCCTACTACCGCCAACACCTTGTTGGGTCGCCTAGGACATTTAGGACAATTGATGAGGAAATGGTCCGATTGACCACAATAGAAACATAAGCGCTCACGGAGACGGTGTTCGCGGCGTTCATTATTCTCACGTCTCTGCAGTGAGTCCACCTGCATAGGCACCTCCTCAGCCTCTCGCGGGTTTTTGCCTGTGGTTTCCCTGGACGGAAGAGAGTAATTAGTAATGCGATTTACAGCGGCCCATTTTTCTTGTCTGCGTTCAGTTAAACGGATATCAATACGTACACAGTGCTGTATAAACAATTCAAACTCCTGTGGAGACTCTGAACGAGCTAGCTCATCCTTGATTGCATTTGACAAACCTTTTCTAAAGATTGGTAATAAAGCATTGTTTTCCCACTGGGTGTCCACCACTAACCTTTTAAATTCAGTAACATATTCTATGACTGACTGTTTCCCCTGGCGTAAGGAAAGCAAGGCAGATTCAGCGGTAGCACGGCGGTTGGGATCGTCGAACATTTGCGCCATGGCTGCAAGAAAATTGTCCAAATTATTTAGACGGGTATCATGACTTTCAACCATAGGATTTGCCCAAGCCAGTGCACGTGATGTCAACAACATAATAATACATAGAACCTTAGATCTATCAGACCGGTAGTAGGAGGCATGTACATCAAAAAATAATATACATTGATTAACAAACCCACGGAATTGACTTCGGTCACCATTAAAACGGAATGGAGGCAATTTGGGCATACTGGTGGATGAGGTAGGCTCAGTAGGTAAGGCCTCCAGGACTCCTAACCTAGAACGTAGATCTTGGAGAGCCTGACCAAACCCCTGTGCATTGTGGTTAACCCGAGACTCCAAGTCTCTAATCTGATTGAGTGCAGCCGCCACCTCCTGCTGCAAGGAGTTAACTATGGTGAACAATTTGTCTGCCCGTGTCTCCGTCATTGCCCCAGCAGAATCCTCTTTTTTAGGCTGGAATATCCTGTAATACTATTGTAGGAACTCGAGGATTCTGATAGCGTGGGGCAATGAACAATCAGAGACGGGTTTCTTTGAATGCAAATAATGTATTTGTGAAACAGCAAAACACCCAAAAACAATATTCAAACAACCCGTAGTGACATGCAATGAGTCCATATATATATACACAAGTCCAGTTATATGAATCCGGATATATAAGTCTTTGAACCTCTATAGCGAGGGTGGTAAAGTTCTTACGACGGAGTCCTCACACAAATGTGACCACAAGGTAAGTCTGATGCACAGATAACGTGGCTGGATTTACACACTGCTGGTGTGTGAAGAGTCAGATCCAGGTATGCAGAAAACACAGGGAGGTCCAGGAACAAGTTAATCTCAGTTGTGGCTTAATTCAGTGAAGTCCAACAACAAGTTCATATGTCAGTAAGGTTCCAGTAACAGTTCCAACAGCTCTCACCAGAGGTAATGCACAAAGGGTTAAACAGCAACAGTTCAGAAACACAGTTCTTATCAGATGGAGTGAACCAAGGGTTAAATTCCCAAGTCAACAGTTTAGTGATAACACAGTACTTTGTGCAACTTACATATGCAGAGAATGTCCAGAGCCATGGGTAGAAGCTGCTGTGGCTGAGAAACACCTGAAGATAAGGCTATGCACTTTCCTGGTAAACACACAAAAGATCTGTGAGGAACAAAGCAGCTGGGTTGCAGGGAAACGGAAGCAGAATATTCCAGCAGTGAAGCCAGCACCTGAGCCAGGCTTTAAACAAACGAACAGGAAGTAGGGCACACAAAACAGCAAACTCCATCTTAACAAAGGGCAAAATCATTGACAAAGTTACCTAGAAAACCCGGAATACTGACACGGATAAGACAATTTCTTATTTTGTGTTTTTGCTATATTTTTGCATTTGGTCCTGCACTTCTGTGGGGGCCTTCTGGGTCCCCTCCGGGGGCTTTTGCCCTCTCAGTTTAGTCCAGCCACTGTGTTTTGTACTTTTGCTTTTTCCAGTTTTTTCAGTGGCTGCTGTTTTTGTTACACCAGAGAACTAATTTAGGTGGTAGAGGTCGTGTGATCTCAGGTGATTTTGAAATTAGTAGAGTTGGTGTTTTTCAGGGTTTTCTGGGATTGCAGTAAGTGCCCTTCCTGTCCTTTTCTATTTAGATAGTTTGGGCCCCAGCGTTTGCTCATACTATTTTCTTTCTGTGTCAGTATTTCCTCTTGTCTAACCGCCATTACATGTTTGGGGGCTTTCTATTATCTTTGGGGTTCTGCTCCGGGGCAGATAGCTTTCCTATTTCTATCTTTAGGTGTAGTTAGTTTCTCAGGCTGTGACGAGGCGTCTAGGACCAACGTAGGAACGCTCCACGGCTGCCTCTAGTTGCGGTGGTTAGTCAGGGTACTGCAATCTCATAGATTCCAACTGCTCTGGTGTATTTCCTTTTTTGCCTGCACTCCTCAGCTACCGTAACATAACACATTTCTAGATAACTGACTAATGTATTATGCCCCCATCTTACCTGCAGTCAGCCCCCTTCATACACAGCTCTGATGATGTGCCAACACAAGAAACTCTTTGAGTACAGGACTGAAGTGGAGTTGCCAAGACTGAGGTTGAAATAAAGACATTGGAGGAATATTCGCAACAGAAATATACAAGTAAGGTCCCATTTTGTACCACATAGCAAATGGACACAAAATCTACTTTGGTCTTTTTCACATTTCCAAGTTTGGTCCAGTTTGCACATCTGTGCTGCATCTATATGATGTCCAGTTTTTGCCCTAAATTCATTAAAGAAGCGTGCTACACTTAACCCCTTCACCCACAAGCCTGTTTTCACCTTCTTGACCAGTCTAAATTTTTCAATTTTGACCAGTGTCACTTTATGTGGTGATAACTCTGAAACGCTTCAACCTATCCCAGTGATTCTGAGACTGTTATTTCATGACACATTGTACTTCATGTTAGTGGTAAATTTAGGTTTATCCGATTTGTGTTTATTTATGAAACAATTGGAAATTAATGATTTTTGACTTTTTATACCCTTAAAACAAATGGTTATACCACTAAAAATAATTAATAAATAACATTTGCCACATGTCTACCTGACATCGGCTTGATTTTTGCACACCAAAAATAAGCACAAAACAGAAAGTTTTTGAATGTTCTTAATTTTCTACCCTCATTTCCACAAATGTTATTACACCGCAACATTTTGGATAATAAGCCTGAGGAAGGGTACATTTCCGTCCCAATAATTGAATTTTTACCACTAAAATGTTGTTTTTAATTTTTATAAGGACTAATAGGAAAAAATGGACTGCACACTGTGTTGTGCAACTTCTCCTGAGTGCGCCAATACCCTTCATGTAATCGGGAACTACTTTTCAAGCACAGTGGAAAGCTCAGAAGGGAAGGAGCGCCATATTAGGGTATGTTTCCACGTGGCATATTTGGTAAGTATTTGCTGCGGATTGGACAGCCGCAGCATTCAATCCGCAGCGTCCAGATGTTACAGCATAGTAGAGGGGATTTTATAAAATCTTGTCTCCACTATGCGTGCAGGGCTGCATGAACACATGCAGAATCACCATGCGTACATATGCCGGCAGCGCTTTGGGCGGAGCGGGGTTTCCGCTGCGTCCAATGCGCTGCCAGCGCGCAGTGTGGAAACATACCCTTATAGTGCAGATTTTTTTGTTTTGTTTTCTGAGTGCCATGTCACATTGGCAGGGCAACTCAGGGGCACCTGAGGTGCCAGAACATCAGAACCCCCCGATAAATGACCCCATTTTACAAACTACACCTCTCAATGAATTCATATTGACACCACAGGTGTCCATCACTTTTTACCACAAAACATTTTAGCCCCAGATTTTACATTTTCACACTGGGAAATGAGTTAAAATAGCATCAATATTTGTCTCATTATTTCTGCTGAACGTGGAAATACCCCATATAAGGCTGTAGAGTACTGCTTAGACATGCGGAGAGGGAGTGGGAGGAAAGGAGCGCTTTTGGAGAAAAAAAATTCATAGAAAAGTTTGTGGACTCCATGTACAGAGCCCCTAAGTGCCAGAGGAGAAGAATTCTCTCAAGTGACCCAATTTTGGAAATTACACCCTTTTGGGAATTTATCTACAGATGTAGTGACAATATCGACTCCATAGGTGTTTTCCAGAAACAAGCAGCAATGGATGTTACTGAGTAATTGCAAATCCGCCCTTGCAGTGCCCGTACATTGTACTGCCCATACATTGTAGTGCCCAGTACATTGTCATGCTTATACATTGTGCTCAGCTTGTGCTTCTGGAGACACGCACCTCTTAAATTAAGCGGGCTCACATCGCTACAGAAATGCCAAACAAGTGGACACTGAATTTGATTTAGGTACATTGTGAGGCTCAGAAGGGAGGGTGGCATTTGGATTTGGGAGCTCAGAATTTGCAGAATTTTTTTTGAAGGGAGAGGAGCCACAGCGCTTTTCCAGAGCCTTTGTGCTATCAATAACGTGAAAGCCCTCTTTACTTCCATTGACAGATGAAGGACCATAGTGGGGACATATTTTTTTTTTGTGGATTGAGTTGAACCTTTTATTGGGAGCATTTCACATAACATTTTGGATCATATTCATCCTGTGCTGTACGCTGAGCACTTACATCTGGGTTTTCATCTAAATCTTTAAATGACGTGATTCAGATGAAAGCCCAGAGGGATCCATTCACTATAAGGAGACAGCAGAGTTACCATGGACTCCGTACGATTACAGCGATACTGCATTTATATAAACATTTTTTATATTTTGCTGCTTTTACACAATAAAAACAATTTTATAGAAAAAACGTTTTTACATAAATATACATATTTATTGGTATAATTTTTTTTCATTTTTTTTGTTCTTTATTTTGTGATTTTCTTTAAGTAGTTTTACAATTTTTTTTCTTCACTTTTTTACTTAGTCCCTCTATGGGAGTTTAACTTTACTACTTGAATCACTGGAATAAGGCATTGCAATGCACCAGAACTGCAATACATTACACCTGTCAGTGTTACACTGATAAAACACCTTAGACCATACTCCTGGCATCGTCTAACACACCATAGCTGGCAGACCTAGAGGTTGTCATTTGACAACCGGTTGCCATGACTACTATCGATACTCCTATCCCTTTCCTAAGCTTCTAAATGCTGCAATTGCTATTGATCGCGGCATTTAGGGAGTTAAATACCTGGGTTGCAGTGCATGTATTAGCTCTGGCTGTTACAACCTGAGCTCAACCATCACTTAAGCTAAGCTCCTGGGGGGTGATGGGGTGGACACCAGTGGCGTACCGTCAATAGTAGCAGACCACGCAGCTGCTATGGGGCCCAGCCAGGTGAGGGGGCCCACGACGGCTGCTGCGGTTTGGCAGCTGTGCTGTGCTGACACAGTACTATCTAGTCCTTTAATTAAATGTAAGCGACAGCCGTCGGCCGCTGTATACCCCCTTGAAGCTCCCCTTTCCCGGTTTCCTGGTCAGCAGTGGGCTGAAGTCTCTGGCTAGATTTGCATAAGAACGCCACGCCTCCTGGCAGCCAGAGAGCAGCACACGTGCATTGCAGGAAGCAGGAAACAGAAAGCAGAAAACATTCATGAGCCTCTCTCACTCAGGGAGAGGGACACAAAACGGTGAGCCCAGCTGTCTGGGGGACGGGGTGGATTTTTTTGTTAAATGTGTCCCCTCACTGTGCTGGCAGCCTGGCACTTTTATTTTTTTTTGGGGGGGCCCCATGATTTCTATGTACGCCACTGGTGGACACAGCTTATGTGCCTGTATGATTGCCATGACGTAAGTGTATGTCAATTTGCGGGAACCCCTTCCTGATCATGACGTACTATTACGTCAAATGTCAGTGCATCTTTCCAGTGCAGTGCATCTCCTTGACCCCCCAGAAATGATACTTCAAATCAATGACTGGGGTAACATTTTTGGTGTAAAAACATCTCCACTATTGATTAATTGAACAGGCAAACATTTCCATGCTCCATCCCAACCTAGGTCCTCCGCAGCTTCTCCCATTTTGGCAGAGCTGCCTTGAAATTGCAAAAAAGTCACAAAATGTTTGCAACTTCTCAAAATGTTAATAAAAACTGCTATAAAATGGATGAATTGGGGTCATTTACTAATGTCTATCTGCACTGTTATCATGTTTTTATCATGATTTTGTTGCAGTTTGTAAATGAAGAGAAAAATACTTAATGTATTAGTTATTACTGAAAACTGCACTTTTGTTAATCATATTTTGACTGTTCAGTTTTCACAGTTGGAATCCAAAAAATATGTTGTTCCTGAGGAAACAGGTCAATTTGCTGTAGAAAGGCATGCGTTTTCGCTGTTTTTAGCAGGCACAAAAAAGGAAATAAAATCATGAAAAAAATGCAGCTTCCAGATATCACCATGCGCATAGATGACGAATACTAGTTCTAGGAGCATGTACAGTACAGACCAAAAGTTTTAGAAAAGGTGAACGGATGGACTCTACATGCCTAGTTCCCACCGTGAAGCATGGAGGAGGTGGTGTGATGGTGTTGGGGTGCTTTGCTGGTGACACTGTTGGGGATTCATTCAAAATTGAAGCGGTGAGCGGTCCAGCTCACCCCAAACCATCTCGATTGGGTACAGGTCTGGTGACTGTGGAGGCCAGGTCATCTGGCGTAGCACCCCAACACTCTCCTTCTTGGTCAAATAGCCCTTACACAGCCTTGAGGTGTGTTTGGGGTCATTGTCCTGTTGAAAAATAAATGATGGTCCAACTAAACGCAAACCATATGGAATAGCATGCTGCTGCAAGATGCTGTGGTAGCCATGCTGGTTCAGTATGCATTCAATTTTGAATAAATCCCCAACAGTGTCACCAGCAATGCACCCCCACACCATCACACCTCCTCCTCCATGCTTCATGGTGGGAACCAGGCATGTAGAGTCCATCCGTTCACCTTTTCTGCGTGCAAAGCAGCAATCAAAGCAAAAGGTGGCCACTTTGAAGAACCTAGAATATAAGACATATTTTCAGTTGTTTCACACTTTTTTGTAAAGTGTAATGTATAATTCCACATGTGTTAATTCATAGTTTTGATGCCTTCAGTGTGATTCCACAATTTTCATAGTCATGAAAATACAGAAAAATCATTGAATGAGAAGGTGTGTCCAAACTTTTGGTCTGTACTGTATATAAAATTGTTTGACAAATATATAATATAATTTATCATTTGTTTTTCCAAGGAATAGGCATTGTAACCAACAGACCATGAAAGCAAGCACTAAGTAAACTAGCAAAATCCTGTTGACAGGTTCACTTTAAAGAAGTTGTCCACTACTTGGACAAGTTCTTCTCATACCCTTTGCTTAGTCCCGATAAAATAATAAAGCTTATACTGTTGGCAGCGGATTACTCACGATACTCTCCAAGCGTGTGACAACAGAACTTGTTTATTCAGGAACAATATATGATAAGCTTAATAGATCAGGAATTAATCATTTGTGTGTCTACCTGTGCAGCATCTACAGCAGGCTGCTTATCTCATACACAAACACAGGAAAACAGGAAATACAGTCACATGCTCTCCCTGTGTGAGCCCCTGTGAGTTTTTTTTAAAACTTTTAACTTGTATGCTGTTAAAAACAGCATACAAATCTAGCAACTAAACACTCATAAACAGGAATGGAGTTGTTGCACCAAACATATTCCAACATATACTCACCTCCAATGCGGCGCCGTTGCCGCGGTGTCGGAGCTTGCTCACCCAGGGCTCTTTAGCAGTGTTGTGATACGTGACACTGGCGCCCAGTTAGCGCTTTCATCACTGTCTCCGCCTTCAGACAAATCAAACATGAAGAGGAAGTCTGGGCTGCAGCTAATCCTTGACTTCCTCTTCATGTTTGATTTGTCCGAAGGCGGGGACAGTGACACCAGTGCTGATTGGGCACCGGCGTCATGTGTCACAACACTGCACGAGAACCCCACGGTGAGCGAGTTCTGACACTGTGGGAACCGTGCTGGCATGCTTTATTATTTTATGGAGGCCAAAAATTTTGACTAAGAAGGGGTTGTGCTAGTAGTGGACAACTCCTATAAGTTTAACTTATAGTGAATTAAAGATGGATTTGACATTGACCTGCACCAACAATAGGTTTGACTGAACAATATGAAGTTATTGTACAAGCTCAAAGCTGGACTCGGAGCCTTGATGTTGCCTTTTACAACCACCACCTTTTACATGAAGAACCTCACAGTTTGACCTAATCCTAATGAATTCTTGGCCTTGCAAATGATCAAACATAAGGACAGCTGCAGACACAGCGAATGTTCCCTGCTGAGTTCATACAGCTTCCTGATTTTTGCTAGAAACAGGAAAATTTGGACTATTGTGAATATACTAAAACTATTTTTGGAAAAATTAGAAAAAAAACATTTTTTAATAATTTAATTTTTTTCAGAAGATGTTATTATAATTGACATCAAGATAATGTTTATAGAAAATTGTATTCAAACAAACATCATGAATACAATTGGTGAATGGTACGACATAGGCACTAAGCATTTACTCCTGAATATCTCTTGGTGGACATTCCCCTCTACTGTGTCAAGCACTGATTGACAAAGAGGTTGAAAATCTTCAGCTGCTGCGGTCTGTACTAAATAGGTTTGTGCCTGAGCTGCTGCAACATAATACACACCTCAGCTGCTGCAGCACTTCTTTGAGAAAATAATAGGGTTGTTATATGTCTATCAATTAATAGATAGGAAGTTTCAGCGTGTGTGGGATGCGATTTGTTTTATTACGTACTGTAAGCTTTTCAGGGGATATAGCTCTGGGATCGCCGTCTTGGGGAGACGGAGTGGCATAAAGAGACCATTCACAGACAGTGGTTCTGTTAAAAACTGGCCGCAACCAGTTTTATTAAAGTCCACAGCAAACAGAACATAAATTAAAACAAAATCATAAACATAAAGCCTAGGCGTGTCCAGCCACTAATTACACTTAGATAGATTTCCCTTTCTATCCGGGTCCAGACTCTAATAGCCTGTGCCCAAGACAACACATATGTTCAGTAGTTACCAGCGTGCAGCTCACATGAGGCTCCAATGGCGTCTGAAGTCAGATCCAGACTGAGAGAGAGAGCCCCCTCTGAACTTCCAAGCAGGTACTTATGGCTGTCTAATTAAGCAGCTGTGTTCACTCTGGGCTGAACTGCAAACCTGTCCCAGATGGGAATGGAGTGAACACCGCACTGACAACCTACTTTTTATGCGCCCCAGCTAAGAAACCTGGGGGAGATATACACCCCGTCCAGTACGCACCCCTTCACTGTCTCACAGTACCCATAAATATGAGTGGGTCAGTCACATCTGAGGCTTGGATGAAGGTAGTGCATGCTGTAATTTTTTATTCTTAAGGACAGTTGGACTGAGAGAAAAATCGTTCATGTGAACAGCTCTATTGAAAATCATGGGTCAGTGTGCTGTCCAATCAAAAATTGGACAGCACACGTAAAATTTATACGTTTGTCTGCACGAGTCCTAAAATATGCTGATGTGGTGAGTTGGAAACTCCCAACAATTCCTAAACATGCTAGAAGCATAAGTGAGTGTAATGTGCATTTAATCACAGGTCCCTTTAGGATTTACACTGTTCAAGCCCTTATGACTCCATCAGTTTTTACATTTTCTTTATCAATCACTTTTTTCTATTTTTAATATTGCCTCATTAAAGTCTCACATTTTGTGCACTCAAATATATTACTCCAATAAGATCTGAATATTAACTAAACTTTGCAGTCACCAGGTCTGAAGCAATGTCTGATAACATAGTGTTACTGTATAACCACACCTAGAATTTATCCGCAAACCATTGGCGGCATCTCCTGGAACAATACTATTTTCTTTCTTCATCCAGCTCAGGAATGTAGTAAGGTGTGACGATACAGGCTGCAGCATATCCCAGTACTGTCAGCTTTCCAGTGATCTCCTCAATGCCAAGACTAAAGGTTACTACTCTGCTTATTCTCCATGATCCTGCTGCTGACTTTGACCTTTTTTAAAATGTCAAAGAAGAGCCCACATAGCTGGCATATCGGCAGCGGGTTTGTCTGTTCTGTGGGAAAGCAATCACCAATGTTCAATGCATGGCTGGTCCCCATCAATGTGAAAGACGATGACCCTGGTAGTGAAGTGGGAACCACGACTAGGATTCCTCTGCAACACTTGTCTGCTAGCAGCCTATGGATGATGTCTACTGGGAGCGTCAAGGAAAAGGGACTGACTTGACAACGATTCTGTTTAAAACTTGGAAGATCTCAATATGCCCATGTAACAGTAAAACGATAATTAGCATATGGCGCTGGAGATTTTCAAACATCCCCCAGAACTACTAGGGACATAAATTAACAAAGGTCTTCTTAGGTCCTGCATTATGGTGGGAAGTGTTTATAAGGCAGAATGCTGGTGATAGGTTCTCTTTATGGGGCATAACTGTGTCTCAGTTTGCTACTTGCCCCTTTTCTGCAGAGTACCTTGAGGTTCTTTAGTGAATCCCCTTTTTGCCTCAATTGTCAATTCTCAGTTCTGGTGTGCAGTTATTATTATTTATTATGCTTTTCTTATATAGCGTCAACATATTGAGCAGTGCTTTACAGACATTACCATCACTGTCCCCAAGGGGGTTCACAATCTAGATTCTCTATCAGTATGTATTTGGTGTGTGGGAGGAAACCAGAGAACCCGGAGGAAAGCCACGCAAACATGAGGAGAACATACAAACTCCTTGCAGATGTTGTCTTTGGTGGGATTTGAACCCAGGGCCCAAGCACTGAAAGGCAACAGTGCTAACCACTGAGCCAGCGTGAAGTTTATGCTTATGACACACAGCTTTATGTTTTCTTTAGATCTCAATTTCCATTGAATATGACCAGGGCAATAAGTATAATTGCTAGGTGGCCTCACACATAAGAAAGTACTCTCCAACAAAGATGAGATGTAGATAGTGATCACCATAAATGGTGAAAGTAAAGTGGAAGGGGAAGTGAAATATTGAAAACGAAGGGGCAGAGTTGAGACCAAAATGATCACGTTTTTATGCCTAGAACACACTTACTACTGGAGGTGACCCCATTCCAGTTTCATTTTAGACTCTATGGTTTTTCCAGGATTGTGTAAGGTATCAAACAGGAACGTTGGATGCAGTGATGAGCAGCAGGCAGTGCAAAAGTTAAAGGGTTCCATTTTATAAATAATATTATAACAGAGAATATTCCACGCAGGGAGAAATTACGAGAGTATGTGGGTAACAAGAATATGCAATGATATCACGATAATGGAAGTGCAAATAACAGGTTAACTTATCAGTCTGCGGTTCCCGGATGAAGGTGGCTGGAATATTCCTCGATGGCGCCGCATTTAATGGGAGTAGTCTCTGTATTGGTCCCGGAGATAGGTGAGGCACTGTCTCTTTACAGTGGCGACATATCTTGGTATCTTCAAACGTAGTCCTTTGGTCCTGGAACGGGGTGCTGCACAAGAGGATGCGTGAGGCACCGCGGTGGATATGCAAAGTCCTGGAGTGCAGGCCACGGTCACGGTACCTGAATCAACGCGCACCGCCTGGTGAATCCCACGTAGAGCGCCGGCCACAGTCAGAGGGACGGACCAGTCAGATTTACTGAGTCAGAAGAAACAGTAGTAATAGTCTCTGGTTGTGCATAGTCAGTATGCGCTGGGGATGAACATGTATAGTGTTGGCCTGCTAGCTGGCGTTGGTCTGCAGGGAGGGAGTCAACCTTCTCCTGTCGCACATGCTGTCTTCCCACCAGAAGCCCCGTTCTGGCGTGCTGTTACTTTTATATCTGACCCGCCCCCCACAGTCAGGTGCAAGGGTCCATACCAGTCAGAAAGTCCTTCCCCGGCAACAATGGTGACAGCCCCGATGGGTCCGGCCCCGAAACGAGAAGAGTATCACTAGTTCGGTCCATCTCCCTACAATTGTATGGGGATGCACAGCACTAATGCTTAAAATAAATAAAACTAGATAGCTGGTTTGTTTGTTGATGATGAACAACTAGATTAAATAGTATCCCAACCAAGAAGGGCATGTGACAGCGAAGGACATGGATCTGCTAGAGGGAACCCTAGGGGGGGAAAAAAAGCTATGAAAAAACATTAGATGGAAAAAATAGCTAGAAAAGCTCCAATGATTCCTGAAGCGGTTTGTACTTCAAAAACCTTGTCATGTTCGACTGTCTGAAATAGACATCATTTGCACTTACCATCAGGCCATTCTCTAGGAAAAAAAACCTTCTTTCAGAATTTTACCAAAAATGCTTGAAAAAAATGTATTTTTAACTACCGCTAATCAAAAAAAACTCCATGTGAATATAGTCTAAGGCAGATGTGGCTCGCAGTCCCATGAATTGTGGCTCATGGTTTTCTGCCAGCTTTCTGGATTAGTTCCAGGTCTAGCAAACAAGTATGCAGAGCACATCTCAAAATGATGAATTTTGTGAGTATCTCTTCACAGAAGAGCAGATCTGGATGCACATACACTGGTCTTAGGAGTTTAGACATAATTTAAGTATTGTATGCTGGAGACAGGATGAAACTACCTGTCAGAGGAGGTGCTTGAAGCTAGAAGCAATATTGTGTTGGAAGTGCTGGTTGGGAGAATACTTAATGGGGGTATTGTGGGAACCCTTGGGTCTCGGTATACTGCTTCAGGGTGATTTCTGTGGAAAAGCTTTGGTTATCATTATACCCATAATGGGGTCTTTGGCTTCCATTACTGTGAGGGGGGCGGGAGAGCTGAATATTGCTCTCAAGGTCAAAGAGGTTGGCGACCACTTGTCTAAGGGTATGTGCACACAGATTTCTTCAGATGCCGGTATACCTGCATTGTTTTTGAAGCAGAAGAGGCTAATAGGAAAATGATGCCATGTTTTTGCTGAAGTATCTTCTTTGTGGTATCTTCTGTAAATCATCACGTTTCAACTAAGGCTTTTGTTATTACTTTTGCTAGGATAGTGGTGCTGTATGATGAGCGGGGGGACAGGATGATGTGTTTGATGTGGGGAGGGGGTGTGGAGAGGTTAGCGGTGCGGCGCGCTCTTTTTTCCCCTTAAGTTTATGTGTTTGATTCCGGCAGCCAATCACGGCACAGAAACCATCCACAATGTCATGACACAAGGTCTTCTGTGATTGGCTGCCGAAGTCACATGTCCCTGGCCATCTAAAAAGCGGACATCTTGTTTTGCTGGCGCCATTTGCTCAGTGTGATAGTGCAGAGACCCTGCTCCAGATAGTGCTGCAAGTGAACTTCTTAGCTAGATAGGATCCTGTCCTGTGTGAAATCGATCTTCCAGCATCTAACTAGATTGTGCAAAAACTGTGTAGCAGTCTCTGGGAGCCCCATTTGCTACTCCAAATAGTTTGTGATAACACTGTGTTTCAGTGACAATTCAGCTGACAAGAGTTCCACTTAAAAATCGTTAGGCCTAATTATTGGGGTGCAGCCACAAGGCCCAATTAGCTACTCCAAATCATTTGTGAGAAAACTGTTTCAGTGAGAAATCAGAAGGCCATATTTCCACTTAAAAATCATTGGGCCTAATATTGGGGGTTCAGCCAGGAGGCGCATTTTGCTAATCCAAATTGTTTGGGGTACAACTGAGTTGCAGTGAGGAATCAGAAGGCCACATTTACTAATCAAAATAGTTTGGGATAATAGTCTGGTGCAGTCACCAGGCCTCATTTCATAATCAAGATTGTTTGGGATTATAGTCTGGTCCAGGCACCAGGTCTCATTTTATAAACCAAATCGTTTAGAACAATAGTCTGGTACAGGCATCAGGCCTCATTTCATATTCAAAATCTTTTGTGCTAATTCTGTAGTCTAACTACACTATATCGTCCAATAAATACTGATTATTTATTTACTCACAGATGACTGACAGGTCTGGGCCTAGGGTTGTAATTCAGCTGGTTAAAAGAGGAGCAGGATACACATGAGTGGGGAAAAGCGAGGTGATGATGGAAGGTGGAATAGGCTTGGTATTCAACGTGTACATTGGTTAGGTGTTAGTGAAAGCTCAGGTGAACAAACATTGTTCCAAATACCACTGACAACATGTGTTACTGGATGGCCTACTCAACGCCCTTTCTTTGGTAGCCGCACAGCGGGAATGCTTGCATACACGTGGCCAAAATTGTTGGTACCCCTCGTTTAATCACAGAAAAACCCACAATGGTGACAGAAATAACTTGAATCTGTCAAAAGTAATAATAAATAAAAAATCTACAAAAATGAACAAATGAAAGTCAGACATTGATTTTCAACCATAGTTCCACAGAAATTACAAAAAAAATAAAACTCATGAAATAGGCCTGGAAAGAAATGATGGTACACCTGAAAATAATGTGACAAAAGGGACATGTTAAATCAAGGTGTATACACTAATTAGCATCACAGATGTCTACAATCTTGGAATCAGTAAGTGGGCCTGTATAGAGGGCTATAGATACTCACTTTGCTGTTTGGTGACATGGTGTGTATCACACTCAACATGGACCAGAGGAAGCAAAGGAAAGAGTTGTCTCAGGAGATTAGAAAGAAAATTATAGACAAAAATTTAAAAGTTATAAGACCATCTCCAAGCAGCTTGATGTTCCTGTGACTACAGTTGCACATATTATTCAGAAATTTAAACTCCATGGGACTGTAGCCAACCTCCCTGAATGTGGCCACAGGAGGAAAATTGATGACATATCAAAGAGATGGATAATACGAATGGTAACAAAAGAGCCCAGAAAAACTTCTATACAGATTAAAGGTGAACTTCAAGCTCAAGGAACATCAGTGTCAGGTCGCACCATCCGTCGTTGTATGAGCCAAAGTGAACTTCATGGGAGACGACCAAGGAAGACGCCATTGTTGAAAAAAATCATAAAAAAGCCAGACTGGAATTTGCTAAACTACATGTTGACAAGCCGCAATGCTCTGGAAGAATGTCCTATAGACAGATGAGACAAAAATTTAACTTTTTGGCAAGGCACATCAGCTCTATGTTCACAGACGGCAAAATGAAGCATATCAATAAAAGAACACTGTCCCTACTGTGAAACATGGAGGCTCTGTTATGTTCTGGGGCTGCTTTGCTGCATCTGGCACAAGGTGTCTAGAATCTGCAGGGTACAAAGAAATATCAAGACTATCAAGGGATTCTAGAGAGAAATATGCTGCCCAGTGTAAGAAAGCTTGGTCTTAGTCGCAAGTCATGGGTCTTGCAACAGGATTATGACCCAAAACACAGCTAAAAACACCCAAGAATGGCTAACAGGAAAACATTGGACTATTCTGAAGTAGCCTTCTATGAGCCCTGACTTAAATCCTATTGAACATCTTTGGAAAGAGCCGAATCATGCCGTCTGGTAAGGGCAACCTTCAAACACGAGACAACTGGAGCAGTTTAGTGGGCCAAAATACCTGTCGAGAGGTATAGAAGTCTCATTGGCAGTTAAAGGAATTGTTTGATTGCAGTGATTGGCTCAAAAGGTTGTACAACAAATTATTAAGTTAAGGGTACCATCATTTCTGTCCAAGCCAATTTCATGAGCTTTATTTTATTTTTTTTTAATTCTGTGGAAGCATGGTTGAAAAGCAATGTCTGACTTTTATTTGTTCATTTTCATAGATTTTTGATGTATTATTACTTTTGTCAGATTCAAGTTATTTCTGTCACCATTCTGGGTTTTTCTGTGATTGAACGAGGGGTACCAACAATTTTGTAGATGAGGCTCAGAAAGAGCATGTGCTCCAGTGGATGGCAAACGCTGCATCAAGTGGTCTCTCCTCCTCTTCCTCCACCTTAACACCACACACAGTACAATCCTCAGAGGTGGCACCCCAATCACCCTTGTTATTATTATTATTTATATAGCACCATTAATTCCATGGTGCTGTACATGAGAAGGGGGTTACATACAAAGTTATAGATATCGTTAACAGTAAACAAATTTACAATGACAGACTGGTGCAGAGGGGAGAGGACCCTGTCCTTGCGGACTTACATTCTAGTTTCCCCCGCATCACAAATTTCGAAACGCCCAACTGACTGTGGGGAACCTTAGATGGGCTATTCTATTCCATGGGCATCAGAGGTCTGTTCCAAAGATTCACGGAATCCAGAAGAGGAAAGCATCTGCACCAATGCCCAAAATTGTTTTCATGTTGGATTCGGGGCCGGATGAAGTAGGGTCTGAGCAGAATATAGACCTTCGTCACCAAACGTTAACCACCGGGGGTGGAGATGATCCTGATGAGACTCAGAGGTGCATGCGGACTGTACTATGGTGTCAGGGCAGGAAGAGGAGGAGGGTGACTCTCAGGGTGAGGAGTGTGAGAACAGAGAGGATGACGATGGGGTTGTAGATCCCATTTGGTATGAACCCAGAGGTAAGCAGCGGAGTAGCTCAGCAGAGAAGTAGAGGAGGAGAAAGACGAGGTGGTTATGTTGAGGCTTTCGCACAGACACGAAGTAATGCAAACACGACAAGCACTGCATCCTCAGCCACAACTCTGCATTCTCAGCACCAGTGTGCACGGATTGCCTAGCCTGGGTCTCTTTTGAGAACTCAAAGGATGATTCAACTTAGGTTATCTAGGAAATTTGCAAAAAAAAAAAAAGTAGAGGCAAAAATTGCAATAATTTGACAACTACATGCATGAACTGGCACATGCGCAGTCAACATCAATTAATCTGGGAATCTCACTGCGCTAAAATGCCGACTAGCGGGCCTCGCCAACCATCGGCTGTCCCATCAATCGCATCTTCTGCTTTTTCCTCATCAGTCATTGTGCCAAGTGTTCTAACACAGATCTCCGGCTGCAGAAAATCCACTTGTTTAACCCCCCTTCAGTCGGTCCGAGTGAGAGCCCGTCAGCTGTTCCAGAAGTGGACATGACTGCTGTTTTTGTGTCACCTAGCACAACACATATTTCTCAATCCACCATAACATCTCCACCTGCATCTCACTCAGTCAAGGAGTTTGTCCTGCTCACCCTACTCCATCCTCTCTCAGCACAGCAGACAGCCACCAGTCCCACAGTTGTGGTCACGTAAAAGAATGTTTCCTCCTACATATGTCAAAGCTAAGAGCTCCACCATCTCCAGTCTGTTGGCCACATAAATGCTGCCTTTCCACCTGGTGGATATAGACGGTTTCCAAAAGATGATGGCCGTCGCAATCCCCCAGTTCCAGTTGCCCAGTCGCCATTACTTCTCTAAGAAAGCTGTGTCTATGCTACCCCAGTATGTTGCCGACAATGTCACCCATTCCCTTAAAAAAAATCTGTCTGCCAGGGTGCATTTCAACACTGACACCTGGACAGGCAAACATTGGCAGGGGAGTTACATCTCGCTGACTGGGAACTGGGTGATTCTGGTGGCTGTGGGGACGGCAGTCAAGGGGCTGCTCCACAAGTTTTTGAATCCACAAGGCTTGGGTACAAACCTGTTTCTAGCACTTTCTCCACTGCTTCTGGCTCCTCCACCTCCTCTACCTATGCCCTCAACCTCTCCCTTAATCAGACACGCATTCCAATAGTGCATATAGAATACCCCCACCTTCGTACTGCACAGCCATGGCTCGCGACAATCAGACACTGTTCAAATTAATATGGCTTGGAGATCACAGTCACACAGCTGAAGAGTTGTAGACAGCTGTCCAGGCCAAGTTAGATCAATGGCTGTCTCCACTAAACCTGGAGCCAGGGAAGGCCATGTGCAATAATGGTGCAAACCTGGTGGCGACCCTACGCCGGGGCAACCTCACACACATGCCTAACATGGCTCATATCCTCAACCTGATGGTACAAAAATATCTCCACCATTATCCCGGCCTGGATGCGCTGCTGCAGAAAGCACAGTCACTGTGTGCTCACTTCTGCCGATCGCACCATGCTGGTCATTGACTTGCATCGCTACAGAGGTCTTTCTGCCAACTGGTTAACAGTTTTATTTGTGATGTTCCAACATGGCGGAATTCCACTCTGCACATGTTGCAGCGACTGCCCTAGTGTAGTATGTCCTTTTGCAAAGCCCGGGCCAATGCAGTACGGACGTGGTGCAAATCACGCTTGAGTGGGTACAGATGAAGGACCTCTGCACCCTTCTGCACAGTTTTGAAATGGCTACTAAGATGGTTAGCGCTGATGAAGCCATCATCAGTATCACTATTCCGGTCATCTACATCCTGGAGCACACTTTGAATAGTCTGTGTAAGGAGGTAGTGGTTCCAGAGGAAGAGGTAGAAGCAGAGGTAGATGCGGAAGTGATAACAATATCTCAAAGTTAAGGACTGTCTTTACATAGGCAGGTGCCATGGGTGTGTGGATTACAGTGATCGAAGGGAGCTCCTGGTACCAGACAAACTGTTAGTGAAGGTGCAGGAGCCAAGGAACAAATGGAGGAGGACGAGGTTGTGGACTTTCAACAGTCATGAGATGAAGAGGATAATGATCCCCTCTCCGTTGTCCGTGGTTGGCGGGAGGGCACGGAGAAAGAAATCTTGAGTGTTACCCAGCCACCAAACACCATGTACTTGGACCTTATGGAAGCGCCCAACACATGAGCACCTTCTTTCTGCACTATCTTCAACATGATGCCTGTATTTTTAGGGTCAGAAAAAGTGCTGACTACTGGGTTGCCACTCTTAAGGGTGCTTTTCCCCAAGACAGCAATGAGGTACACAGTGTGCATTTCCATTCTAGACATCCAACCCTGAGAACGTCAAAAGGCGTCATCGCAAAAACACTAGCAGCACCAGTGTAAGTGACATAAACAATTTCTGTGAGTCATTTCACACATTTTTTAGACCAACCCGTGCACCAGCAGAACAGAGTACAAGTTTGATACGTTATGAATGACTGGAGAGGATGGTGCAGAAGTATCTGGAGCTCAATATCAATGCCATCAAGTTGGGTTTGGACCTTTTTGCATTTTGGTCTGCAAAAATTGAAGAGTGGCCTGACCTTGCCTGTCACGCCTTGGAGATTTCGTCATGCCCGGCAGCCAGCTTTCTCTCAGAACATGTCTTCAGCGCTGCTGGTGGTGTCCTGACAGAAAAGCGCATCTGACTGTCCCCTGAGAGTGTAGACCACCTAACTTTCATCAAAATGAACAAGTCATAGATCTCCAATTACTTTTGCATCCCAGCCGCAGACTGTACAGACTAGGTTATGGTGTCGTTTTTAGTGTCATGCACTGGTCTAGTGTTATTGCAGTCTGTGCCATCTTTTTGGTGTCTTCTGTGCCTGCTGTTGCTACTGCTGCTGATGTTACAAACAATTTTTTAAATATGGAGACTCCAAGTTGGGTCTCCATCTGGTGGGTTGCCTGTGTAAGTAGGGCTCCCAGACAGGCAGGATTGCACTTACTTTGAGTCAACTATCTGTTACTTTATGTCATTTTTTCTACGAATAGTACTGTCTGGAACTGATGTTTGTGCCATCTGAGTGTGGCTGAAAAAAAAAAATGCAGGTGTTGCATGAGGTATCAGGGCTCCCAGCTAAGAAGGCTTTCACCACTCCCTTAGTCACCAGGTTCTCATTGAAACTTAAATTCCAAACTGTAAATGCTGGGCCAGACCCTGATACCTCATGCATGGCCCATAGCTGACTGCTGCTGTGCCATTTGCAAATTTCTACTGTTGGTCAATTGATGCCACTTTTCAAGGTGTCTGCCCCTAATTATAGCCTTCTGGGAGCTATTTGTCACCCTTTAAGGTGTTGTGTATACGTTTGGTTTGGCCTTCCATTGAATCTAATGGGTACGTTTGTCGAACGTCTAAACATTCAGTGAATCGACCTGAACCTTGAAAGGTTCGCTCATCTCTATTCTTTAGGCCAGTTGATGTGTTCTTTTGCAAATTGTATCGCTTCAGTACATGCCTTTTTTTTTTTTCAACAGTCGGACATTGCAGGGACTTCTTGCTAAGAGATTAGCTTCACACAGGCTGCTTTTTCAGGGATTTTTTTTGTCTAGTGGGCGGTCCTATCAGTGATTGACAGCTAACTCTGTATGAACTCTTATACAAAGAAGGCTGTCAATCACCAATAGGACCGCCCACTGGACCAAAAATCCCAGAAAAAGCAGAAGTTTATAGGATTAAAACAGGTTATCCTGAATCTTTCCTCACAACACTATATATCAATCTGCTCAGTTCCTCCTGCTCTATAACATGGCACCTGCAGATAGGACTGCATTTTCCTGGCCACAGGTTCCCTTTAAGTTTAAAATCATGAAGAAAAATGACATACTGTTATGGACCACCGGATGTGATTTATGGGAATTAATATTAACACCGAGAACCCCACATCTAACTGATTAGGGATAAGAACCCTAGTTTCATTGCATAAGCCATGGACAGTACATTGATTTTTAATGGATACTGTATAAAGCCTTATTTCTTTCTTGTCAGCATTGCAGTATTTTTTTTGCAAATAAGCTATTGTAAACTATTTTATTAGGACAGAATAAATAGACACGTGCGCACTAAGCACAACCTTATAGATCTTCCTGCCTATATTGAACATTAATGGCTCACTCACACAGCCGCCGTATTCATTGGATGAGGGCTATCCCAATTTTTTTTACCGGATAGCATTCAGACCAATGTTATTTAGTGAGGCAGTGCTGACGATTGATTTTTTTCACTGACAGAAACTGTCAGTGAAAAAAAATCACAACATGCTGCAATTTCACTCTGAAATTCGAGTCTATGGGTGCATAGAAATTATCGGAATACACTTGGATGTCATCAGAGTGCAGTCCGATTTCCACGTACTGATACCGTACATTGGAAAAGATGGAGAAATTTTATTGCACATCTTCTCCCCACAGTGTGCTCCGATTCTCTCATCTGAAAGCATCCGCTCACACCATGCTGACGCTCTGATCTGAGTTTGATCCTAGAGTCATTAGCATAATCGACCGGATTCTCTCAGATGAGAGAATCTGCGGTTGTGTGACTCCGGCCTAACACAGAGTTCATCTAGTCCCGAATACCACAGTTATTCCAAAATATTTAGAGTTGAGAGTCCTCAGTGGTTGATACCTTTTAATGGCTAACTGAAAAGATGGTAACAAATTGCAAACTTTCGAGACTACTCAGGTCTCTTCATCAGGCATAGTTATTCCAGGCAGTTTTCTACATAGAGTTTAAGTGCCCCAATAAGCTCACATAGTGCCAAAAAGCAGTAGTGCAATACTAATTATATTACTCCCCCTACTGGCTGCAGTCCATAGTAGTGACATCCAATAGACATTTCTAGCTGTCCCACACAGAAAGTTTTCAAGCTCTGAAGTCCTCTAACTTGTCAGGACCTTTGGGAACAGAACACCGAGGGGATGCATATTATTTACACAAATACAGCGTATCCATACAGCCGTGGCCCATGAGCTTAGAAACTATATGGAACGTTATTTAAAGGGAAACTGTCACGACATTGTTGCTATGCAATCTGAAAGCAGCATGATGTAGGGGAAGAGTCCCTGATTCCAGCTATGTATTACTCATTGGCCTTCTTACCATAGTTTTGATAAAAATCACTGTTTTATCTGCTGATCTACCAGTTCTCCGAATGCGGAGCTCTGTATAACATCATATTAACAGCTTTGTGTGTACCATATGCATTGGCAGGAAATTGCCAATCAGTGATGGGGCATGGTTAGACTGTCAGCAGGCCAAGTAGTCATCTAGTGAGAAATTCCTGCTGATAAAACAGTAATTTCATAAAAACTACACTAAAGACCAATATGTGACAAATAGATGGAATCAGCATCTCTGCCTCTACATCATGCTGCTCTCAGAATAGGAAGCAAAAACCTGGTGACAGATTCCCTTTAAAAGGGTTGTCAAATAGGAAAACAACCACTTATTAAATACAATGTTCTCCCTTTTAAACTAAAATTACCCTATACTCACCTCCTGCAATGGCGCAGTTCCAACGCCGGCTTTCCCAAGGCTTACGTGGCAGCATTATGCCACATGACCCCTGCAACCAATCAGTGGCCGCTATTAAGCTGCTGCGCTCTGTCTGCCTTTGGACGAAATTTAGACATCCGGGATGTGTGAGCATTGCTGCCCATTAGCAGATGCTGATTGGCAATAAGGCTCAAGTGACGCAACAATGTCACACCATCGTTTGGAGATTCACTGCAGAAATCGCTGGAATGCTGACCGTATGGGAGGTGAGTAGAAGGTAATTTTACTGTACCAGGGAGAATCTAGAATTTAACAAGGAGGTGTCTTAGTAGTGGACAATCCTTTAAGCCCTCATTAAGACATCAGGAATTTTTCTGCTCCCCAAAGAATGGTCCCAGTCTCATCACTGTTTGGTCAGTGAATCAATTTCTACTATTAGTCATTTTTCTGTATAAATAAATTGCAAAGCTTCTGCGATACATTATAACGGACCACACGGGCAATGTGTGCTGTCAATGATTTGTCATACAAGAGTAATTTTGATTGGTGACTTGTAATTATTGTGCAGCAAAAAAAAAAATCACACACATCTGTTTTTGATCCAATAGTGACACGTTCTATCCATAAAAAACTGATAAGGTCTTATACGAGTATGAAAACAACTTAAAGGGAAACTGACGTTAACAAATGCTATTGAATTGAAGATATGGGGTTAATCTGCAGGTCAGTAGTGTTCTGAATCTGACCGGCGTCAGTACTTAAAAACCGTGCTGCTGGGAGGAAATTAACTTTATTATTACTCATCGCTTTGTATATAGAAAGCGGCGGCTGTAACCGCACCTCGACACTGACTGACTGACAGCCAGCACCAATGCTGAGCCTGCTGCCAGTCAGTGCCAGGGCGTGGTTACAGCCGTCCTCTCTATACACCGAGTGGTGACTGACCCCGCACCGGTGCCTCCCCCATGACTGAAAACCCAGTGCTACCGGGAGGTATAAAGTTCATTTCCTCCCGGCAGCAGGGGTCTGAGTGCCGGCGCTGGCATGTTCTGAACACTATTGACCTGCAGATTAGCCCCATATCTTCAAGTTTATAGGGTTTTTTCACATGACAGGTTCCCTTTAAATCGTGTAGAACACAGAAGTAGGCTGTAGACTGGAATATGAAGTACTAACTCAGAACCTCGCAATCTTTTTCTTTGTAGGCCTCACCATGATAAAATTAACAACTTCTCCCAGTTTCATTAGAATATTAAGTGTAACAGGAGATCGGTGCTGTACAACATATTTTCCGTCAAAACAGCCTCTCCAGCTGCCCCTCAGCAATGCCTCACCGCTTGGGAAGCACTGCACTATACAACCATGCAGAACCGAATTTTTCTATTCAATCTACTTACTTTTTTTTTGTACTTCTCACCCCTTAAACATTCTATACATGGGAAATCCCCCCTTATTTATCCCCCACCGCTATAATACTAATAGCTGACCTGTTCTGCACACCTCTTGCATCTGTCTTTATTAATATAATTTAAAAGCAATAAAAAAATACATGTTTATTGCTTTATATTTGGCCTGCAGTGTTCTTGTAGATGTACATTCTTAGCTTTTGTGTATTTGGCTTCTAATATTAGCCAGCTTTACTGTATAAGGATCTGTTGTAACTAGAATTTATGGCCTTATTTGAGTATCTATTTTTAACTTTTTTTTTTACTTATGGTCTATGTTGTTTTTTGCACCAAATGCTTCATTTTACACAAATTAAAAAGATGCACTTCTTTAATTTTATCCTTAGAGTTAAAGGTTGTACGTTCCATATAAATGTTGCAAAATGTGTGCAAATAGTCCAGATGTACAAAACAAAAAAAGAGATCACAATCGATAGTTCAGTTGAAAACATCTGGAAAGCCTAAACTCCATTAAAAATGACGAACATAAAAAAAAACAGGCAAACAAATATACTTTAAAAAAATGTGCAAAATGAAAAAAGACCAAAAACTAAATAAAAATAACATGTAAATGCAATAATAATAATATGCTCAAAAAGAGAACGGACAGCACCTCCAAAAATCATACATTGATCTAATGCCGCTAGGCAAAAATATATATAACTGAACATGAGGTTCTTAGTTTAACATTCTGATCAGACTATATGAAGCCCACTGCCACGTCACAGCAAACCTCTTAGTGGGTCCCTATTGACCTAACGGAGCGACCTCCAAGGCTGACTACCCCCCGCAGCGACAATGCATCGGCAGGGCGGACGGCCTGGTGCCTCACAGCGCCCACACTGCAAGACTCGAGTCCCCATGACTCCAGATCGCACAGCCCCACCAGCACAAAACCACAGCAACAATGGCCATCACACAGCACCCACACCAAAAGAAAGGAGCATTGAAACTCACCTTCCTCAAGATCTCAAGTGAGAGCAAAAATGGGCTATACCCCTTACTTTGCAGTCTCCTGCTAATTGAAAATTACCTGTGCTAAATAGGAGTGCATATCCAAAGCAAAAAAGGACAGATCATGCAATATGCTGAAAAATAGAATGTGAAGGCGAGTTTCAATGCTCCTTTCTTTTGTGCTGGTGGGGGGGCGCGGTCTGGAGTCATAGGGACTCAGTCTTGCTGCATGGGCATTGTGAGGCACCAGGCCTTTTCCCTTCTCACGATTGCATTTTTTTTTTCAAAAGTATTTCCTGGGCCATCCAGTGACTTGCACTTGTGCAACACTAAAAGATCATCTGAAAGTTAAAGTAGAGTAGGCTATCAGTTATCTTCAGGGAATAAAGAAATTGCCCTCACATCTCCCCTACAGCTGCTAAATGTAGCATTACATGGCAATACATGGGTATGGGCTGCGCACTGTGGGTCCTTTGCACTTAAAGGGAATCTGTCACCCCATTTTTGGAGTATGAGATGCGGCCACCGCCATCAGGGGCTTATCTACAGCATTCTGTAATGCTGTAGATAAGCCCCCGATGTTACCTGAAAGATAAGAAAATCCGGATTACGTACCGGTAATACTCTTTTAATGAGTCCACGACAGCACCCACTTGGAGAGAGGGATCCACCCATAGGAACAGGAAACCTACAGAGATAAAAAAGGGCGGTCCACCTCTCCTCCTCAGTTGGATTTCAGAGTACCCGGAGGACCGCCAATATTAGGCAATTATATTTTTCTTTGTTCTTCATCACATTTAAGAAGGTATATATTTAGTCTATTAACTTTCAGGGAGGGAACTGAGTGGGTGCTGTCGTGGACTCATTAAGAGCATTACCAGTATGTAATCCGGCTTTTTACCCTTCGCCACGACAGCACCCACTTGGAGAGACTTTCAGAGACCTTCACCTGGAAGGGACGACCGTGTTGAGGACCGCTCTACCAAAGATTAGGTCAGAGGAGAATGATAGATCAAGTCTATAGTGATTGTAGAAAGTGGAAGGAGACGACCAGGTTGCGGCCTTACATATAGACTCGATCGGGACGTCTCCCCTTTCTGCTCAGGAGGATGCCATGGCCCTGGCGGAATGTGCCCTGATGCCTTCTGGAGGATCTTCATTTTTTGCAGTGTATGCCAAACAGATTGCTTCTCTGATCCACCGAGATAGGGTGGCTTTTGTGACCCCGTATCCCTTCCTTTGGCCCTGGAAGGATATAAAAAGAGCCCTACTCTTCCTCCAGCTAGCAGATCTTTCAATATATTTTAATACTACTCTTTTCACATCCAACATGTGAAATTTTTCTTCTAATGGAGAGGAAGGGTTACTAAAAAATGAGGGCAGGTGGATTTCTTGCAATCTGTGGAATCTCCCGGCCACTTTTGGCAGATATGAGGGGTCAGGTTTTAAAATTAACTGATCCTGAAATGACAGTAGGAATGGAGGATCTATGGATAATGCCTGCATGTCACTGACCCTTCTAGCTGAGGTTAATGCCACCAAAAGTACCATTTTTTGAGATATGTTTTTAAGGGTTATGGAATCTAAAGGTTCAAAGGGCGGACCTGTCAGGGCGTCCAAAACCAGGTATATGAACTGGTGTAATTCGTTCACAGGCCTGGATGAATCTCGATATCCATCTGTTACCTGCTAGATAATAAATAAATAATCTTTATTTTTATATAGCGCTAACATATTCCGCAGCGCTTTACAGTTTGCACACATTATTGTCGCTGTCCCCGATGGGGCTCACAATCTAGATTCCCTATCTGTATGTTTTTGGAATGTGGGAGGAAACCGGAGTACCCGGAGGAAACCCACGCAAACACGGGGAGAACATACAAACTCCTTGCAGATGTTGTCCTAGGTGGGATTCGAACCCAGGACTCCAGCGCTGAGGCTGTAGTGCTATCCACTGAGCCACCGTGCTGCCCATTATAACTATAGAGAGCTCCCAATGCAGATATTTGGACTCTAAGCGTGTTTACCAATAATCCTAGATCTTTCCCTTTCTGCAGAAATTCTAAGATAGATTTTATTTGAATCTCTCTAGAGTTGGGACTTGTATGGAACTCTAAGAACTTCCTCCATATCTTAGTGTAGATTTTAGTAGTAGTTGACTTTCTACTCTGCAAGAGGGTGTTGATTAATCCCTCAGAGAACCCCCTTGTCCTTAGTATTTCCCCCTCAAGTTCCACGCCGTCAAGTGGAGACTGTCCACTTGAGTGTGAAAGAAAGGACCTTGAGAGAGAAGCTTGGGATTGAGGGAAGTATCCAGGGATCTGTCAAGGACATCATCTGAAGGCATGAGAACCAAGGTCTCTTGGGCCAGAATGGAGCTATCAATATTACCCGCGCCTTGTCTGTCCTGATTTTCCTGATGACTTGCGGTAACAATATGATCGGGGGAAAGGCATACGCTAGCCTGAACTGCCACGGGCATTGGAGGGCATCTAGGATTTCTCGTTGATCTACCATATTCAGGGAGGCGAATCTTAGCAGTTGCCTGTTCTGTCTGGTGGTAAAGAGGTCTATCTGGGGAAGGCCCCATAGTGACACAATGTCTCTGAATATTTCCTTGTTTAGGCACCACTCTCCTTGTCGTAGAGTGTGGCGACTCAGGAAGTCCGCTTCTGAATTGTCTACCCCTCTGATGTGGAGAGCTGAAAGGGAGACAAATTTTTCCTCGGCTAAGGAAAAAATTTCTCTTGTGGAAGACATTAATTTGTCCGACCATGTTCCGCCTTGTCTGTTGAGGTATGCCACTACTGTAGTGTTGTCCGAGAGGATTTTTACGTGTTCTCCTTGAAGCTGCGGGAGGAAATGATATAGGGCATGACTCACCGCTTTTAATTCTTTTAAATTTGAAGAATCGTGTATCTGTTCTCTTCCCCACCGGCCCTGGGCAAAGGCTTCCCCCATGTGAGCTCCCCATCTTGTAGGGCTAGCATCAGTAGTAACGATACGAGAAGGTGTTATTACCCAGTCTACTCCTTCCGATAATTTAGTATTATCTAACCACCACTCTAATGAATCCATGACTACCTGGGATAAGGAGATCTTATCTGTTAAACGACCTCTAGCATAGGCCTCTTCTGATAGTATTTGGTGCTGTAGGTCTCGGGTGTGAAATTGAGCCCACTTAGATGCGAATACACGAAGGAGATCCACAGACATGCCTCCTTAAGTACTGCCACACAAGCATCCGCTAGCGATTGTTTGCGTGCATACTAATGAACGCAGCGGACGTCTATATCGCTAATGCGGCCACATTAGCGATAAGTACACGCATCGCGTTAGCGATCTCACGACTTTACGTACAAAGTACGCTATCGTAGAAGGTGCCAGCGTTATTACTTTCCAGCGGAGCGCCGACGGAATAGTCCGGAAAGATTCAGCGAGACGAGATACAGCGAAGCTCGTCGTGAGTGCGCATGAAATATGCTACGGATCGTAATATGACGTTTTTCACGACTCGTTAGCGATATTGTTTAGTGGCATACCTTTAGTATGCGTGGTTCTTTATGCTGCCGACTTCGTTTTAATCACTGATATTTTACTGTGCAGTAGACATTCTGCATGTGAATCAATTGGGACCTAAAGACTGGACGGATTGCGGCTCGAATCTGGATTTCTTGCTGTTTATGAGCCAGCCTAGAGCCTGCAGGGATAAGATTGCGTCATTAACCCGTGTGGTACATTGTGCTACAGAGTTTCCTATTATCAAAAAGTCATCCAGATAAGGAATTATTAGGGTATCTTTTTGTCGTAGGAAGGCCATTACTTCCAGCATCACCTTTGTAAATACTCTTGGTGCGATCGAGAGTCCAAATGGCATCGCTGCAAACTGGAAATGATGTATGATGCCGTCTAAGGAAACTGCCACTCAGATATTTTTGGTATCTGGAATGGATTGGAAGATGATAATAAGCATCTTTTAAATCTAAACCTGCCATCATACAATTGGGAAAAAGTAATTTTATTGCCGATTTGATGGATTCCATTTAAAATTTTTCATTTTGGATGAACGTATTCAATTTTTTTAGGTTGAGAATAGTTCTAAATGAGCCGTCTGGTTTAGAAACCAGGAAGAGAGGGGAATAAAATCCCCTTCCTTCCTGCTCTTCAGGTACACTGATCAGTACGTTTTTAATTATCAGGCTACGAATCTCCTTCTCAAGGGCTTGTTGTTGTACCAGGCAGGCCAAAGATGTTACAATAAATGAATTTTGGGGAACATGATTGAATTTTATTTTTAATCCATCTTTAATTATATCCAGGACCCATAGCTTGGAAGAAATTTTTCCCCATTCCTGGAAGAAGGATTTCAGTCTTCCCCCTACTGGAGGGACTGGTTGGGGCATCTTATTTGTCCTTACGGAAGGTAGATCCTCTAAACATAGCACCTTTATTTTTTCCGTCTTTTGCTGACCAGCGGTTTTGGTTTTTGGTCGTTCTTTCTCTACCAAATGATCGTCTCTTAAACGCCCTCCTATAAGATGGAAGAGGGGGAGTTAGGGAAGGCCTTTTTCCTCTCTAAGGCCTTTTTGAGGATATCGTCCAAAGATTTTCCAAACAAAAACTCACCATTGCACGGAATAGTACAGAGTTTTGCCTTGGACTGTGTGCCTCCTCTCGAGCTTTTAAGCTGAAGCATCGGCTATGAAAGCGGCCGTTCCTCGGATTAAGGGAATAGCAGCTCGCACTTTGTCCCTAGAAACTTTCTGTTCTATTTGCTGGTCGAGCTCATCGATCCAAACCAGCATAGAACGGGCCGTACAAGTACTGGCTATTGCTGGTTTAAATGTGCCGGTGGCCGCTTCCCAAGCCCTTTTAAGTGAGGCCTCGGCTTTTCGGTCTAGGGGATCTTTTAATAACCCTGCATCCTCCAGTGGTAAAGAGGATTGTTTTGAGGAGGAGGCCACCGCTGCGTCAACTTTTGGGACCTTCGACCAATTTGATAATTCCTCATCGCTGAAGGGGTACCTTCTCTTTGAGGCGGAGGGAAGATGACCCCTCTGGTCCTGTTTTTCCCACTCCTTTTTAATTAAGGCTTTAATAGCCGGAATCACGGGAAATTATCTTCTTTTCCTGTCCGTTAGCCCTGCAAACATGATTTCCTGAGTAGTTTGAGGTCCCTTTTGATCTGAACAACCCATTGTATTTCTCACAGATTTTACCAGACTGTCCATATTTTCTAAGGGAAAACATGAGCGTCCCTTTATGTCCGAGGAAGATGAGGACACGGATGACTGAGCAGCATCTGATAGTACCTCTTCCTCTAGGTCTGACTCTGAACTGGAAATTTTTTCTTTCCTCGTTTTCCCGCGTGTGGGTACCTCAGCGGACTGATTTAGCGACTGTAGTTCCTCTCTTATTATGGCTCTAATGTCTGAAGTTGAGACGGATGCTTGCCGCACCGTATCTTTTATGCATTTTTCGCATAATCTTTTTGTATAAGCCTGAGCTAGTGGGCAACTACAGAGGCCACATTCTCTTTTTGTTTTCCCTTTTTTCTTAGCCTGATATGAATTACAATACGGATAAGAGAGAGAGAGAGAGAGAAACATCGTCAGCTTTATAGGCAGATAGTTATAACTCACCCAGTGAAGCTGCCGGTACCGATTGCGAAGGCGGTGAAACAGGTTTCGTGGCGTGAGTTCTGTGGCTTGCGTCCGAGGAACCTCTATTAGAGTGGTCTCTGGACGGAGCTTCAGTATTCTCTGCCGGGGGATGCGTGCCTTGTCCTGGAGACAACATGGTTGCACGCCATCCTTCCTCTTGCAGGGCTTTTTATTAGCCCCAGCACCTGTTGCCTTCCAGTACCTCCCTCCCGCCAGCTCCTCCCCCCCTGGTTTAAATGTGGCTTCCATGTATATATAATATATATATATATATTCCCCCTGATATTTGCGCTCTTGCGCAGCTGTTCATTACATGTGCTGCTGAAGCCAGCACTTTACCATGCCACTATATCATCAAAATTTTTTTATTTTTATTTTTTTTGAGGGGGAAGGGTGGGGCGGGCACAGAGCGTGTCCTCGGTCAAGCGCAGTCCCTCTGTCGGGATCGCGCGCGCGTCGTAGCTGGGGAACCTCCGGTGACCCGGAAGTTCCCTCTTACCACTTCCTGTCGGCGTTTGCTTCCATGCTGCTCGCTGCTGCCGGCTTTTCTAAAGGACACAGAGGCTTTCCTCTCCCTCTGGTCCCACGCTCCATGTGGGCTGGGGCGGCTATAACCGGACCCCCACGCACGGTATGGTTCTGGAACTGCGGGCGGCCCTCCCCGGACCCGAGGTTCCAAGAGTGCTGCATCCCAGACAAGGGGGGAGCCGGATTACAGCACTCCCCCCACGCTGCTTCTGATCCGGAGCCCCTGCCGTTCCAGAGGAGACCGCACAGGCGGCTTCCGAGACCAGGTATTTTCTTTGTAGGAATATTCCTGTGGTCTCCCATGGGAACAGGAAACCAACTGAGGAGAGGCAGACCGCCCTTTTTTATCTCTGTAGGTTTCCTGTTCCTATGGGCGGATCCCTCTCTCCAAGTGGGTGCTGTCGTAGCGAAGGGTAAAAACGAGTTATATTATACTCACCCAGGGGCGATCCGCCGTCAGGTCGGCTTCGCGGTCCACCGCCTCCCATCTTCTAGCGAAGCCATCCTCTTATCTGCGTCCCGTCGCGGCTCCTGCGCAGGCGCACTGATCTGCCCTGGTGAGGGCAGAGCAGAGTACTGCAGTGCGCTGGCGCCAGACCTTTCTGACCTTTCCCAGCGCCGGCGCACTGCAGTACTCTGCTCTGCCCTCACCAGGGCAGATCAGTGCGCCTGCGCAGGAGCCGCGACGGGACGCAGAGAAGAGTATGGCTTCGCGAGAAGATGGGAGACGCCGAACCGGACCGCGACGCCCATGGGACCAGACGGCGGACCGCCCCTGGGTGAGTATAATATAACTCGTTTTTCTTATCTTTCAGGTAACATCGGCGGCTTATCTACAGCATTACAGAATGCTGTAGATAAGCCCCTGATGGCGGTGGCCGCATCTCATACTCCAAAAATGGGGTGACAGATTCCCTTTAATGCCCTTCTGGCGTAATCGATAGGCCATAATCAAAAAGGAGTTTCTAGATGGGAGACGCTTTCAATTTTATTTTCTGCCCATGTAGAGAATATATTAATAAAAAGAAAAAAAAAAAGTCAACTTCCTATGGCCACATCATGTCTTGTAACACTTCTACAGTCATGGACAAAAGTTTTGCGAATGACACAAATATTAATTTTTACAAAGTCTACTGCTTCACTTTTTCTAATGGCAATTTGCATATATTCCAGAATGTTATAAAGAGTGATCAGCTTAACAGCAATTACTTGCAAAGTCAATATTTGGCTAGAAAATGAACTTTATCCCCAAAACACATTTCAACATCATTGCAGCCCTGCCTTAAAAGGACCAGCTAACCTCTTTTCAGTGATTGCTCCATTAACACAGGTGTGGGTGTTGATGAGGACATGGCTGGAGATCAATCTGTCATGAATAAGTAAGAATGACACCACTGGACACTTTAAAAGGAGGCTGGTGCTTGGCATCATTGTTTCTCTTCTGTTAACCATGGTTATCTCTAAAGAAACACGTGCAGTCATCATTGCAATGCACAAAAATGGCCTAACAGGGAAGAGTATCGCAGCTAGAAAGATTGCACCTCAGTCAACAATCTATCGCATCATCAAGAACTTCAAGGAGAGAGGTTCCATTGTTGCCAAAAAGGCTCCAGGGCGCCCAAGAAAGACCAGCAAGCGCCAGGACCGTCTCTTAAAAGTGTTTCAGCTGCGGGATCAGGCTACCAGCAGTGCAGAGCTTGCTCAGGAATGGCAGCAGGCAGGTGTGAGTGCATCTGCACACACTGTGAGGCGGAGACTCTTGGAGCAAGACCTGGTCTCAAGGAGGGCAGCAAAGAAGCCACATCTCTCCAGAAAAAACATGGACAGACTGATATTCTGCAAAAGGTACAGGCAATGGACTGCTGAGGACTGGGGTAAAGTTATTTTCTCTGATGAATCCCCTTTTCGATTGTTTGGGACATCAGGAAAACGCCTCATTCGGAGAAGACAAGGTGAGCGCTACCACCAGTCTTGTCTCATGCCAACTGTTAAGCATCCTGAAACCATTCATGTGTGGAGTTGCTTCTCAGCCAAGGGAATCGGCTCTCACAGTCTTGCCTAAAAACACAGCCATGAATAAAGAATGGTACCAGAATGTCCTCCAAGAGCAACTTCTCCCAACCCTTCAAGAGCAGTTTGGCGATCAACAATGCCTTTTCCAGCATGATGCAGCACCTTGCCATAAAGCAAAGGTGATAACTAAATGGCTCAGGGAACAAAACAGAGATTTTGGGTCCATGGCCTGGAAACTCCCCAGATCTTAATCCCATTCAGAACTTGTGGTCAATCATCAAGAGACGGGTGGACAAACAAAAACCGAAAAATTCTGCCAAAATGAAAGCATTGATTGTGCAAGAATGGACTGCTATCAGTCAGGATTTGGTCCAGAAGTTGATTGAGAGCATGCCAGGGAGAATTGCAGAGGTCCTGAAGAAGAAGGGTCAACACTGCAAATATTGACTTGCTGCATTAACTCATTCTGTCAATATAAGCTTTTGTTACTCATATGTTTGCAATTATATTTCTGTCTGTGATTAAAACATCTGTCAAACACACATAAAAACCAGAGGGCAGCAGATCATGTGAAAATACAATATTTGTGTCATTCTCAAAACTTTTGGCCATGACTGTACAGGCCATTGAAGAAGTATCAGAACAGTGCTGTGGAGTCAGTAAGCCAAAACTCCAACTCGACTCCTCAATTTCCCTGACTCCGACTCCACACCCCTGCCTCACTACTGAGCTTGTATATAAAGTGTAGCATCTCAACTAAAAGCCGAGATCCTTAGATCAGGAACAGAACAGACATAATTTAAAATACGTCTCATAACTTTCCCTAATTCTTATGAAAAAATTTACAGCACATCCTGCACTGTACTACTGTACCCAATTTATTATATATTTTAAGAGTCGGTCCATTTTATACAGACTCCAACTCGAGTCCTGGCCAGAAGACAAGGAACGACCGTAGCCTGTTTGTGCTCTCTCCTGGTTCTTATTGCTTGCTATGAAACAATGCAGATTTTCCCACAATGCAGCAAGTGCTGCCACCTTCACTTCTACCATTTCAGTATTTTAAAATCTTCGTTCTAATGTAGTGATGAGCGAGCATGCTCGGGTGTTATCCAAGTATCTTGGGCATGCTTGCATATTATGTTCGACTCCCTGTGGATGCATGACTTACGGCGGTTGGACAGCCTCAACACATGCCGGGATTGCCTGTTTGGTAATCCCCACGTGTTAACAAAGTTTAATAGAGATGAGTGAATATCTTCGGCTCCCTCCTTATTCGGCAAGCTAGAGCGCAGCTGTGTGAGTCAGCCGCGACACATGCAGCTGCGGACAGCTGATTATCAGAGCGCTCCAGGCAGGGCTGTGGATTCGGAGTTGGAGCCTGTTTTGGTAGAGTCGGAGTTAGTATAAAATGGACCGACTTCCAAAACATATAAGTTAGGTACAGTAGTTCAATGCAGTTTGTGGAGAATATGCAGTTATGAAATGTCTGTACTATTCCTGATCTAAGGTGTAGACTTTTAGGTGAGATTAATCTGCGCTGCAGTTTATGTTCATGATAATTAGTGAAGCTCCTCCTCTACAGATAAGGGGAAAAATAAC
This sequence comes from Oophaga sylvatica, assembly GCA_033576555.1. NCBI lineage: Eukaryota > Metazoa > Chordata > Amphibia > Anura > Dendrobatidae > Oophaga > Oophaga sylvatica. The sequence continues at coordinate 842,617,574 of JARQOD010000001.1, forward strand.
AAACACACAGGGAAAGAAAGCCTACATTCATCTCAGAACTTCTGGAGTGAACAGGAAATCAGGATTAAGGTAAGTACTTCTTAAAGCATATCTAAACTTTCAATAAACTATGCATAAATCAATAGCCCACTATATGTTGTCTCTGCATGCTTGATGTTTTAGTTTGTTTTTCCTCTTAGCTCATGTTTGGAGAAATTAGCTGCTCTGATGACTTATATACACTATACATAGAATATAAGGGGAAAAACTTTTCTACTGAAATTCGGAAATTCAGTAACAGGATTGATTAGGACGTGTGTGTGTGTTCTGGAATATGATTCAGCACAAACATGCTCCCTCCCTCTTCATAGACTGTGAAGAAATATGATGTGAAGCATTTAGTGAGCTGTACTCTGAGACAAGCTTGATACTGAAAGTTCAGAGTAAAGGCACTGCCACAATTAGCGATCGCACCAGCGATCACGACAACGACACGACCTGGCGAGATCGCTAGTGCGATCGCTATGTGATTGCTAGTTAGATTCCAAACACAACTCATCAGCGATCTGTGATTCCAAACACAACTCATCAGCGATCTGTATAACGACCTCTGCGGTCGTTGGGAAAACCTAGTCCCACCTGCGACGCTGGTGAAGTCGTTCATAAAGGGTGTCACACTCAGCAATTCAGGCTCACCAGCGGGACACCAACGACCAAAAAAACGGCTCAAAACGTTCATAAGCGATCAGCGACATCTCAGCTGGGGCCACATCGCTGCTACATGTCACACACAGCTAAGTCGCTAACGAGACAGCTACTGCGTCATAAATGGTGACGCAGTAGCGATCTCGTTAGCGATCTCGCTTAGTGTGGCATACCCTTAAAGCTCAGAGTAAAGCTATTTAACAACATATTTTACAAACTTTATACTTATCTGTCCTACTGATTTATGCAAAGATTGTTTAATTTCTATCCCAAGTTATACTGTGCATGATTCCCTATTCTTGCAAGAATTACAATATACCTTATTTTTTTTACAGGACAATTATTTTGAGAGCGAATTTACATAATTACAAAATGTCTAAGAAGCATCTCATGAAGTCAGCTGTATTTGAGCATTTTACAGTGCCTCAAGATAAAAAAAAACATTTTGGGTGTCAGTGTATAAGCAACCCAAACGAAAACAAATGCTGCGATGTCAAAATCAGTGCACACTCAGACAGTGGTAAAAATGCTCCTTCAAGAGCTTCCAATCTAAAAAGGCATTTACAATGCTGCCACCCACAGGGTTACAAAGCTGTGATTGAAAAAGATCACAGCAGCACCAAGAAACCAGCACTTCCCACCAGGCAAAAGAGGAAAGAGCATCTCAAACATCAGTTACAAGATATTTTGTAAGTGACAAAGTTACTGTAACAATGACAGATGTGTTTAAAAGACAGCTCATCGAGCTTGTTGTGTAGGACAGTGTACCACTATCATTATTTGCACGACCAGCTTTTACAGCTCTTAATGGAGAAATGGCCCGCAAACTTGGTGTTTCTCTGGAAAGAGAAAGTATTAGAAAATTAGTGATTGAAGAAGCCCTTAACCAAATGGAAGATCTTAAAAAGACTCTCAAGAGATGCATTGTGTTTCTTAAAATGGATGCCTGCACACGTCACAGAGTGATCTACTTTGCTATCAATGTTCGATATGTCTGTGATAACAAAAAAATTGTTACTAAGATGCTGGCAGTAAAAGATATTAAAGCTCATCACAGCAGCCAGTTTCTCCAGACATTAGTGGAAAAAGTTCTGCAAGATTATGAACTCAAAAAAGAACAGGTTCTTGCTATTGTAACTGATAATGCTTCAAACATGATAATTATAATTAAACTGGTGAATGAGAATAATGAAGGTGAACAGCAGCTAGAACATTTCACATTCAGTATGTTGGAGATGTAAGACCACAGTCCTGTTTCCATAACAGAGGAATAAACAGATATTACTACAGAGGAACAGCAAAATGATTCTTTACAATTAGATGATCTTGTTGAAGCTGCCTCACACCTCTTTCCTATTCATCACATGTGCTGTGTTGTGCACACGCTGCAGCTGGCAATAAAAGATAGTCTGCAAGAGGGACATGCTGGAACTCTGATTAGCAAGCTAATTGCTGCCAGAATCACTAAAATTGATACCATCTTGAAGAGACGTGCTGGAAAAGGGGCAATTGTGGATCAATCCAATCGGTGGGGCAGCACCTATAATGATTGAGCGATTGCTTGAGCGGAAACCCTTCCTTGTAGATATGGCCAACCCTCAGGTAACACTACATGAAGGTCAATGGACTCAGGTGGCTGAATTGAAGGATTTGCTTCATCACCCATTTACAGTGATTAAACAGTTTCAAGCTGAGGATTTAACACCTGGCATTTTTATAAAGGAGTGGAAGAATTTGTTGTTTTACCTGTCCCAAAGAGAATTAATTAAATATGGCATTGCTGCTTCATTGCTGCTATTAGAAAATAAAATTCTTCTGGCAGCTGTTTATGTGGACCCAAGTCATCGTATAGTGCTGGATGATCAACAGCTTACTTAAGGAAAAGACGCTCTCATTGAGGTAGCAGTTAGGATAAGTGGGCTACAGGACGGCCAAGAGCAAGAGGACTCAGGTCCTGCCAGTGCTGCCGCTGCTGTTTCTTCATACTCATCAGAAGAGGAGCTTGATTTCGACAAGTATTTGGACGACATGGAGCAGGCAAAACGTTGCTGCAGGGAAAAAGATTCCACTCCCATAGAAAACAGATTGACCATATTTCAGCTAAATTTTTCACTTGCTCTCAAAGTAGAAGAGTTGAATCGTTCATCAAAAATAACTGCATGAGGCAATTCCTTTATACCCTGAAATTGTTAGAGATGTTGCCCATGTGGTTACTGCTTTGCATCAACCCAAATAGTGTAGAGATTGTTCTCTACCCTCAGAACAAATTCATAGACTGCACAAATGATATTCAGTACGTTTTTGTTGAAAACTTTTTTTCCCCACTTACTGCAGTGTATAATAAATTGTAAATATGCAGAATTTTTTTGTTCTAAAGTTGTATTCCAACAAATGTAATCACTTGTGATACCTAAAGTTCTGCAATGCCTGCACATGAGGAAAGACATAGGGACTAAGAAAACTATATTACATTTCTAACTAGAGGCATTTGCTAACATTATTACACCTACTACCTATTGGGATAGTATCTTGGGAGATGGGAATACCCCTTTAAACATGAGACATGTGTGAGGGAGTCAGAGTCAGTGAAATTGAGAAGTCGGAGTGGTAGGTTTGGTTTACCGACTCCACAGCCCTGGTTCACATGCTCATGACTGAATAGGGGAATTAAATCTAAAAGCCACCTCTTCCCTTCCACATAAAAACAAGATTCAGATGTGTTTACCGTAAAATCTGTTTCTCGGAGTGTTCATTGGGGGACACAGCACCCTCCCATATGTTTACAACTCTTGTCCTTTCTTCTGATTGTTATGATTGAGTTGTCTGTTTTGTTGTTCTCCTACTGCTTGCTCACTAACTGATTAGCTTGGTGCCAGTCGGTGGGGTGTATAGTGCAGAGGAGGAGCCAACCCTTTTTTTTATATGCATAGTGTCAGTCAGCCTCCTAGTGGCAGCAGCATACACCCATGGTTCCTGTGTCCCCCAATGAACGCTCCGAGAAACAGATTTTATGGTAAGTACCAAAATCCTGTTTTTTGTGGGTTCATATAGAACTATAAACACATCTGAATCTTCATCCTCATCAGAAGAGGAGCTTGATTTCGACAAGTATTTTCTCTATCGCTTCATTGGGGGACACAGGAACCATGGGATGTCCAAAAGCAGTCCCTGGGGTGGGAAAAATGGCAGGAAACTCCGTTCAGGTCGGCAAAGTCCCCAATGCCGCCTGCAAGATCCTTCTGCCTACGCTGGCGTCCGCCGAAGCGTAGGTGTGGATCTTGTAAAATTTGGCAAACGTGTGGATGGAGGACCAGGTTGCCGCTTTGCAAAGTTGTAGGGCGGATGCCCCATGGTGAACCGCCCAGGAGGCGCCTACTGCCCGGGTGGAGTGAGCCTTAATCCCTGGGGGGCACTCTGTTCTTAACCCAGTAAGCCTCCAATATTGCAGTCCTAATCCAACGTGCAATCGTAGCCCCGTCTGGAATGACGAACAGAAGATCCGACTTCCTGAAGGAAGCAGTCCTATCCAGGTAGATCCTCACTGCCCAGACCAGGTCTAGCCTGTTCAACGAGCGCTTCAGAGAATGAGTCGGAGCCGGACAGAAGGAAGGCAGGACAATATCCTCATTCAAGTGAAAGGTGGATACCACCTTGGGAAGAAAGGAAGGCGGAGGCCGCAACACTACCTTATCCTGGTGAAGAACCAGAAAAGGGGGGCGACAGGACAGAGCCGCTAATTCAGAAACTCGTCTGATGGAAGTGATTGCCACGAGAAAGGCCACTTTCCAGGACAAAACAGACAAGGGAACCTCTCTGAGAGGTTCAAAGGGAGCACATCTCAACCTCCAAAACGAGATTGAGGTCCCAAGGGTCCACAGGATTCCGGTACGGGAGAGCCGTATGCGCCACTCCCTGAAGGAAAGTCTTGACTTGAGAACGAGATGCCAAGGATTTCTGAAAGAGGATAAAAAGGGCTGGCACTTGCCCTTTTAGAGTGCCAAGAGAGAGACCAGAATCCAGTCCTGCTTGGAGAAAAGCCAAGATAGCTGGGAGTGACAACTTCATTGGCGGGGTGACGGACTCACACCAGCGAAAATAGGCCTTCCAGGTTCGATAGTAGACCCTAGAGGATGACTGTTTTCTGGCCTGGATCACAGTGCGAATCACATGATCGGAAAACCCAGATGCTCTCAATACCGTGGTCTCAACAGCCACGCCGTCAAATTGAGCGACCGAGAACTCAGGTGGCAGATCGGACCCTGTGACAGAAGATCTGGTCTGTCTGGGAGTCCCCAGGGGGCGTCCGCCAGGAGATTGACAAAGTCTGCGAACCAAGACCTCCTGGGCCAATGTGGGGTGATCAGAATGACTGGCACCCCTTCCGCTTTGATCTTCAGCAGTCTGGGAAGAAGGGGAAGGGGCGGGAACAGGTAGGGAAGAGTGAATTGCGACCAGGGAATGGCCAGAACATCGGCGTCCAACGCTAGAGGATCGCGGGACCTGGAGACGAACCGCGGAACCTTCCTGTTCAGCCAGGATGCCATGAGGTCCACGTCCGGAGTTCCCCATCGAAGACAGATCTGATGGAAGACCTCCTGATGCAGGGACCATTCTCCTGCCGAGAGACCCTCGCGGCTGAGGAAGTCGGTGGCCCAGTTGTCCACGCCGGGAATATGCACAGCGGATATTGCCAGAACCGTCGCCTCCACCCAGTGAAGTATCCTGGATACCTCGGTCATCGCGAGGGAGCTTCTGGTCCTTCCTTGGTGGTTGACGTACGCCACCGCTGTGGCATTGTCCATCTGAATTCTGACCAGCAGGCCCTGAGAAGTGTTTCCCAGTGAAGGAGGGAAAGATGGCCCTGATTTCGAGGATGTTGATCGGTAGAGAGGACTCCTGTGCCGACCAATGGCCCTGAGCCGTCAGGTGGCGAAAAACTGCCCCCCAGCCCAGAAAGCTGGCATCCGTCGTTATAACCTGCCAGTGGACTGGGAGGAAGGACCGGCCCTGGAGGATGAGGGGGGATGACAGCCACCAGTTGAGAGACTGCTTGACTCTGAGAGGTAGACGAAGCAGACGATCCAGCGACAGGACAGACCTGTCCCACTGAGACAGGATAGCCCGCTGAAGAGGTCTCAGGTGGAACTGTGCAAAGGGAATTACCTCTGAGGCTGCAACCATTCTGCCCAGCACCTTCATTGCTGACCAGAAGGAAGCTGAGGGCCCTGCAGAGACCGAACTCCCTGCTGAAGAACTGTTTCTCCTTGGGGAGAAAGACCTTCGCCTGACGGGTGTCGAACAGCATGCCCAGGAAGAACAGGCGCTGGGATGGAACAAGGCAGGACTTGTTCCTGTTGACAAACCACCCGAACCGAGCCAGGTGTCGAGGATGATGGAGAGGCTTTCTTGGGCCTGAGGGAGGGACGGAGCCTTGATGAGGATGTCGTCGAGGTATGGAATGAGAACCAGGCCCCTGATTCTCAAGATGGCCATCACTGCCGCCATGATCTTCGTAAAGACCCTGGGAGCGGTCGCAAGGCCGAACGGCAGGGCGACAAATTGAAAGTGGCTCTGCTGTACTGCAAATCGCAAGAACCTCTGATGAGCTGGGCAAATCGGAACGTGGAGGTAGGCGTCCTGAATGTCTATGGAGCACAGAAATTCCTGTGTCTCCATGGAAGAAATTACTGAGCGAAGAGACTCCATCCTGAAGTATTGCAGGCGGACTCTCCTGTTCAGCAACTTGAGATCCAGAATGGGCCGAAACGCGACGTCCTTTTTCGGCACAACAAACAGGTTTGAATAGAAACCTGTGAAGCGTTCTTGTGCTGGGACGGGGATGATAACCCCGGAACTGAGAAGGGAGTCGATGGACGCAAAGAAACCTGGGACCAAGGAAGGATCCCTTGGGGGGGCGGGATTCGAAGAACCGATCTCGGGAACGGGAAGTGAACTCTATTTTGTACCCTGAGGATACAACCTCCCTGACCCATGCATCTTCCACCAGGTCGAGCCAAACGTCTCTGAACAGTAGGAGACGACCACCCAGTTTGGGAGAAACGCTGGGCCCTGGATCCGAGTCATGCCGACGAAGATTTGCCAGGTCTTGCCCTGGTGGATCTACCATGGGAGTTATGGGAACGCCAGGAAGGAGTGGGCCTGAAAGAAGCCTTCTTCACCTGGCGATTCTGCGGCCTGCACTGACCGGAAGAATCGTCCGACGCGAGAAACGGTGAAAAGGCCGAAAGGAGCGGAACTGCTGCCTTTGAACGGGTCTGCGAGGCTTGGACTGAGGGAGGAGAGAACTCGTGCCTCCCGTTGCCTCCTTAATGATCTGATCCAACCTAGGGCCGAACAGACGGTCTCCCTGGAAGGGGAGGCCTGTGAGCAACTTCTTTGAAGAAAGATCAGCTTGCCATGCTTTGAGCCAAATATTTCTCCGCATGGCTACAGAATTGCTGGACGCTTGAGCAGCGCAAGATGCGGCGTCCAGGGAGGCCGATACCAAATATTGCCCAGCATGGGAAATTTGGTCTGCAAGCTCCGCCAGCTCTCTCGGAGAGGCTCCAGCCATGATGCCCTTGCGGCGGAGTTGTTTGGCCCATCAGGCTATGGCGTTTGGGACCCAAGTAGAGGCAAAGGCAGGGCATAAAGCAGAAGCGGCAGCTTCAAAAGCTGATTTTGCCAGCGATTATAAAATTCTATCGTTGGCATCCATGAGGGAAGCTGCATTAGAGTGGGAGGACCGTATTGGTGGAGAGTCTGGAGACCGGTGGGTCCACCGTAGGGGAAATCGTCCAGTTAGTGGTAAGATCCCAGGGGGAAAGGGATATAGGATGCCGAGGCGCTTCCCTCTTTGAAAGCGCCTAGTTGGATTTTCCCTCTTGAATATCTCCATGAACTCGGTATGCGAGGCAAAGACCTTGGAAGGTGGTTTGGACCGTCTGAACGAAACCGCCTGATCTGCGGATTCCATAGCGGTATCCTTGATGCCTAAGGTCTGATTGACTGCAACAATCAGGCTCTGCACAATATCCGCCATGCGGGAGGCCTGTTCTGAATCCAGGTCCAACTCATCTTCCGAAAGCGCATCCAAAGACGCCTCGCCTGATTCCGGAGAGGAGGGTGCTAAAGAAGGATCGCGCCGTAAAAGGTCGTCTGGTGAGGCGGAGCGGGAAGAGGACCTAGAACGGTGCTCCAGTCTAGGTCTTTTACGGCCTGGGTTGGAAGGACCGAGATGAGAGACTTGTGATCCGCTGGCGACTACGGGGGGGCGGTGCGGAGGCCCCAAAACGCATTAAAAAGGGGCCCCCCACAAGAAGCACATAGCGGATTAAAAGAGGGCCCCACAAGGAACGTTTAATGGCGCGACCAGGCACTGAAGATGCAGGTGACCTGGGAAAGGGGAGGCTTAGGGGTACCTAATAGGCGCTTCTGATCTGCCGATATGAGCCCGGAATGAAGGGGAGAAGGCCTCTCATGAAGGCTACTGCCCCCTACTCTGTCGTTTTTTGATTTTTTTTTTGTTCCTGTCTTCTTTTCTTCTATCTTCTTTGCTATCTGGGAGGAAAAAGGACTGTACCTCTGAAGATCTTCAGACGTCCGGGATCCAGTTGCAGGACGTCCGTATCTCCTTCACCGACAGGCTCTGGTAGGCGAGTAGGTGGGAGACGGAGGCAGGCCCGAGTCTTCCTTCTGTGGTCACCTGAACACACGTCCGTGTTAGGGATTACTGGGGTCCTGCCAAGGTAGAGACATATGAGGATACGGGGTGGCAGTACATGTCGTACTCAGTCTCTGCGTGGGAGTACAGTAGTGACCGTTCACACTGTATCCCTCCGGAAAACCTGAAAAGGAACGACGCAGATGAGGTAGATATGGGTCTCAATAGAGACCAGTGTCCACCTCCTACTGACACTAAGCTAAAACTGATTAGCTTGGTGCCAGTCGGTGGGGTGTATACTGCAGAGGAGGAGCCAACCCTTTTTTCATATGCATAGTGTCAGCCTCCTAGTGGCAGCAGCCTACACCCATGGTTCCTGTGTCCCTTAATGAAGCGATAGAGAAAATGGGATTCGGACGTGTCCCAATGTAACCGCAGACTTCAATTATCAGTCAGAATCCAAAACATGCAACTTTCGACACAATGAGCTTTTTTTCTGGCTGTGTCAGTGGTTGTAGACAGTATTAATAGAATCTAGTGCAATATTATTTCTGACTTCAAAAAGGGATACTCACAAAAAGAAGCTCAAATACGAGACTACAGCTGCATATTTTGAATTCTGTGACTCCATTGGGAGGGGGGCATCTCCAAAACCAGTTTGTTTTTTGAGGGTTCAGACGAAACTTTGGACTGAGTCCAGAACCGTGTGGACGAAATGTAATGTAAAGCCAGCCTTAGTAAATAGCAAAGAAAACAATTTGCACTTTACACCTCATAATAGAGGTACCATCTCTAAAGGCACTGCCACACTTAGCGATCGCACTAGCGATCACGACAACGACTTAACCTGGCGAGATCGCTAGTGCGATCGCTATGTGATCGCTAGTAAGATTCCAAACACAACTCATCAGCGATCTGTGATTCCAAACACAACTCATCAGCGATCTGTATAACGAGCTCTGCGGTCGTTGGGAAAACCTAGTCCCACCTGCGATGCTGGTGAAGTCGTTCATAAAGGGTGTCACACTAAGCGATTCAGGCTCACAAGCGGGACACCAACGACCAAAAAACGGCTCAGAACGTTCATAAGCGATCAGCGACATCTCAGCAGGGGCCACATCGCTGCTACATGTCACACACAGTTAAGTCGCTAACGAGATCGCTACTGCGTCATAAATGGTGACGCAGTAGCAATCTCGTTAGCGATCTCCCTTACGATCTCGCTTAGTGTGGCATACCCTTAAAGGGAATACTGCGAAATGTAGTTGTTTGCATTGGCAATCTTGCCCACAGCAAGCCCTGGTGCAGAGCTGGACAAGATAATCAATAAGGTCCAAGCAAAGTGGCACCATCTGGGGCGCAGTCACGCTCACTTAGGTACTTCCTTGTACATTCAATAAGCAGGAAATCCCCTTTAAATCTATTGTTTTACATTTTTCTGCATGGTTACAGCAGTCTTTAAACTTCATTAAAATAGTGAAGTCAAAATGCAAAGTTCAAGAAAAACAAACTGTTTAAATTGCAAAATTCAACATTTTTTAACAATCAATGAAGAAAATAAAGGCTGTAGGATGTGAATTTACAACACGTTAAAGGTATTAAGCATCCATCTAAAAATTCCATCTCCAACAACAGAGTCCTACACATTTCCATCCATATGTTGAATAAAACCAGGTGAAGCATCTTTCTGGGAAGTTTCTTTCAAGGAAACATGGCTCAACTATGAGGGATCTTTCATCAGACCATCGAATGAAAATACTAATGGGGGCAACTTCTTTCCAGGCAACAACAGTTTGTCAGCTAAAAATGATTGTTGGTTACATTACATCCAGTGCATGTTCATTATGATGGAAATAAAGTAAATTACTTACACTTTGAATAACTTGCCATTTAATTGCCATTATCTTAGTGGTCCTCACTGGGATCATAAGCGTTAAAAGGAACCTGTAAGCACTTTTGGCCGATATAATAAACGGCCACCGCCTTTCAGGGCTTATCTACAGCATTCTGTAATGTTGTAGATAAGCCCCCGATCTGACCTGCAAGATAAGAAAAATAAGTTTTATTATACTCACACGGGGGGCCGGTCTGATGGGTGTCGCATGTCCGGCGCCTCCCATCTTCTTGCAATGTCACCCTCCGGCTTGCTTCACAGGCTCCCGGCATCGTGCTCCTGCACAGGCGTACTTCTCTGCCTGTTGAGGGCAGAGCAAAGAACTGCAGTGCGCAGGCGCTGGGCCTCTCTGACCTTTCCCAGTGCCTGCGCACTGCAGTACTTTGCTCTGCCCTCAACAGGCATAGAAGTACGCCTGCACTGGAGCGCGATGCCACGGAGCCATGAAGCAAGCAGGAGGGTTCCATCACAAGAAGATGGAAGGCGCCGGACCTGCGACACCCATGGGCTGGACCGACACCCAGGTAAGTATAATAAACTTATTTTTCTTATCTTTCAGGTCGGATCGGGGGTTTATCTACAGCATTATAGAATGCTTTAGATAAGCCCTGAAAGGCACTGGCCGTATCTTATATTGGCCAAAATTGCTGACAGGTTCCCTTTAATGTCTCCATCGATCAGTAACCGCATCCCTGTGACTGACCGACAGACGGCCCTAATACAGAGTCAGTGCCAGGAGCGCAGTTATAGCTGCCGCTCTGTACTCAGAGTGGGGATTGAACCTGTGCTGCCCATGTGACTGAAGCCAGAACGCTGCTGGGGAGAATAAAGTTCATTTTCTCAACACAGCGTTTGGCAGGTTAATAACGCTATTAACCTGCAGATTAACCCCACTTCTGCAGGTTAATAGCGTTTTGGTGCCAGGTTCCCTCTAAGGATTTCAAAAGACGACATATAGTCCCCGATTCATTAAGACGGACACTCATCTTAAAGATGGGTGAGCAAACGCAAACTGAGTAACGTTATGTGATATGTAATCTCTGTTTTATTTTGTATTATTTAATACAAATTTACCTGATAAAAAAAAAAAGATGGGTGAGCAGTAATAGGATGAGCCTAATTGACACTTGATGGAGTTCAGAGCATCTTATCACTGACATGCACAAGTACCAAAAATGTTAATCCAATCAAGGGCAGGAGTAAGAGCCCGTCACACTTAGCGATACACCAGCGATCCCAACAACGATATGCACTTGTCAGGATCGCTGCCTGAGCTGCCAAACAGGCAGCGATCAGGACAGCGACACTGCGGGTAACGTTGCTTAGTTACCCGCAGTGTACGTTGGATACCAGCCCGCTGATGCAGGGAACTGGTAACCAAGGTACACATCGGGTTTCCAGGCGCTGCGCGGTGCCTGGAAACCCTATGTGTACCTTGGTTACTAGCTCCCCTGCAGCAGCACGCTGGTATCCAACGTACACATAGGGTTTCCAGGCACAGCCCAGAGCCTGGAAACCCGTTATGTATCTTGGTTACCAGCTGATCGCTGGTCTCCTGCCTGCCACATGCAGCGATACGTGCTGGCCAGCAGGAGACCAACGATCAAAAAAATGTCCAGGACATTCAGAGACGATCAGCCATACCCGGCAGGGGGGCTGATCGTCGCTGAATGTCACACACAGCGATATCGCTGGGGAGATCGCTGTTGCGTCACAAAACTAGTGACTTAGCAGCGATCTCGCTAGCGAGATCGCTGTGTGTGACGGGGCTTTACATTTATGGTGTAAGGGACGCCACAACTTGTGTTGAGTGGACATTGCCACACTGACACTTGTGAAAACTTTGTGTAAAAATTGTCGCAACTTTGTGTTGCACAAAACTTTTTCTACAAATCTGGCGTAAACTCCTTGATGAATCAGGGCTATAATGCTTTACTTATTGAGCGTAAATAAAAGATGACATACAGAGATACTCGTTAAGTAAGACGGATTGTCAAAAAGAAGCATGGCCCTCAAGCGAGTAGTGGATGTCCAAGAAACTACATACGTATCTTATAGCTTGGCAGACAGGGAGCTTGTATAAATTTGTTACATGCAGTACAGCAATACATCACAAAAGCAGCATTGCGATGACCAAATCAAGTTAGCTGATATTAAATTTAAAAAAAAAAGGCAGATGAACAACATGAAAAGTACAAAATCCAAACTGGCCCCCAAAAACTGAAGTGCATTTAATAAGCAATGTCATCACACGCTTTGTTCTACATTTTTTTTCTGGTGTATCCTGCTCCCAGAAAAAAAACAATACTAATACAAGACCTCAACGTCTGCTAGGTTCTAGTCTTATTCCAGTTAAAAGGTTTCTAGGTCATGGGAATTGTCAATCTCAAAGGCATCCTCCGTTTCGGTTTTCATTTCAGTGTTTTCTTCATCTAAGGATGCTAAAGCTTCATTTGTGTCGCTAGCAAAGGTTTCTCTTGACGTATCATCGTGTTCTTGAAAATTAAGACCTTTGATGGCTTCTTTCACCTTCTTCCCAAGTAAGTGACGTCTTCTCTTTTTTGCAGCTTTTTTACTCTCATATTCTTTCTGGTTTTCCACATAAAATATTTCCTTAAAGATAAAAGAATATACTTTGTCAGTGTCATGCGTTTCTTGTCAGTGAATGGAAACATTCTGACTGTTCATATATACAGGGTGAAAACCGGGACAAGTATTAACAGTGCAACTCAGCTACAGTTGTATACAGTCTGAGGAAGCGGATCATGGTGTGCACCAATACCATAAGTTATTCCCATCTTTGTCTTTCATGACCGAGACTACGACCAGTAGAAGAAAGTCTACTGAACGGCTGTACTATAACAACAGAGACTTAAAAGCTGTCTACAAATATCTCAAGGGCTGTCACATTGCAGAAGGATCATCTTTATACTCATTTGCACAAGGAAAGACTAGAAGTAATGGAATGAAACTGAATGGGGGGAGACACAGATTAGATATTAGAAAAAACTAGGGTGATCAGTGAGTGGAACAGGCAGCCATGAGAGGAGGCGTGTTCTCCTTCAATAGAAGTTTTCAGAGGCTGGACAGACATTTGAGCAGGGGGTTGGACCAGATGACCCAGTGGGTCCCTTCTAACGCTACCATTCTATGATTCTATGAATGGTTAAAACCCATTCATTTCTATGGAAACAGTGCCATTCAGCACCTCAAGTGGTCAGAGCCTGGGCAAAGTTGTCACTGTCCCAGTCATAAAAAGGCCAAGGTACTTAAAATTAACCTATTTACCAGAATCTCCCCACATCCTAATTCTAATATACACAGTTTGTATTTCTTAGGATAAAAATAAAAAGTTATTCCTATTTCTGATAAAGCTTACAATCAGATTCATAATGGTACGTCCACATTTTAGGTCTTGATTAGGTGGCAACGTGAGAACAGTTTGTTTTTTTCATGTACAAGAAAAACGGAGCAAGTTTAATCGTGAGTATCAGAGTTTACTCTGATTTTCATCAGTTTTTCTTGTCTGTAAAAAAAAAAAAAAAAAAAGTTTCTCCAGCTTCTACCAGTCAGTAAATTGTATCAGTTAAATGCAGTACTATTTTTTCATGAACCCATAGATTTGCATTGTAAACTTTGATCCGACACTTAAATCAATTGGTCTCCGAAACATCATGCACAAATGAACAGCCCTCTGACTACCAGGTGCACGAGTTGCGATCTGTATTGCTGGTTTAGCTTTTACCCTAAATCATATAGCAAGGCTCATTGAAGGGTTGATATGGACTTTTAGGATTGCTACTTCCTATAGGTGGCACTAGAGTTCTAGTTCTCTTCCTCTATGAAGAAGCAATTTACCTGTGTTAAACACATCACTAGTACTTGAAAAAATGACGTCTGAATGTTCCTTGAAAGATATCTCATAATTACCCGCACCTGCTATTTAGAAATATCTGTTTTCATGGTTACAGGGTACAAAGAAACCCTGAGTAGTCTGTTCTGGCCTTTCAGCTAACCTGTATATTCATATAAAGAATGGGAGTGACAGAACTGTACGGTTGCAAGATCAGACTACACAGGGTTAACAGCAGCTATAGGCACAAAATATTTTTTGACCATGACCTATCGTAAAGTTGTTCCTTTTAGATTCATTGATCCATTAATAACCACCAATAGACCTTTTTACAGAGGTCTTTAAGAGTCTTTGTTTTTTCAGATCTGCCTGGTTTATTCAGAGTTTTGAAGTCACCCGCAATGAGTCCGGAATTAAATCCCATTGAACACCTGTGGAGAGATCTTAAAATTGCTGGTGGGAGAAGGTGCCCTTCGCAGAGATCTGAAGCAGTTTGTAAAAGAACAGTGGTCCAAAATTCCAGTTGAAAGGTATTAGAAGCTTGTTGACAGTTATAGGAAGCGATTGATTGCAGTTATTTATTCCAAAGGGTGTTCAACCAAATACTAAGCTGAGGGTGTCAATAATTTTGCCTGGTCCATTTTTGGGGTTGTGTGTGAAATCATGTCCAATTTGCATTTTTTCAGGGCTGTGGAGTCGAAGCCGTGGAGTCTGTGTTCATGTTGGTGGAATTGTATAAAATGTACCAACTCCTAAAATATGTAATAAATTGGGTACAGTAGTTCAGTGCAGGATGTGCTGTAAATGATTTCAGAATAATTTGGGAAAGTTATGAAATGTCCTATAATGTCTGTTCTTTTCCTGATGTAAGGATCTCGGCTTTTAGTGGAGATGAATCTGTGCTGCGCTTTATGTACATGGTCAGTATCGAGGCAGTGCTGAGGAGTCCGAGTTGTGGAGTCTGAGGTTTGGCTTACCGACTCCACAACACAGCTTTTGTTCTGTGTTTTTTTATTATTATTCCAATACACATAAAGGACATAAACCTGTGCGTAATAAAACGTGTAGCTGCAATAATGTTCGGGAGAAATACTTAACTTTCTGGAACAAGGGTGGCGACACTTTTGGCCATGACTGTATTCAGCGCTACAGCATGCCCATCTAGACATACACAGCTCTGCTACATGCACACTACATGCCTATATAGACATACACAGATCTGTTACATGCCCATACAGAAACACAGTATACAATACCACATCCTACGGTCTCTGACTGGAAACTGTGCAAAGCACCTTTCAAGTCACATGACCTGAGAGGTCCTGGAATTACTGGTGCACAAAATCCTACAGCTCCTATAGCCTAAGTTCAGTCCCTGCAGCTTCCTCTCCTCACATGGTTTCACAATTGGTCCAAAAAGTTTTTTTTAAATATGGCATCACTGAAAAAATAATCTCGTCCTGCAAAAATCAAGCCCTCAAATGGCTCTCTACGGAAAACTCCAAAGAACATAGCTCTCAGAATATGACTGTGCAAAAACAAATTACAAAAAAATGCTTTTTAGTGTGCAGAAGTAGCAAAACAAATAAAACCCTATATAAATCTGGTATCCATGTAACTGATGACCAGAACAGTGGCCTTCTCACTTATTGTATGCTGAACACCAAAAAAAAAAAATCCTGACTTGCTGTTTTTGGTTCATCCTGACTCCTCAAAATGTCACAATAAAAAGCGATGAAAAAATATTGTGAATTTCAAAATTATTCCAATACAAATTTCAACTGATCGCACAAATAAAAAAAGGCCTTCACTCCGCTCCATCTGTAAAAAAATAAAAATAAACTCTACAACTGTCAAAATTAAAGGGATGCTCTGAAACAAATATTTTTTTCATCCTAATGTCTATATTTAGTAATAGTTTTTCTAATATGGTTTAATAAAAAAAGTCTCTACCCTTCCTTCTCTAATCCACCTGCTTTCTTTTTTTTTTTTTTTGCCCATTTCCGTTTTAATGACAATTAGTTTGAGAATAACCAGTGCACGCTGGGATACTCAAACGAGACAGACAGTGACAGTGCGTTCCATAGCTGGCTCTAATTAGAAGTGAAGAGGCGGCAATAGAACAAACTGTTCGTGCACACTGTAAAGAGATTAACCAGCAAGCAGTGACTAGTCCCGCCCCGAAAAAGACATCACTTTTATAGGCAGGGCTGATATCTGCACACCATTTTCTCTACTTATAATGCCCACTGGCAGTGCACTCTGTTGCCAGCTCATCACTTCTAATAAGACCGAGTGAAGGAGCACACTGTCACAGTGCACTGAGAAGAATATTGTCGGAATTGACTACCGACGCATGCTCAGTACAGTACTAACCCAGCCCCTGAAACGGAGGTCACTGATAACTTTGTTTCAGCGTGGGGACAGAGGCTGTGGCAGTGAAAAACATGACCAGTTGATAACTTCTGCACCCCCTTGTGTACAATAGATTTTGAAGATTAATATTGTAATTTTTACTTTACGATGAATGTTGTAACAACTAAATGCATAACCCAATGGTATGTATGAGTTTCAAGCCAGCTAAAATTATTTTTTCTGTTTTTCAGTACGTTCTTGATGGGGAAAAAACAATAACTAATTATAAATTGTATTGCATCCACCGCCATTATATTCATAGCACCTACCTTCACTTGATCAGACGTAATACTTGGCGTGCTTTTGAGGAGATTTAGATAAACACCACCGGGAGTCCTCCTTCTGGTTCCATTCTGCAAGTCAAACAATTGAATTTAGAAGGAAATGTCGATACACAAGTTGGCGCGCTGTTTGGTCATGCAGCAGATATGGAAATCTATATCAAAAAGATGTGAACAATGACGCACTGTTCTACCTGCACCAAGTTGCCACCTTCTACTAGTGATGGCTTCAGGAAGCCAACATCTTATATAATATCTCAGTTATGGTGAAAGTTAGGACTAGAACTTTTCTTCAACTAAGTAAAAGCTTGCATTCAGAAAATAAACTTTGTTTTTTGTTCAGGTGAATACAAGTTCCAATCCTACTGTCACAATGACAGAGTGCCACGTTTACCTCTTGTACATAAAAGGACCTTCAGAATCACTTACACAGGGCTGTACATCTATGTTTCTTATGTCTATTCAGGGGGGATGTGGAGCACTCACTGCTATAAAGATGTACTAGGAAATCAAAGAATTTTGGAAGCAAGAACATGATGAGTTTAGCTGGAGTATCTAAGCCTCTAAAGCTGTAGTTCCAACAGATTTATGATGAAACTATGCAGAGAAATCAAACATGCCGTTGGGTACTACAAAAGTATTAGTAGAGGAAAGCTCACAGTGTGATGTACTAAGTTTATGATGTGATGTTATGTCCTAAGTTTAGGGTAGAATCAGGTATGTAACCAGTAACAGATTCAACAATGCCCGTTGGTATACTAAGAAATGTGTAACTCATTTTGACATTTTCCTACAATAAATGGAAATAAATTTAATGGACAGAAAACACTGGACTTGAAAGGCCCCGAGAACATGAAGACATTAGCTGAAATTAAAATGCTTACCATGACAAAAAGTCCACCATTTTGTTCCACATCTGCCGTTTCCATAAGTATCTCTATCGCCTTCTTTGTGCCAATAGTTTTTACAACTCTCTCAATCAGATCTTTCTTTGGCTCTTGGAGTCTACACAAGATTGAGAAACACAACATATCAAAATGGTCCTATTTAGCCCCGTCAAAAATATAGGATTGCTAGGTACTTAGAAATCTAAAAAACCTAAAAAACTTTACCCAACTTTTAGAAATTAATTTAGCCATCCCTTTATATTGGATTTTATTCCATGGCTACGATATAATTCAACAAAAAATGTTATGCCTAAACCCATAAAAGTTTACAATAAAAAGTCTACAATCTAGTAGAGCAGCAAAGCAAAACACCAAAGGTCTCCTCAAATAATGCTTGCTTGGAAAATAGCTCAAAGTGGAGACAGTCTACAGCACACACAGAGGCAACTTCATCTCACCCAGGGCAGTATCCCCCATACACGGAACCTAGCAGTGCGTCAAGGGGAAAATAACAGAAGAAAAAAAATCCAGAAAAGGGAAGAGATCCAGAAAAACTTGAGGTTTTATTGAAAAAAAATCTACAATTCCATAAAAACCTGTATGAGCAATGAATAAGGACTATGTTTGAAATGTGCTTGCTGTGGTTCATTACCATACAGGATTTTATGGATTGTATGATATATTTTTTTTTTATAAAAACTAAGTTTTTATGGATCTCCTCCCATTGCTAGATTTTTTTTTATCTTCTTCTGCTAAAGTCTACTTCCAGATTAGAAAGTGTTGAAAGACTACTGCATGCTGGATGGTTGAGCTCAGGCAGCACGGTGGCTCATTAGTTAGCACTGTCTCTTTGCAGCACTGGGGTTCCAGGTTCGAAGGAATTTGCATGTTCTCCCCGTGTTTGCATGGGTTTACTCTCACACTACTCCAAAGACATATTGATAAGGAACTTAGATTGTGAGTCCCAATGAGGACAGTGATGATATTGTATGTAAAGTGCTGTGGAATTAATGGCAATATAAAGCAAAATAATAGTGAGCATAATAAAATAACAATTCCACACTTGGTGAGAGTTAGCATTCGAAATAATAGAACATGTGCTCAATACTCATTCTTCTTAAAAGATGGCCAAGGATTGGAATCTTACAGCCAATGCTCCATGGGGGCAAGTATGCGAATTAGTCCTTTGCATTACAAGAGACTATTTATTTTGCAGAGTATCAATCTAGGAGAGGTATAAGGCTATGGTTCCACGGTCCGGAACCATAGCGCTTTGGACGGAGCGGAAATTCCGCTCCGTCTAAGCCCCGCCCCTTTATGACGCGCGATCTTTCCGGAGGTGTTCAGGACACCTCCGGAACACCTCCGGAAAGAGCGCAGGGCTACATAGCCCTGTGTTAATTATGTTGCGGCGACGCACCGTCGCCGCAATACGCGAGGACATGCTGCGGTCTAAAAAGACGCGCCGCATGTCCGTTTACGCAGGTCTGCCACCTGCGTATTGTTACGCATAGTGGAGACGGGATTTCTTGAAATCCCCTCCACTATGCTGTAACATCTGGACGCTGCGTGTTTGGCGCTGCGCCAGCGCACAGCGCCAAACACGCAGCGTTTCCTGACCGTGGAAACTCACCCTAATTCTTTTAAGTCAAGGTTTGTCCATTTAAGGAGACTTGTAACATGACCAGGGACACATGCCAAGTCTGATTACCTTTGTGAAGTGGTGTACTGCCAATTATAACAGGAGCAGTGTTAGGTCGAGTGCACAAACAGAAATCACCTAAAATCTACAGCACAATCTTCACGTGTTCTGTGAGTGCTCTGCCCTGTGCACAGCAATGGGTATATTATTGCTGCAAATCTGGAATTAATCCATGATAGAATATACCGTATATACTCGAGTATAAGCCGAGATTTTCAGCCCATTTTTTTTTTTTTTTTTTAGGGCTGAAAGTGCCCCTTCTCGGCTTATACTCGAGTCATATACTGGGGGGTCGGCGGGGGAGCACGGCTGTCACATATACTCACCCCCTTCTGGCACGGTCTCTGCAACCCCCTGCTTCTCCCATGGTCTCCGGCTCCTGTGTTCAGCGGTCACGTGGTACCGCTCATTAAAGTCAAATATGCGCATATTCATGACTTTAATGAGCGGTACCACGTGACCGCTGAAGGAAGAGCTGTGGCGCCGGAGACCATGGGAGAAGCAGGGGCAGCAGAGACGCGCAAGGAGGGGGCGAGTATGATGGGAAAAGCCATGCTATATTCACCTGTCCCAGTTCCACAGCCACGCGCCGCTCTGTCCTCTGGCTATGACATTCAGGTCAGAGGGCGTGATAACGTGGTTAGTGCGCGTGCGGCGGCGGAACGGGGACAGGTGAATATCGCAAGTGTGGGGGCCTGAGCTAGCGGTGACACCAGCACCTGGCCCCCATAGCGTGCCGGTGTCCCCGCCTGCTCAGGACACCGGCACCTGGCCCCCAGCGACGAGAGGCGAGTGTCATTTTTTCTTTTATTCACAGCAGCAACATATGGGGCCTATTCTATGGAGCATCTTATGGGGCCATAACCTTTATGGAGCAGCATATGGGGCCTATTCTACGGAGCATCTTATGGGGCCATAACCTTTATGGAGCAGCTTATAGGGCATATTCTATGGAGCATGTTATGGGGCCATTATTAACCTTTGTGCAGCATTATATGGGGCATAATCTATGGAGCATGTTATGGGGCCATTATTAACCTTTGTGCAGCATTATATGGGGTGTATTTTGTATGGAGCATCTTATGGGGCCATCATGAACTGTATGGCGCATTATATGGGGATCCTGATTAAATATGGATATTCAAAAACATTTAACCTACTGATGTCTCAATTAATTTTACTTTTATTGGTATCTATTTTTATTTTTTAAATTTACCAGTAGCTGCTGCATTTTCCACCCTAGGCTTATACTCGAGTCAATAAGTTTTCCCAGTTTTTTTGTGGCAAAATTAGGGGTCGGCTCATACTCGAGTATATACGGTAACATACTTCCTACCCTACATTTGCATGCATTATCTTTCATTCTGCATTTTAAATGTGAAATCTGTACCTCTCCACCCCAACCCCCTCCAAAAAAAACCTAAATGACTGAAAATCAGCCATTTTTGCACACTGCCTTAAAACCTCTTGCCCAAAATGAGAACACACAATGTAACACAATGCATGGCTAGTTGTGTTGAGCGCAAGTGCTCGTTACTAGAGTATGCCTAGGGTGCTTGGGTATGCACTGAGTATCGCGGGTGCTCGAGTCCCTGTACCTGCATGATTCGCAGCTGTTAGACAGCCATTAAAAATACGGGGATCGCCCGTGTTTATCAGGCAATCGCCGCATGTTATGCAGCGGTATAAAACCGCACGACATGCGGGTACAGGGACTCAAACATGTCACTTGGACATCCGCGACACTCTGTGCATACCCGAGCACCCTAGGCAAACTCGAATCATGAGCATTTGCGCTCATCACTAATGACTAGCATTAGATAACTCATTTTGTCACAGTTTATATAACGGTCTCACATTTGGAGACTACAGAAAATGTGCACAATATGGATTCCCCAGTTTCGCAGACATTTTCATAAAGGATTTAGGATCAATTTTGATGAAATCCTGAGATCTGACCTGTATGCGATTTCATCGGCAACCTTGTCTTGAGAATCTGTCTCGGTTATCTCATATCGACCCTTGTAGTCCATTTCTAACTTTTCACCTAATCTCTCCTTCACAGGTCGCTTCCTCTTTAAGTGTCCATTTTCTTCTTTTGCTACATGGTCCCTATCTTCATTCATATACTCTTCCAATTCTTTGTCCAAGCTCAACTTTTCCTCTTCACTTGACTTTGCCATAATCTTTTTGGCGAGGACATAATTATAAGTCTCTGACTGCCTGCTCATATCGATTAAGCCATCCATGTCCATGATACCAAGTTCATTTGCCACAGCCTCTTGGGTTTGTTCTTGCAGCACTGCACCCCAGATGTTATTCTTTGACTGCTTGTTTTGACCAGGAAACATAAGCTGTGTCGGTCTGGGAACAATACGAGGAGGGTTGGAAGTCTTCTGGCGCTTACGTTTCCATGGAGAACCATCATCCTCATCAGAGTCACTCGCGCTATCATCACTAGAATCAACGTTTTTGATATTCCTATAAGGGATACTGGTTGGAAGTGACGTATTACACCTGTAACCTTTATCATCGCTGCCAACATTGAATTTCTGTGAAAATAGAAAAGATAATTATGCTAGAAGGGTTGCTGTGCATACTTAATGATTTAGCTCAAAATTTGAGTTAAATACTTTATCAAAATCCTTAGCCTCTCCTGATTTCCCCACACCTTTCCATTTTGTGCTGGGATGATAAATTGCAGAGATATTCACATTTATTGATTTTAGAGCACAGTATGTGAAATCTCTGCTTGCAGACCAACTAGGCATTTCTTTACAGTTTTCTTATTCAACTTATCTCTCCCTCCCAGACACTACCAATCACAAGTCAACAGCATCTGGGAGGGAAGGCTGAAAGCACACAACCACAGAGAAGACTGAAGAAACGCACAGTGGGGCTGCAAAGCACAGATTTCACATAGTGTGCTGCAGAAGAAATAAAAGTGAATCTCTAATGGGGTGACAGTGTAAAATGGAAAAGAAAAAAAGGGGCAGAAACAGGGAAGCTGAGGGATTTTTATTAAGAATTTACGGTAACTCCATTCCACCTGAACAAGTGACGTCCTCTTAGAAGTTTAGGATAACAAGGGCAGCACCAATATTTAGCAGATTTGCCTTTAAGAACCCTATTTATCATTGCCTTTGTGCCTTTTTTTGTACCCAAATTCATTGTTCTATTTGGGCCTTTTTTCAAGTCTATTTAACGAAGGGCATTCATTAACCCCTTAATGACCCCAGCTTTTTTCGGTTTTGTGTTTTTTCTCTCCCCTTCTTCCCAGAGCCATAACTTTTTTATTTTTCCGTCAATATGGCCATGTGAGAGCTTATTTTTTGCTGGACCAGTTGTACTTTTCAACGACATCATTGGTTTTCGCATGTCGTGTACTCGAAAACGGGAAAAAAATTCCAAGTGCGATGAAATTGCAAAAAAAAAAGTGCAATCCCACACTAGTTTTTTGTTTGGCTTTTTTGCTAGGTTCACTAAATGCTAAAACTGATCTACTATTATGATTCTCCAGGTCATTACGAGTTCATAGACACCAAACATGTCTAGGTTAAATTTTATCTAAGTGGTGAAAAAAAATTACAAAGTTTGCTAAAAAAAAAAAAAAACATTTTGCGAAATTTCCGATACCCATAGCGTCTTTATTTTTCGTAATCTGGGTCAGGTGAGGGCTTATTTTTTTGCGTGCCAAGCTGATGTTTTAAGGATACCATTTATGATCTTTTGATCGCCCGTTATTGCATTTTAATGCAATGTTGCGGCGACCAAAAAAACGTAATTCTGGCGTTTCGATTTTTTCCCGCTACGCCTTTTAGCGATCGGGTTAATCCTTTTTTTTTTTTTTGATAGATCGGGAGATTCTGAACACGGCGATACCTAACATTTGTATGTGTGATTTTTTTTTATGTTTTAAATTTGAATGGGGCGAAGGGGGGTGATTTAAACTTTTTTTTTTTTCATATTTTTTAAAACATTTTTTTAAAAATTTTGGCATGCTTCAATAGCCTCCATGGGAGGCTAGAAGCATCTACTACTTGATCGCCTCTGCTACATATAAGCAATGAGCAGTTCGCCTATACAGTGCCTTGCGAAAGTATTATGCTCCCTGGAACTTTTCAACCTTTTCCCACATATCATGCTTCAAACATAAAGATACCAAATGTAATTTTTTGGTGAAGAATCAACGAGTGGGACACAATTGTGAAATTGAAAGAAATGTATTGGTTATTTTACATTTTTGTGGAAATACAAAAACTGAAAAGTGGGGTGTGCAATATTATTCGGCCCCTTTACTTTCAGTGCAGCAAAATCACTCCAGAAGTTCATTGTGGATCTGTGAATGATCCAATGTTGTCCTAAATGACTAATGATGAGAAATATAATCCACCTGTGTGTAATCAAGTCTCCGTATAAATGCACCTGCTCTGTGATAGTCTCAGGGTTCTGTTTGAAACACAGAGAGCATCATGAAGACCAAGGAACACAACAGGCAGGTCTGTGATACTGTTGTGGAGAAGTTTAAAGCCAGATTTGGATACAAAATGATTTCCAAAACTTTAAACATCCCAAGGAGCACTGTGCAAGCGATCATATTGAAATGGAAGGAGTATCATACCACTGCAAATCTACCAAGACCTGGCCGTCCCTCTAAACTTTCATCTCAAACAAGGAGAAGACTGATCAGAGATGCAGCCAAGAAGCCCATGATCACTCTGGATGAACTGCAGAGATCTACAGCTGAGGTGGGACAGTCTGTCCATAGGACAACAATCAGTTGTACACTGCACAAATCTGGCCTTTATGGAAGAGTGGCAAGAAGAAAGCTATTTCTCAAAGATATCCATAAAAAGTGTTGTTTAAAGGGAACTTGTCACCCCCCCCCGGCCGTTTTGAAGTAAAAAGGCCACCTTCAGCAGCACTAATGCAGCAGTCTGTCAAGGTGGTTCTTTTACTTCTGTGCCCCTGCAACGCTGAAATATTTAGTTTTATAAATCGGTCCCCATACCTTGAATGGGTCTAAGAGGTATGTCCTCTTCCAGTGACTGATCCTCCCCCCAGCGTCACAGCGCCTCCTCCTGGCTTTTTTTTTTGTTTTCTTTCGTTTGTGTTCGGCACCTGCACTCTTGTATCAGTCCCCGGGCATGCGCAGTGCGCGCTGCCCGGGAACTGTCACAAGACACGTTGCCTTTCCCCTGATCCCTCCCCGCAGTGTGTTATTACGAATTTACACTGCGGGGCAGGAAATCTGGCGCCTGCGCAGTCTACCTGTGCCTGCCCCCTTCTCCCAGACTCCCTCCACTTTCACTTTCTGACAGTCTTCGGATGTGCTGATCTAGTTCTGGGTGGTCAGCACATCCGACGCCGAAGACTGTCTGAAAGTAAAAGTGGAGGGAGTCTGGGAGAAGGGGGCAGGCGCAGCTACACAGTAACTGCGCAGCGCCAGATTTCCTGCGCATGCTCGGGGACTGACACAAGAGTGCAGGCGCCGAAAACAAAAAAAAAGCCAGGAGGAGGCGCGGTGACACAGGGGCACAGAAGTAAAAGAGCCACCTTCACAGACTGCTGCATTAGTGCTGCTGAAGGTGGCTCTTTTACTTCAAAACGGCTGGGGGGGGTGATAAGTTCCCTTTAAAGTTTGCAACAAGCCACCTGGGAGACACACCAAACATGTGGAAGAAGGAGCTCTGGTCAGATGAAACAAAAATCGAACTTTTTGGCAACAATGCCAAACGATATGTTTGGAGTAAAGGCAACACAGATCATCACCTTGAACGCACCATCCCCACTGTCAAACACGGTGGTGGCAACATCATGGTTTGGGCCTGCTTTTCTTCAGCAGGGACAGGGAAGATGGTTAAAATTGATGGGAAGATGGATGGAGCCAAATACAGGACCATTCTTGAAGAAAACCTGTTGGGAGTCTGCAAAAGACCTGAGACTGGGACGGAGATTTGTCTTCCAACAAGACAATGATCCTAAACATAAAACAAAATCTACAATGGAATGGTTCACAAATAAATGTATCCAGGTGTTAGAATGGCCAAGTCAAAGTCCAGACCTGAATCCAATCGAGAATCTGTGGAAAGAGCTGAAAACGGATGCTCACAAAAGATCTCCTTCCAAACTCACTGAGCTCGAGCTGTATGCCAAGGAAGAATGGGCAAGAATTTCAGTCTCTCGATGTACAAAACTGATAGAAACATACCGCAAGTGACTTGCAGCTGTAATTGCAGCAAAAGGTGGGGCAACAAAGTATTAAGTTAAAGGGGCCGAATAATATTGCACGCCCCACTTTTCAGTTTTTGTATTTCCACAAATATTTGAAATAACCAATAAATTTCGTTCAACTTCACAATTGTGTCCCACTTGTTGATTCTTCACCAAAAATGTACATTTGGTATCTTTATGTTTGAAGCATGATATGTGGGAAAAGGTTGAAAAGTTCTATGTAGCAGAATTACAGCATTGCTATGAGCGCCGACCACCGGGTGGCGCTCATAGCAATGCCTCATCAACAACCATAGAGTTCTCTATGAGACCTCAGGTTGTTATGGCAATGCATCGCTGACCCCTGATAACGTGACGGGGGTCAGCGATGCGCGTATTTCCAGCCCGGCAGCCGGAAGCGCTGGTTAAAGCCCGCTGTCAGCGTGATTTAACTAGTTAAAAGGCGCAGGTGGATCGCGATTCCACCTGCACCTAGTGCGGGCACATGTCGGCTGTTCAAAACAGCTGACATGTCCTGGCTTTGATGCGGGCTCACCGCCAGAGCCCTCAACAAAGCGGGGGATCTGACCTTGGCCGTACAATCCCGTCCAAGGTCGGAAAGGGTTAAAGATTTACCCTGACCCACTTCTATTTATCACAGGACATTGAAACTGTGTATCTGTAATGATATAAGTCTCTATAAGTTACGTGCCAATTTGCAACTCAGAACTGGTAACGGTCTTGATTTTACAGGTGCTGAAGTGGTGTGAGGTTTGATAATGGACCCAGTGGAATACAGAACAGTCAAATTCCTTCACTTGAAAGGCAGCACATCAAAGGAAACATTTGATGAGATGAAAGAGATTTAAGGTGATGATTCCCCATCATAGGATGTAGTAAAGAACTGGCATCATCAATTCAAATGTGGTCAGACTTCGGTGTAAACAGCTCCAATTCCAGGGTGACCCCACTCTGCTATTGATGAACACATCATCCAGCAAGTGGAGGTCGCCATTTTGGAAAATCGCTGCATAAACAATCACCACCTAGTCAAAAATGTCAACATCAGTGTGGCCGTGGAAAAAAATCATCCAAAACCATCTTCACATGCATAAGGTATCCGCTTGCTGGGTTTCCCGTCTGCTCGCACCTTTCCAGAAGCAGGAACAAGTCGAATGCTCTAAGACTCTATTGACAATGTGCCATGGAAACCAGGAAGACTTTTTCAACAGACTGATCACACAGGATGAAAGCTGGGTCCATCACTATGATCATGAGACTAAAGTCCAGTTGATGCATAGAGGCATCATGACTCACTGCCTCCAAAGAAGGCACGTGCCCAACCCTTGGCAGGCAAGGTCATGCTCACAATATTTTGGGACCAGCACCGAGTATTATTGATGGATTTCCTAGCAAAGGGTACCATGATCACTGGAGCATACTATGCTTCACTACTGCGGAAATTGGGGGAGGCCATCAAAACCAAGAGGCGTGGCATGCTCACCAAAGGTGTCAGCCTTCTGCAAGTCAATGCACCAGTTCACAACTCACATGTTGCCCAAATGGAAGCATGCTCCGGTGGCTTTGAAATTATAACGCATCCCCCTTATTCACCCGACCTCGCACCATCTGACTTCCACCTCTTTCCAACAATGAAATTTTTTTTGAAGGGCAAGCATTTTCCGGATGATGAGACTATGATTTCCAAAGTTACAACGTGGCTTTTGGAGCAACCTGTCGACTTCTACAAGCGAGGTGTTTACAGCTGCTTAAAGAGATGGGAGAAGTGTGTTTCCCTAGTTGGCATCTATGTAGAGAAGGACTAATAACTGTACCAAGTTTCATTGCTCTCAGTCCATAGGAAGTGGGTCAAGGGAAATCTTTAATGAACGCCCCTCGTATATGCGCTTGCTTTTTTTCCCAATTCCACATCTTTAAGCCTGATCAATTGCGACTTTTTAAAGTCACAAATGTGCCAGTTCGAAGATAGGAAGAAAGGCCTTTTTTTTTTACCTTGCACCAAATTCATGAATAGCATTTGCAATATTGATGAATTTAGCGCCAAAAATGGCAACTAATACCACAATAAACAAGGAGAGTGACTTACAAAAAAAAAAAAAAGCCCACAAATGATGAATTGGTGGCAATAGCACGGTGGCTCAGTGGTTAGCATTATTGCTTTGGAGAGCTGTGGTCCTGGGTTTAAATCCCACCAAGGACAACATCTGAAACGAGTTTGTATGTTCTCCCCATGTTTGCATTGACTTCTACCCATACTCCAAAGACATACTGATAGTAAGTGTAGGTTGTGAGCCCCAATGGGGACAATGATGATGAAGTCTGTAAAGCGCTGTGGAATTAATGGTGCTATATACCGTATTTTTCGGACTATAAGACGCACCGGACTATAAGACGCACCCAGGTTTTAGAGGTGGAAAATAGGGAAAAACATATTTGAAGCAAAAAAATGTGGTAAAATATTTAATAACATAAATAACATACTATTATATGTGGTGTTATATATAATAGTATGTTATCATGTTGGAAGCTACGGGTAGGAGATGGTGCTGTGGGACCAGTGTGGTGTCTGTAAAGTACTATGTGAAGACGCTGGAGGGTGAGTATATGAATGGGGGCACGGGGCTTATATTTAACCCCTTAGTGACAGAGCCATTTTGCAGCTTAATGACCGGGCCAATTTTTACAATTCTGACCACTGTCCCTTTATGAGGCTATAACTCTGGAACGCTTTAACGAATCCAGCTGATTCTGAGATTGTTTTTTCGTGACATATTGTACTTCACGTTAGTGGTAAAAAAATTTTTTATATGACTTGCGTTTATTTATGAAATAAGCGGAAATATGGTGAAAATTTTGAAAATTTAGCAATTTTCAAACTTTAAATTTTTATGCCCTTAAATCAGAGAGCTATGTCACACAAATTTCTTAATAAATAACATTTCCCACATGTCTACTTTACATCAGCACAATTTTGGGAACAAATTTTTTTTGTTACGAAGTTATAAGGGTTAAAAGTTGACCAGCGATTTCTCATTTTTACAACACCATTTTTTTTTTAGGGGCCACATCACATTTTAAGTCACTTTGAGGGTCTATATGATAGAAAATACCCAAAAATGACACCATTCTAAAAACTGCACCCCTCAAGGTGCTCCAAACCACATTCAAGAAGTTTATTAACGCTTTACGTGCTTCACAGGAACTGAAGCAATGTGGAAGGAAAAAATTAACATTTAACTTTTTTTGCAAAAACTTTACTTCGGAACCAATTTTTTTATTTTCACAAGTGTTAAAAGAAAAAATGAACCCAAAATTTGTTGTGCAATTTCTCCTGAATACGCCGATACCCCATATGTGGGGGTAAACCACTTTTTGGGCGCACGGCAGAGGTTGCAAGGGAAGGAGCGCCGTTTAACTTTTTCAGCCCAGAATTGGCTGGACGCCATGTCGCGTTTAGAGAGCCCCTGATGTGCCTAAACAGTGGAAACCCCCAATAAGTGACCTCATTTTGGAAACTAGACCCCTTAAGGAACTTATCTAGATGTGTGGTGAGCACTTTGAACCTCCAAGTGCTTCACAGAAGTTTATAACGTAGAGCCGTGAAAATAAAAAATCATTTTTTCCACAAAAACGATCTTTTCACCCCAATTTTTATTTTCCCAAGGGTAACAAGACCCCAAAAGTTTTTGTGCAATTTGTCCTGAGCATGCTGAAACCCCATATGTGGGGATAAACCACTGTTTGGGTGCATGGCATAGCTTGGAAGGAGCGCCGTTTGACTTTTTCAACGCAGAATTGGCTCTACGCCATGTCGCGTTTGTAGAGGCCCTGATGTCTAAACAGTGGAAACCCCCCACAAGTGACACCATTTTGGAAACTAGACCCCTTAAGGAACTTATCTAGATATGTGGTGAGCACTTTGAACCTCCAAGTGCTTCACAGAAGTTTATAACGTAGAGCCGTGAAAATAAAAAATAATTTTTTTCCTCAAAAATTATTCTTCAGCCCGCTATTTTTTTTATTTTCCCAAGGGTAACAGGAGAAATTGGACCTCAAAAGTTGTTGTGCAATTTTTCCTGAGTACGCTGATACCCCATATGTGGGGTGGAACCACTGTTTGGGCGCATGGGAGAGCTTGGAAGGGAAGGAGCGCCATTTTGAAATGCAGACTTTGATTGAATGTTCTGCGTGCGTCATGTTGTGTTTGCAGAGCCCTTGATGAGCCTAAATAGTAGAAACCCCCTGCAAGTGACATCATTTTGGAAAGTAGACCCCCCCAAGGAGCTTATCTAGATGTGTGGTGAGCACTTTGAACCCCCAAGTGCTTCACAGAAATTTATAAACGCAGAGCCGTGAAAAAAAAATCATTTTTTTCCTCAAAAATTATTTTTTTATCCAGCTATTTTTTATTTTTCCAAGGGTAACAAGAGAAATTAGAACCCCAAAATTGTTGTGCAATTTGTCCTGAGTACGCTGATACCCCATATGTTGGGGTAAACCACTGTTTGGGCGCACGGCAGGGCTCGGAAGGGAGGGAGCGCCATTTGACTTTTTGAACGCCATGTCGTGTTTGGAGACCCCCTGATGTGCCTAAATAGTGGAAACCCCTCAATTCTAGCTCCAACCCTAACCCCAACACACCCCTAACCCTAATCGCAACCCTAACCCTAATCCCAACCCTAATTGTAACACTAACCCTAATTGTAACCCTAACTCTAATTGTAACCCTAATTCCAACCCTAACCCTAATTATAACCCTAACCCTAAGGCTAGGTTCATATTGCGTTTTACCAGCCCGTTCAACACATAGCGTTGACGGGCTGGTAACGGTATAGCATAATGCGATCGCGTTATGCTATACCCGCTAGCGCAGATGCATCAGCAGATGATTCATCTGTGCTAGCGGTGACGGAGCCCAGACGCTGCAGCCCGCGTCCGAGGCTCTGTC
This sequence comes from Oophaga sylvatica, assembly GCA_033576555.1. Taxonomy (NCBI): domain Eukaryota; kingdom Metazoa; phylum Chordata; class Amphibia; order Anura; family Dendrobatidae; genus Oophaga; species Oophaga sylvatica. Next base: position 842,648,135 of record JARQOD010000001.1, read on the forward strand.
ACTGAATGACGGCACGTCGCGAACGCATGCTGCTTTACGGCATGCGTCGCGATGCGCCCTCAAATGGGGGTGAATGGCAGCGCTAACGGACTGCCATAATGCAGTATGAACCCAGCCTAACCCTAATGCTAACCCTAATTGTAACCCTAACCCTAATTATAACCCTAATGAAAAAATAAAAATAAATAAAATGTCTTTATTTTATTATATGTCCCTAACAAAGGGGGTGATAAAGGGGGGTTTATGTACTGTTTTTTTTTTTATTTTGATCACTGTGATAGTTTATCACAGTGATCAAAATGTACTTTTATAGAATGAATGAAGTGTAAAAATATTTTTTTTTAAATCCCCAAATAAAAAGAAAATATTTTTCCAATAAATACATGTATTTATGTAAATTAAAAAAACAATAAAAGTACACATATTTGGTATCGCCGCGTTCATAACGACCTGCTCTATAAAACTGTCCCACTAGTTAACCCCTTTAGTGCACACCATACAAAAATAAGTAAAAAACAAGGCAAAAAACAATGCTTTATCATACCGCCGAACAAAAAGTGCAATAAAATGCGATCAAAAAGACAGATGCAAGTAAAAATGGTACAGCTGAAAACGTTCATTTATTTTTTTTATAGGGTGAAGAGGACGGAGGATCGGAGGACAGGGGGCGCTGCAGGAGCCAGGAGGGGACATGGGGAACACCTGGAGGTACCGGGGGAGGGGATCGGGGGTCCTGGGGACCATATTTCTCTCCCCTCTGATGTGCGATCACATCAGAGGGGAGAGAAATTACAGGCAGGGATCGCGTCTTTTTTTTTCTTTTGCGATCGCCGGTATAGGCTTAATACCGGCGATCGCAAAAGCAGGGGGACTGGGGGGGGGGGGACCCTAACTATGTTCTCTGGGGTCTCGGCTACCGCCGGTAGCCGAGACCCCGGAGAAAATCCGGCTTGGCGGGCGCACTGCGCAGGCGCCCGCCATTTTCTTTACCTGCAACAGACGCCGGAAGGTCTGGGAGGCACAGGAGGCCTGGGGGGACACCGGGAGGCACGGGGGGCTGACCTGGAGATACCGGGGGAGGGGATCGGGGGTCCTGGGGACCCTATTTCTCTCCCCTCTGATGTGCGATCATATCAGAGGGGAGAGAAATTACAGGCAGGGATCGCGTCTTTTTTTTTTCTTTTGCGATCGCCGGTATAGGCTTAATACCGGCGATCGCAAAAGCAGGGGGACTGTGGGGGGAGGGACCCTAACTATGTTCTCTCCTCCTGCTGCACTCTGCTCCTGTCGCCTCCTTCTCCCTCCAACACACATCTCCCAGCTGCAGCAGGAATCAGGCTAGGGAACCATGTGGCTCTGTCATTTGCTGCTCCCTGCTCAGCTGATAGGTGGGCGGGGAAGCGGCTAATGAATATTCACTGCACTTAAGTGCCTCCTGTGATCTCACTCCACTGCTGCCCCCTGCCTCCCTCCCCACCCCACATTCCAACCATAAGACGCACCCACACTTTCCTCCCAAATTTGGAGGAAAAAAAGTGCATCTTATGGTCCGAAAAATACGGTAACTGAGTAAAATAAATAGAAAAAAAAATCTATTTTCTTCATTATATAGACCTAAAACTCAGGGATCACGGAGAAAATAGCAAAAGGTAATGGCCCCAATTCATCATTGCTTTCTCCACAATTCTGGAGTAATTTGCTCTTTTTTAGCAGTATTTGCACCTCATTCTATATACATTTTGTGCCACTTTTTAAGTTGTCTTTTTAAGTATTTGTTATTCCTTTTACTTATCCAGATATTTTAGACAGATTCCTGAAATGCTTTTGTAGGGCATCCCACTCCAGTCACCCCCCGAGTAAGTTTTTGTTTTTAATTTGGTACAATTTTGCAACGTCTTAAAAGAATTTGCTACAAGTCGTAAAAACCACGTAACCCCTTCATGACATGCGCAGTACATGTCGTGTCTCCCCCTTTGATGTCGGCTCCAGCAGCGTGCCCTCATCTTTCCCGGCACATGTTAGCTGTTCAAAAGAGATGACATGTGCCCGGAACAGCCGCGGGTGAAATCACGATCCACCCGCGGCTGTTAGCCCCGATAAATGCTGCTGTCAAACTCTGACAGCGGCATTTAACGCGCAATCAGGCTGGAAATCCCACCCATCGGTGACCCAGTCATGTGATCGTGGATCACCGATGGGTTAGCATAACAACCAGAGGTCTCCTGCAGACCTCTATGGTTGTCACTGCCGGACTGCTATGAGTGCCGCCCAGTGGTAGGCGCTCACAGCAAGTGAGCATTTCTGCTACATACAGGTAATCTGATCATCGCCTGTGTGTAGCAGAGCCGATCGGACAAGTGCAGCTTCTAGTCTCCCATGGAGACTATTGAAGCATGCCAAAAGTAAAAAAAAAAAAAAAAAAAGTTAGAAAAAAAAAAAAAATATATAAAAGTTCAAATCACCCCACTTTCGTCCCATTCAAAATAAAACAGTAAAAAAACAACAACCCACATATTTGGTATCGCCGAGTTCAGAATCTCCTGATCAATATAAATATAAAAATTAACCCAATTGCTAAACAGCGTAACGAGAAAAATTACGTTTAATTTAATTTTAATAAAATTAATTGTTTAATGTATTTTTCTTTTCATTTGGCGCCAAGACCAAGTGCGCCATTTTGATTAATCTGGCACAAAAATTGTCAGAGAGCCCCGCAAGACAAAGACCCATTGTGTCAGTTATACAACAAATGAAATTCGTATACTAGTTTCATCCCGTCAGGAAGGCGAGAACCGCAACAAACCCCACGACTAGTTAATGGGGTCCCAGAGTGATGTCAGGGTTCGATGTATTGTAGACACGGCCTGATGGCTTCCAAATACAATCTGTGGCTCTCAAGCCGTCGGGAAACTACTCCCAATAAGGCCTCTTTCACACATTCGTTTTTTGCCATCAGGCGTGATCCGGCGCCTTTTTAAAAAAACTGATCCGTTTTTTTAAACCGCCGGATGCGTTTTTTGTCATTGACTATCATTAGCGCCGGATCGCGCCGCATGTCATTGCGTTTAGTCCGTTTTCTGCCGCATCCGTCATAGATTTTAATTCCGGCGGCCGGATAGGACGCATCATGTAACTTTTTTTTTTGTGCCGGAAACGCCTGAATCGGGGCATCAGGCGTCCGTAAACAATAGAAGTCTATGGTACCGGATGGCAAAAGACTGATCCGGATTCTGGAAGACTACGAGTACTACTACTACTACCACCAAAACCACTACTACCTCATTTTCCGGGCAAAAAAAGGTCAGGACGGATCCTGCTAAAAAACGGATCCGGCACATCAGTTTTTTACAATCTACGCCGGATACGTCTTTTAAGCAATTCGCTGGATTGTGCCTGATTGCAAAAAACGGATGTGTGAAAGAGCCCTAAGTCTTGTGAAATTAAGGGCATGGGTATCCAATGGTGAACAGTAAATGACTGGAAAAGACTGCCATTTCTCATGATGGGTCTGGTGTGGAGTTTCCTCCACATTAGACTACTGTGAGGAGCAGCACTATCCATGAAGGAGCCCAGAGTATACAGCTCGTTACCACACTGTATACAGCTGTATCATTCTGTATACTTACATACAGTGTACATAGACTCGATAGATATATACACACAGGACACTTTTTGTGGACATGTGCTGTATGTGCAGACAGGCGGGGGGCCGGATATACGGACATGTGCTGCATGTGCAGACAGGCGAGGGGGCCGGATATACGGACATGTGCTGCATGTGCAGACAGGCGAGGGGGCCGGATATACGGACATGTGCTGCATGTGCAGACAGGCGAGGGGGCCGGATATACGGACATGTGCTGCATGTGCAGACAGGCGAGGGGGCCGGATATACAGACATGTGTGCATGTGCAGACAGGCGAGGGGGCCGGATATACAGGACATGTGCAGACAGGCGAGGGGGCCGGATAAGACACGTGCAGACAGGCGAGGGCGAAAGCACGTGCTGTATGCGCAGACAGGCGAGGGGGCTGGATACACAGACACGTGTCTGTATGCGCAGACAGGCGAGGGGGCTGGATACACAGACACGTGCTGCATGCGCAGACAGGAGAGGGGGCCGGATACACGGACACGTGCTGCATGCGCAGACAGGCGAGGGGGCCGGATACACGGACACGTGCTGCATGCGCAGACAGGCGAGGGGGCCGGATATACACGGACACGTGCTGCATGTGCAGACAGGCGAGGGGGCCGGATACAGGACACGTGCTGCATGCGCAGACAGGCGAGGGGGCCGGATACACGGACACGTGCTGCATGCGCAGACAGGCGAGGGGGCCGGATACACGGACACGTGCTGCAGTGCGCAGACAGGCGGAGGGGGCCGGATATACGGACAGTGCTGCATGTGCAGACAGGCGAGGAGGCCGGATATACGGACATGTGCTGCATGTGCAGACAGGCGAGGGGGCCGGATATACAGACATGTGTTGCATGTGGCAGACAGGCGAGGGGCCGGATATACGGACATGTGTTGCATGTGCAGACAGGCGAGGGGGCCGGATAACGGACATGTGCAGACAGGCGAGGGGGCCGGATAAACGGACACGTGCTGTATGCGCAGACAGGCGAGGGGGCGGATACACAGACACGTGCTGCGTGCGCAGACAGGAGAGGGGGCCGGATACACGGACACGTGCTGCGTGCGCAGACAGGCGAGGGGGCCGGATACACGGACACGTGCTGCTGCGCAGACAGGCGAGGGGGCCGGATACACGGACACGTGCTGCGTGCGCAGACAGGCGAGGGGGGCCGGATACACGGACACGTGCTGCGTGCGCAGGCAGGCGAGGGGGTCGGATACACGGACACGTGCTGCATGCGCAGACAGGCGAGGGGGCGGATACACGGACACGTGCTGCATGCGCAGACAGGCGAGGGGGCCGGATACACGGACACGTGCTGCATGCGCAGACAGGCGAGGGGCCGGATACACGGACACGTGCTGCATGCGCAGACAGGCGAGGGGGCCGGATACACGGACACGTGCTGCATGCCAGACAGGCGAGGGGGCCGGATACACGGACACGTGCTGCATGCGCAGACAGGCGAGGGGGCCGATACACGACACGTGCTGCATGCGCAGACAGGCGAGGGGCCGGATACACGGACACGTGCTGCATGCGCAGACAGGCGGGGGGCCGATACACGGACACGTGCTGCATGCAGCAGGCAGCGAGGGCCGATACACGAATCTGCATGCAGACAGGCGAGGGGGCCAGATACACGACACGTGCTGCCAGAAGTGCAGGCGAGGGGGGGATACACGACAGTGTGATGCGCAGACAGGCGGGGGGCCAGATTATGTGCAGACAGGCGGGGGGCCAGATATCTGTGCAGACAGGCGGGGGGCCCAGATTCTGTGCAGACAGGCGGGGGTGCCAGATTTATGTGCAGACAGGCGGGGTTGCCAGATTTATGTGCAGACAGGCGGGGGTGCCAGATTTATGTGCAGACAGCGGGGGTTGCCAGATTTATGTGCAGACAGGCGGGGGTTGCCAGATTTATGTGCAGACAGGCGGGGGTTGCCAGATTTATGTGCAGACAGGCGGGGGTGCCAGATTTATGTGCAGACAGGCGGGGTGCCAGATTATGTGCAGACAGGCGGGGGGCCAGATTTTGTGCAGACAGGCGGGGGGCCAGATTTATGTGCAGACAGGCGGGGGCCAGATTTATGTGCAGACAGGCGGGGGGCCAGATTTGTGCAGACAGGCGGGGGCCAGATTTATGTGCAGACAGGCGGGGGGCCAGATTTATGTGCAGACAGGCGGGGGTGCCAGATTTGTGCAGACAGGCGGGGGTTGCCAGATTTATGTGCAGACAGGCGGGGTTGCCAGATATTATGTGCAGACAGGCGGGGGGCCAATATATGTGCAGACAGGCGGGGGGCCAATATCTGTGCAACGGCGGGGGCCAGATATTGTGCAGACAGGCGGGGGTGCCAGATTTATGTGCAGACAGGCGGGGGTTGCCAGATTTATGTGCAGACAGGCGGGGTGCCAGATTTATGTGCAGACAGGCGGGGTGCCAGATTTATGTGCAGACAGGCGGGGGTTGCCAGATTTATGTGCAGACAGGCGGGGTGCCAGATTTATGTGCAGACAGGCGGGGGCCAGATTTATGTGCAGACAGGCGGGGGGCCAGATTATGTGCAGACAGGCGGGGGGCCAGATTCTGTGCAGACAGGCGGGGGGCCCAGATTCTGTGCAGACAGGCGGGGGCCAGATATCTGTGCAGACAGGCGGGGGGCCAGATTTATTGCAGACAGGCGGGGTTGCCAGATTTATGTGCAGACAGGCGGGGGTTGCCAGATTTATGTGCAGACAGGCGGGGGCCAGATTATGTGCAGACAGGCGGGGGCCAGATTTATGTGCAGACAGGCGGGGTGCCAGATTTATGTGCAGACAGGCGGGGTGCCATACGACACTGTGCATGTGCAGACAGGCGGGGGGCCGGATATAGGGCACTGCTGCATGTCGCAGACAGGCGGGGGCCAGGATTATAATGTGCACGGACAGGCGGGGGGCCAGATATTCATGTGCAGACAGGCGGGGGGCCAGATTATGGCAGACAGGCGGGGGGCCGATATACGGACCTGCTGCATGCCAGACAGGCGGGGGGCCAGATAAATGTGTGCAGACAGGCGGGGGGCCAGATATAGTGCAGACAGGCGGGGGCCAGATATTGTGCAGACAGGCGGGGGGCCAGATTAATCTGTGCAGACAGGCGGGGGTTGCCCAGATTATGTGCAGACAGGCGGGGGGCCAGATATCATGTGCAGACAGGCGGGGGGCCCAGATATACTGTGCAGACAGGCGGGGGGCCCAGATATCTGTGCAGACAGGCGGGGGGCCCAGATATCTGTGCAGACAGGCGGGGGGCCCAGATATCTGTGCAGACAGGCGGGGGGCCCAGATATCTGTGCAGACAGGCGGGGGGCCCAGATATCTGTGCAGACAGGCGGGGGGCCCAGATATCTGTGCAGACAGGCGGGGGCCCAGATATCTGTGCAGACAGGCGGGGGCCCAGATATCTGTGCAGAACACGATGAGCGCGGGGGCCCAGATATCTGTGCAGACAGGCGGGGGGCCCAGATATCTGTGCAGACAGGCGGGGGCCCAGATATCGTGCAGACAGGCGGGGCCAGATTCTGTGCAGACAGGCGGGGGGCCCAGATATCTGTGCAGACAGGCGGGGGGCCAGATATCTGTGCAGACAGGCGGGGGGGCCCAGATATCTGTGCAGACAGGCGGGGGGCCCAGATATCTGTGCAGACAGGCGGGGGGCCCAGATATCTGTGCAGACAGGCGGGGGGCCCAGATATCTGTGCAGACAGGCGGGGGGCCCAGATATCTGTGCAGACAGGCGGGGGCCCAGATATCTGTGCAGACAGGCGGGGGCCCAGATATCTGTGCAGACAGGCGGGGGGCCCAGATATCTGTGCAGACAGGCGGGGGGCCCAGATATCTGTGCAGACAGGGGGGGGCCCAGATATCTGTGCAGACAGGCGGGGGCCCGATATATGTGCAGACAGGCGGGGGCCCGGATATATGTGCAGACAGGCGGGGGGCCCGGATATATGTGCAGACAGGCGGGGGCCCGGATATATGTGCAGACAGGCGGGGGGCCCGGATATTATAAGTGCAGACAGGCGGGGGGCCCGGATATATGTGCAGACAGGCGGGGGCCCGGATATATGTAGCAGAAATGCAGCGGGGGGGCCGATATATGTGCAGACAGGCGGGGGGCCAGATATATGTGCAGACAGGCGGGGGGCCGGATATCTTATATAACACAGGCAGAGGGCTGACAAGACACAGGTCTCCTCACACGCCGCGCACTACTGCAGGCAGAGCAGTAACTACCCATAGCAACCACATCTGTCACCTCAGTGGACGAGCGCAAAATACAAGAGGAAACAAATGATCTGATTGGTCGCCTTCGGCCGTTACAGTACTCACCATTGAGCAGTGTAACCAGATCCCAATGCCCTACACTGCTGCACTACAGGTCCCAGCACGGCTCCGCCGCAGAGCACAGCGCTGTGCTGTACATGCAGCTCGCCGGCTCCGGAACTTACCGGTCCTGCAGCCTTCTCTGCCGGTTTGGACACCTTCATGTCGGTGTCAGAGCCACTGAGTTCTCCGTCTTCTAACTCTTCATCCTCCATCATTCCCCTGGTGCTCTCCTGCGCCATGACACTCGGACAGGCGGAATAACGTCACACTGCAGCGAGGCGGGGAACGGGCATTTCCGGACGAGAAAAAGGCGGGAAATCCGCCAGAGTAGAGGAGCTGGGAACCAGTACGGCTGTGTATAGGGCGGATTTGCTCCTGTGAGGCTCCTTCCAGCAGCTCCACTCCGTGTCTGTAGTGAGGAGCTCTGCGGAGCCTGCACTGCGGACGGGTCAGTGCTGTGGTGACCGGGGTCCTCAAAGGAACAGCTCCGGTGTAGACGGCTCAGCACTGACAGGACGAGAATGGCGGGAATTCCCGGAGCTCCTCACAGACTGCATGCTGGTCACCTCATTACAGAACGTGCAGTGACAGCAGTAATGAGTAGATTGGGGTGCAGTAATAATATTACAGTAGGGTGTTTTTTCTAATTAACCTGTCCCGTTATGACACAACAGTGATCGCCTTCCATGTGCTAACCAAGGTAGCATGACTGCCATTAGGATCTGGGGACAAGCTCTTCAGACCTTGTAGGTTCCTTATGATGCATGACAATTCTAGGCCTCATATGGGTGATGTGTATCAGCAGTTGCTACATGATGATGAAGGCATTGATGCTATGGACTGGTCTGCCGATCCCCAGCCTGAAGCTGAAAGAACACATCGTGTCTCATTCCATCCACCAACGCCATCTTGTACTACAGATTGTCCAGGAGTTGGCTGATGCTTTAATCCACGTCTGGGAGGAGATCCCTCAGGAGAACATCTGCCGCCTCATCAAGAGTATGCTGTTATATGGAGGCCACACGCTACTGAGCATCATTTTCTTGCCTTGAGGCATTTCCACTGAAGTTGAATCAGCCTGTAATTTGATTTTCCACTTAGCTTTTGAGTATCATTCCAAATACAGACCTCCATGGGATATTAATTTCATTTACATTGATAATTTTTGTGTTCCATTGTTCTCAACGCATTCCACTGTGTAATGAATAAAGATTTGCAACTGGAATATTTCATTCAGTGTTACCTAGGAACTATTTCATTCCAGTGTCCGTTGAATTCCAATCAGAGTACATCTCATTCTACTTAATGTGCTTCTGATTAGGTGATCACCTTAACCAAATCTTATTTAACCCCTTAATGTCCACTGACGTGCACAGTCCGTCATGGCAAGGTGCCAGTTCCGGCACCAGGACGGACTGTGCACGTCATGCCTTTGATCTACCACTGCGTGTAAACACTGAGTGGTAGATCAGTGCCGACAGCTGTCACAGACAGCTGACAGGCACGGCAAGCGGTGCGGGGACCTTTGCCGTCGGTCCCCGCACCCACAGCGCTGTGATTGGTCAGTCAATCTGACTGACCAAACACAGCAGCGATCAGTGCAGGAGCCGGCGCTGCAGTGGGCAGGCTTCCTGCACTGACAGCCAGGAGCGGAGCCCCCACCGCCCCTGGCTGTTAACCCCCTGACTCCTGCGATCCAGCGCGATCGCAGCGCTCGGGGGGAGGCAGAGGGTCGGGAGCTCCCTCTGCCTCAGATCGGCGTCCTGCAATGTATTTGCTGGGCCCGATCTCTGCCTTGATGACCCGGGGGTTGTCATGACAACCTCCGGGTCATCTGGCTACGGGAAGCTGCTGTGATCATGTCACAGCAGTTTTCCCCATAGGTGCAATGCTGGAGCATTGCAATGCATTGTAACTGCAATAAAAGTAAAAAAAGTGAAAGTCCCATAAAGGGACAAGTTAAAAAAAATCATTTTTTTAAAAAAATTGTAAAAAAAAATATTAAAAAATAATTTTAAAAAAATCCCCTAAAAAATACACATTTTTAGGTAATAAAAAAAAAACAAAAAATACACATGTTCGGTATCGCCACGTCCGTAAAAATCCCATCTATAAAAGCGTAACCCTAGTTAACCCCTTCAGTGAAAGCCGTAAAAAAAAATACAAAAAAGTAGTAAATTATACTTTTTCCAAGCGGTATCATCATATCGCTTGGAAAAAGGGCAATAACACGCGATCAAAAAGTCAGATATAAATAATCATGGTACCGCTGAAAACGTCATCTTGTCCCGCAAAAAACAAGCCGCCATACAGCATCATCAGCGAAAAAATAAAAAAGTTATAGCTCGCGGAATAAACTGATGCAAAAATAATTATTTTTTCTATAAAATTTTTTATTGTGTGAAAAACGCCAAAACATAAAAAAAAATATATAAATGAGGTATCGCTGTAATCGTAGTGACCCGAAGAATAAAGCTGCTTTATCAATTTTACCACACGCGGAACGGAGGAAAAAAAAAAAAAACAATTCCTGAATTGCTGGTTTTTGTTCATTCTGATTCCACAAAACTCGGAATAGGAAGCGATCAAAAAACGTTATGTGCCCGAATATGGTACCAATAAATACGTCAGCTCGTCCCGCAAAAAATAAGCCCACAGATAACTCTGTCGGCCGAAATATGGAAAAATTATAGCTCTCAAAATACGGCGATGCAAAAATTTCTTACAAAAATTATTCCAAAAAAAGCATCTTTTAGAGTGTGACAGAAGCTAAACATGAAAAAAGGATGTAAATCTGGTATCGCTGTAATCGCACCGATCCGAGGAATAAAGTCGCCTAATCACTAATACCGCACGAGGAACGGCGTAAAAAAGAAAACCAATTCTTCACCTTTTGTAGATTTGTTCATTGTGCCTCCCAAAGATCGCAGTAAGGCGATCACAGTGGTTCCCCCCCACATATGGGGTATCAGCGTACTCAGGACAAAATGCACAATAGCTTTTGGGGTTCTATTTCTCCTGTTACCCTTATAAAAATAAAAATTCGGGGGCAAAAAGGTCATTTTTGTGGAAAAAAATATGATTTTTTTATTTTCACAGCTCTACGTTATAAACTTCTGTGAAGCACTTGGGGGTTCAAAGTGCTCACCACACATCTAGATAAGTTCCTTGGGGGGTCTAGTTTGCAAAATGGGGTCATTTGTGGGGGTTTCTACTGTTTAGGCACATCAGGGGCTCCAAACGTGACATGACACCCGCAGACCATTCCATCAAAGTCTGCATTTGAAAACGGTGCTCCTTCCCTTCCGATCTCTGGCATGCGTCAAAATAGTGGTTTACCCCCACATATGGGATATCAGCGTACTCAGGACAAATTGCACAATAGCTTTTGGGGTCCTATTTCTCCTGTTACCCTTATAAAAATAAAAATTTGGGGGCAAAAAGATTATTTTTGTGGAAAAAAATATGATTTTTTTATTTTCACGGCTCTACGTTATAAACTTCTGTGAAGCACTTGGGGGTTCAAAGTGCTCACCACACATCTAGATAAGTTCCTTGGGGGGTCTAGTTTCCAAAATGGGGTCATTTGTGGGGGGTTTCTACTGTTTAGGCACATCAGGGGCTCTCCAAGCGCGACATGACACCCGCAGACCATTCCATCAAAGTCTGCATTTAAAAACGGTGCTCCTTCCCTTCCGATCTCTTCCATGCGTCAAAATAGTGGTTCCCCCCCACATATGGGATATCAGCGTACTCAGGACAAATTGCACAATAGCTTTTGGGGTCCTATTTCTCCTGTTACCCTTATAAAAATAAAAATTGTGGGGCAAAAAGATTATTTTTGTGGAAAAAAATATGATTTTTTTATTTTCACGGCTCTACGTTATAAACTTCTGTGAAGCACTTGGGGGTTCAAAGTGCTCACCACACATCTAGATAAGTTCCTTGGGGGGTCTAGTTTCCAAAATGGAGTCACTTGTGGGGGGTTTCTACTGTTTAGGCACATCAGGGGCTGTCCAAACGTGACATGACACCCGCAGACCATTCCATCAAAGTCTGCATTTGAAAAAGGCGCTCCTTCCCTTTCGAGCTCTGCCATGCGTCAAAATAGTGGTTTACCCCCACATATGGGGTATCAGCGTACTCAGGACAAATTGCACAATAACTTTTGGGGTCCTGTTACCCTTTGGAAAATAACAATTGGGGGTGGAAAGATCATTTTTGTGGAAAAGATATGATTTTTTAATTTTACTGCTCTACTTTTATAACCTTCTGTGAAGCCCTTGGGGGTTCAAAGCTCTCCCCACACACATCTAGATAAGTTCCTTGGGGGGTCTAGTTTCCAAAATGGGGTCACTTGTGGGGGGTTTCCACTGTTTAGGCACACAGGGGCTCTCCAAATACGACATGGCGTCCAATCTCAATTCCAGCCAAAAAAGTCAAATGGCGCTGCTTCCCTTCCGAGCTCTGCCATGCGCCCAAATAGTGGTTTACCCCCACATATGGGGTATCAGCGTACTCAGGACTAATTGCACAATAAATTTTGGGGTCCTTTTATCCTTTGTAAAATAAAAATTGGGATGAAAAGATAATTTTTGTGGAAAAATATGATTTTTTAATTTACGGCTCTACGTTATAACCTTCTGTGAAGCGCTTGGGGGTTAAAAGCTCTCACAACACATTTAGATAAGTTCCTTGGGGGGTCTAGTTTCCAAAATGGGGTCACTTGTGGGGGGTTTCCACTGTTTAGGCACACAGGGGCTCTCCAAATACGACATGGGGTCCAATCTCAATTCCAGCCAAAAAAGTCAAATGGCGCTGCTTCCCTTCCGAGCTCTGCCATGCGCCCAAATAGTGGTTTACCCCCACATATGGGGTATCAGCGTACTCAGGACTAATTGCACAATAACTTTTGGGGTCCTTTTATCCTTTGGAAAATAAAAATTGGGATGAAAAGATCATTTTTGTGGAAAAAATATGATTTTTTAATTTTACGGCTCTACGTTATAACCTTCTGTGAAGCCCTTGGGGGTTAAAAGCTCTCACAACACATTTAGATAAGTTCCTTGGGGGGTCCAGTTTCCAAAATGGGGTCACTTGTGGGGGGTTTCCACTGTTTAGGCACACAGGGACTCTCCAAATGCGACATGGCGTCCAATCTCAATTCCAGCCAAAAAAGTCAAATGGCGCTGCTTCCCTTCCGAGCTCTGCCATGCGCCCAAATAGTGGTTTTCCCCCACACATGGGGTATCGGTGTACTCTGGAGAAATTGTACAACAAATATTGTGGTTCATTTTCTCCTGATACCCTTGACAAAATTTAAAAAAATTGTGTCGAAAGAAAAAATTTGGGAAAAAAAGTTGATGTGAATACTTCTCCGTCCAATTATGACAAGAGCATTCTTAAAGTGATACCTTTATTGGCTAACCAGAAAATTATATGTTCGCAAGCTTTCAGAGCGCAGAGGCTCCTTCTTCAGGCAAGATTACATTTGGAATAATAAGAAAGACACATTAGATGCTTACTATAGTAGGAAATTTGTTCAAGACCTGGGAGGTGTGATGCCTTCAAAAGATAAGCAAAGGAAATCGAATTAGCATTTTCTTACAAATGGAGAGCTGGTGGGAATGTGTTCTTAGCTATCTGGAGTCCTTCTGGTGAAGGTGTGAACTGTGTCTATGTAGTGGACCATAAAACCGGGTGTTAAGTTGAGTCCTAGTGTCAAAGTATTGAACATCCTAATAAGTTTGAATTCCCATATTTTTCTCTCCCTGTCATCCTTAAAATGACCTTTTAGTATTAAGACTTTTAAGTCTGTCATACAATGTCCAGTTCTGTTATGTTTCGGTAGCTGAGGAGTGCAGGTAAAAAAGGCAATACACCAGAGCAGTTGGAATCTATGAGATTGCAGTACCCTGACTAACCACCACAACTAGAGGCAGCCGTGGAGCGTTCCTACGTTGGTCCTAGACGCCTCGTCACAGCCTGAGAAACTAACTACACCTAAAGATAGATATAGGAAAGCTATCTGCCCCGGAGCAGAACCCCAAAGATAACAGAAAGCCCCCAAACATGTAATGGCGGTTAGACAAGATGAAATACTGACACAGAAAGAAAATAGTATGAGCAAACGCTGGGGCCCAAACTAACTAAATAGAAAAGGACAGGAAGGATACTTACTGCAATCCCAGAAAACCCTGAAAAGCACCAACTCTACTAATTTCAAAATCACCTGAGATCACACGACCTCTACCACCTAAATTAGTTCTCTGGTGTAACAAAATCAAAACAGCAGCCACTGAAAAAACTGGAAAAAAGCAAAAGTACAAACATCAGTGGCTGAACAAAACTGAGAGGGCAGAAGCCCCCGGAGGGGACCCTGAAGGCCCCCACAGAAGTGCAGGACAAAATGCAAAAATATAGCACAAACACAAAAGAAGAAAATGTCTTATCTGTTAGCAGGAGATGCAGACACGACACAGCAGGCTACAAGGGAAACTGGAATAAAGGATTCAGACCAGAACAATTGATCACCGGCAACCCTGATGGGAAAATGACTCCCTTATATAAGACCAGTCAGTAACACCTGATTCCCAGTCCTCACAATCTTCACTAGCACCGCTTGTAACCACCAGAGGGAGCCTCTGCTCAGAACTCATCTCAAACCCATTCACAACACAGTTCTAGAGAAATGTTTTCCCACAGGCGTGTCCATTTCATTCCTGATCGTATGTCTGTGTAGATTCATCCTTGTTTGTAGTTTTTGCATGGTTTCCCCAATATAGATAGCTCCAGGGCACCTTGTACATTGTATCATGTACACCACATTGGAGGATGTACATGAAAAGGAACCCATGACCTTATAGTCCTGATTTGTGTTTGGTACACGGACTGTATTTGTTGGTAATATGTGGGTACAAGTTTTGCATTTTTTGTTGTTACATGGGAATGTGCCAGTCACTGATGGTGACGAGAGGACACTTCTGACAAGGAGATTCCTTAAGTTAGGGGGCTGTTTGTAGGAGAGGAGTGGTAGTTCTGGGAATATGTCTTTCAATTTGTGGTCTCTGTGGAATATGGGTTGGAGATCAGCACCAATTTTCCTTAGGATGCTCATGTGGGGGTTGTATGTGACCACAAGAGGTACCCTGGTGTTGTCCTCTCTCAGTTTGTAATCCAGGAGGTTGCTTCTTGGGATTCTTGTAGCCCTGTGGATCTGTTCATCTATTACCAGTGGATGGTATCCTTGTTGTAGGAATGTATTCCTCAGAGATAGCAGCTGTAGTTCCCTGTCTTTACTGTCTGAACAGATCCGAATATATCTCAGAGCTTGACTGTAGATGATGGATTTTTTTGTGTGTCTTGGATGAAAGCTGTTCCATCTAAGGTATGCTGGACGTCCTGTGGGCTTATGGTAAATTGATGTTTGTATGGCGTTGTCCTTGATGTATATGGTCAAGTCCAGAAAATGTATTTGAGACTTTGAAAAGTTGAGGGTGAGCTTGATGGTTGGGTGGTATTTGTTGAAGTTATTGTGGAAGGTGAGCAGATCATCTTTTGAGCCTGTCCAGATTATTAGCAGATCATCAATGTAGCGGAAGTATACAAGAGGTTTAATAGGGCAAGATGACAAAAACTCCTCCTCCAGTTTCGCCATAAATAGGTTTGCATATTGTGGGGACATTTTGCTTCCCATGGCGCTGCCCATGCACTGTTGGTATAAATTGTTCCCAAAAGAAAAATAGTTGTGATGAAGCACAAACCTGATGAATTGCAGTGTTGGTTCTGTGGCCAGATTGTTCTTTTGAAGGAAATATTTACATGCTGTGATTCCATCCTCATGAGGAATGTTGGAATAGAGAGACTCTACGTCCATGGTGGCTAGTATCGTGTCCCATGGAAGTGGGCCCAGCGCTGACAATTTGCAAAGAATATCCGTGGTGTCCTGCATATAGCTGGGTGTGCTCCTCACCAAGGGTTTCAGAATGTTCTCCACCCAGCCGGAGATATTCTCAGTTAAAGTCCCAATACCAGAGATGATGGGCCTCCCAGGATTACCTTCTTTGTGTATTTTAGGCAACATGTAGAAGGTACCTGTTTTGGGATTGCCTAGTACTAGTTCCAGTAGTGAGGATGAAGTAGAATCAAATCCATTAATGATACATGTTAGTTCCTCTGTGTATTGTTTGGTAGGATCTTCCTGAAGTGGAGTGTAGTATTTTATATCCAAGAGTTGTCTGTTTGCTTCCTGGATGTAATCTGTCGTGTTCATGATGACTATAGCTCCTTCTTTGTCCGCTGGTTTGATGATGATATTGTTGTCGGCTTTTAAGGATTGTATGGCTTTTCTTTCCTCCATACTGATATTGTTTGGCACTTTATGGTGTCTGTCCAAAATGTCAGATTTAACTTTTTTGCGGAAACAGTCTATGTAATGATCCAAAGTTTGGTTGTGTCCAGGTTGCGGGGTCCAGTTTGTCCTCTTTTTCTTTTTTGCTGTGTTATTCACATTGTCTTGTGAAGTGATATCTGCATGGTTATGAAAGAATTCTTTGAGTCGCAATCTGCGGAAGAATTCCTCAATGTCACTACAGAACTGAGCCGTATCCAGCTGTTTTGTAGGACAGAATGTTAGTCCCTTTGATAGAACATGCATTTCTCCTGTGTTTGGCTTGTATTGTGAGAGGTTCACAACAGAGGGCAATGTATGTAAATGATTCTGTAAACAGGGCTTACCTTCAGCTACATTGAGACCTGCTTTCTTCCTGAGTCTGTCCAGTTTCTTTTTCTTGTTGATAATGAGGTGATGTTATAAATTATTGTAGAATTCCTGTAGCGTCTCCTTGATGAAACATGAACCCGGTCCTTGTATTCGGTCCTGTAGGCAATTTATCTCTTTATGGATGGTCCTCTTCTTGTGGTAGAAAAATCCAATGAGATGATTCTGCAGTCTCTCAGATGATCTGTAGCAAAGTTTCTGTGAAAAATGGGTGTTGTAGGTATATTTTGTTGGATTCCTTATCATGAGGCCTTTAGGGATTAGGTTTTCCTTTTTGCATCTGGATAGAAAGAAGATGTCGCTGTTCATTTGTGCCAGTTTCTTCAGGAGATTTTTCAAATCCATCTGTGATCGGTACATTGGGGTATCTTCCATTTTCATGGTGTACAATAATAAATTATATTGTGGTACCGTGTTAGCCAGAAAAATTGATGTGAATACTTCTCCGTCCAATTATGACAAGAGCATTCTTAAAGTGATACCTTTATTGGCTAACCAGAAAATTATATGTTCGCAAGCTTTCAGAGCGCAGAGGCTCCTTCTTCAGGTAAGATTACATTTGGAATAATAAGAAAGACACATTAGATGCTTACTATAGTAGGAAATTTGTTCAAGACCTGGGAGGTGTGATGCCTTCAAAAGATAAGCAAAGGAAATCGAATTAGCATTTTCTTACAAATGGAGAGCTAGTGGGAATGATGAAACGTGCACACGGTCCGCCACACAGTAGCCCGGGGTATCACGGCTTGTGATCCCTCCGTGCCGCAAATGTGACGAAAACGCGCACACACACGACGGCTGCTGCCGTCCAACCCAGTAAACTGCAGGGATTTATAATTATCCCACTTCCACTTAGGAACTTGCAGCTCTCTGGCGCCCCCCTTACCCTCAGGTCAGTCAGGGAACTGCACCTAGGATAATTAGTCGCCAGACGGGTCACTTGGATGTGTGCTGGCTATTGGGCACGCTGCAGTGAGGGAATTATAATTACTCCGGGCCGCAGCCGGGCAATACACTTATAAAACCCGCTCCGTCACTGCCAACGCCACCCCATAGGTCAACACTTTACACCCCTTCTTTTAAGCTGCCACCAGCTACGGTTTACTTGGAACAATTTATCAAGAGGGTCCGTAGCAACCCCAAAACAGTAGCGTAGTACTTCAGGCACGTGTAAATTCATTTATAGAGCAGGAGAAACAAACTAATAATTTTATAGGTTTATTCCTTAAAAATGCAGGCAGTGCTTATAGTTTAAAAAACGGTAACAAGCTGAGACAATATCGTTATGTACAATATGGTTACAGAAAATAAAAGGGGTTAACATAAGGAAGATCAACTTACAGTTCTTAGATCATAGTAGGCAAGCCATGCGGTCGGGGGATGGGAGACACATCCCAATGCATTACAGAGCTGCTATAAGTCTGGTGTCCAGGGCAGATCTGAGCCAGAATACCTGGCCCCTACCTTATAGACCTGTGGCCGTGACATCATAAATGGGGTGGAGTTACCAGGGTCTTCCTCTTGCTCTAAGTGGTACTCTTAGTTCAGAAAACTCATAACTTTCATAACTTAGAGATGGCGTCTCTTACAGCGATGCAGAGCATACAATTGTACTCCGCAAGATGTTGGCGTGCATTTAAGTCTAAACGCAGAGTGCCTGGGTGGATCGGCTAAGCAGAAATCTGTTTCTTAGGTTCTGCTGGTGCCAGTGCTTAGAAAATTCACTGATCCCTGGATTCACCGATGAATTGGCAGATATGAAAATTGCATACTTATAACATACACAGGAGCCAAGATATTTGATCTTGAATAACTACCATACAACAAAGGAACAGACCATGTGGTTTGTCAGCCGCATTGTATGACAGACTTAAAAGTCTTAATACTAAAAGGTCATTTTAAGGATGACGGAGAGAAAAATATGGGAATTCAAACTTATTAGGATGTTCAATACTTTGACACTAGGACTCAACTTAACACCCGGTTTTATGGTCCACTATATAGACACAGTTCACACCTTCACCAGAAGGACTCCAGATAGCTAAGAACACATTCCCACTAGCTCTCCATTTGTAAGAAAATGCTAATTCGATTTCCTTTGCTTATCTTTTTAAGGCATCACACCTCCCAGGTCTTGAACAAATTTCCTACTATAGTAAGCATCTAATGTGTCTTTCTTATTATTCCAAAGTAATCTTGCCTGAAGAAGGAGCCTCTGCGCTCTGAAAGCTTGCGAACATATAATTTTCTGGTTAGCCAATAAAGGTATCACTTTAAGAATGCTCTTGTCATAATTGGACGGAGAAGTATTCACATCAATTTTTCTGGCTAACACGGTACCACAATATAATTTATTATTGTACACCAGGGAAAAAAAAGTTAAATGTTCATTTTTTCCTTCCACATTGCTTCAATTCTTGTGAAGTACCTAAAGGGTTAATAAACTTATTGAATGTGGCTTTGAACACGTTGAGGGGTGCAGTTTTTAGAATGGTGTCACTTTTGGGTATTTTCTGTCATATTGACCCCTCAAATTCACTTCAAATGTGAGGTGGTCCCTAAAAAAAATGGTTTTGTAAATTTTGTTGGAAAAATGAGAAATTGCTGGTCAACTTTTAACACTTATAACTTCCTAACAAAAAAAAATGTTGGTTCCAAAATTGTGCTGATGTAAAGTAGACATGTGGGAAATGTTATTTATTAACTATTTTTGTGACATATCTCTCTGATTTAATGGCATAAAAATTAAAAGTTTGAAAATTGCAAAATTTTCAAAATTTTTGCCATATTTCCGTTTTTTTCATAAATAAACGCAAGTTATATTGAAGAAATTTTACCACTATCATGAAGTACAATATGTCACGAGAAAACAATCTCAGAATCGCCAAGATCCGTAGAAGCGTTCCAGAGTTATAACCTCATAAAGAGACAGTGGTCAGAATTGTAAAAATTGGCCTGGTCTTTAACCTACAAAATGGCTTGGTCGTTAAGGGGTTAATGAAGGAAAGTATAAAAAAACACTGCTGTAGTGTTCACAAATCTTTCAATAGGACAAGCTGGATGACAAAACAAGTGCTAGTAATAACCCAAAAGTAATAGGATTGAAAAAATAACCATGCCAAAAGAGTTGAAAAGTCTTGAGTAAAGAAAAGAAGGGCTCAATTCTGGCTTTACTAGCAGAGGGATACAGTGTCACGTTGCCCCCATCCTTAAAATTTCTAAGACGGCAGTCCAATACAACAAGGCCAAGCAGCAGACATTGGGGACAACAAAGCTACAGACCGTCAGAGGGGGAAAACGATTCCACTGACTGGGATGACAGTCATCTTATTCGAATGTCAGCAACCGCAGGATGACATCTAGTGACCTACAAAAGGAATGGCAGCTGGGGTGAAGTGCACGGCAAGAACAGTTCGTAACAGGCTCCTAGAGGCAGGGCTCAAGTCATGTAAAGCTAGAAAAAAGCCTTTCATCAATGAGAAGCAAAGGACAGTCATTTTATCAATGAGAAGCCAAAGACCATAAGGATTGGACGATTGCGGACTGGAGTAAGGCAATCTCTGATGAGTCTAATTTTCAGCTTTGCCCAACACCTGGTTGTCTAATGGTTAGACGGAGACCTGGAGAAGCCACCGTGTCTTGCACCCACTGTGAAATTTGGTGGAGGATGGATGATGATCTGGGGATGCTTCAGGAAGGTTGCAATTGGGCAGGTTAAATTTTGCGATGGACGTATGAATCAAGCCACATACAAGGTTATCCTGGAAAAACAGTTGATTCCTTCGGCTCAGTCAATGTTCCCCAACTCAGGACTGGTTATTCCAGCAGGACAATGCGCAATTCCATATAGCTAGGTTAATCAATGTGTGGATGAAAGACCACCACATCAAATCCCTGTCATGGCCAGCCCACTCTCCAGATCTGAACCCTATTGAAAACCTATGGATATGTATCAAGAGGAAGAGTCACAAGCCATCAAAGAAAAAGCTGCTTAAATTTTTGTACCAGGAGAGGCATAAGGTCACCCAAAAGCAGTGTGAAGGACTGGTGGAAAGCATGCCAAGATGCATAAAAGCTGTGATTAAAAATCATGGTTATTCCACAAAATATTGATTTCTGAACTCTTCCTGAGTTAAAACATTAGTATTGTTTCTAAATGATTAAATGATTATGACCTTGTTTTCTTAGCATTATTTGAGGTCTGCAAGCACTGCATTTTTTGTTATTTTGACCATTTCTCATTTTCTTAAAAATACAAATTTTATTGCTTGGAAATTTGGAGACATGTTGTCAGTAGTCTATAGAATAAAAGAGCAATTTCCATTTTACTCAAAACTATGCCTATATAGAGAAAAATCAGACAAACTGAAAATTTTGCAGTGGTCTCTTAATTTTTGCCAGAGATGTATGGTATATATATCACTGACATCTATATATTCATATACAGTACAGACCAAAAGTTTGGACACACCATCTCATTCAACGATTTTTCTGTATTTTCATGACTGTGAAAATTGTAGAATCACACTTGAGGCATCAAAACTATGAATTAACACATGGAATTATACATTACACTTTACAAAAAAGTGTGAAACAACTGAAAAAGGTGGCTACTTTGAAGAACCTAGAATATAAGACATATTTTCAGTTGTTTCACACTTTTTTGTAAAGTGTAATGTATAATTCCACATGTGTTAATTCATAGTTTTGATGCCTTCAGTGTTATTCTACAATTTTCATAGTCATGAAAATACAGAAGAATCTTTCAATGAGAAGGTGTGTCCAAGCTTTTGGTCTTTACTGTATATGTATTCTATGTGTATTGTTTTGTGAGCTGTCCGTGTGATTTTACAGTAACCGGACATAAATTGCTGGCTTTTCAAAGGACACTGGTGGATAAAAATCGGACAGCACTCACATGGTGCGAGTGGTGTGTGATTTTTTTTTCTCGCACCCATTGATTTGTATTTGCGAGTCCTGTCCGAGATATGCAGCATGCTGTGATTTTTTTCTCAGTCCGATTTCAGCTGAGAAAAAAAAAATCGCAGATGAGATTGGTCCAAGTGCAATCCGATTTTTTTATTGGATTGCACTCGTCTGTATTTCTTGCAAATGGGTATGAGCCCAAATACAGATACCGAGTATTACACCCAGTATACAGGACAGGAAAGTATGCACAACGTATATATAGATACTGCACATGCCTTTTACAGGATGCACTGCGGCTGCTGCACATACAGTGGCATGTTTGGGCACACCTGGTCAAAATTACTGCAATTGTGAACAGTTAAGCACGTTGAATATGAAATGATCTCTAGCAGGTCTAAAGTTAACCCCCAAGGGTGGTTTGCACGTTAATAACCGGGCCAATTTTTACAATTCTGACCACTGTCTCTTTATGAGGTTATAACTCTGGAACGCTTCAACGGATCTTCGCGATTCTGAGATTGTTTTCTCGTGACATATTGTACTTCACGTTAGTGGTAAAAATTTCTTCGAAATAACTTGCGTTTATTTTTGAAAAGTTTTGCAATTTCCAAACTTTGAATTTTTATTCCCTTAAAACAGAAATATGTCACACAAAATAGTTAATAAATAACATTTCCCACATGTCTACTTTACATCAGTACAATTTTGGAACCAAAATTTTTTTTTTGTTAGGAAATTATACAGGTTAAAAGTTGACCAGCGATTTCTCATTTTTACAACAAAATTTACAAAGCCATTTTTTTTTAGGGACCACCTCACATTTGAAGTCACTTTGAGGGGTCGATATGGCAGAAAATACCCAAAATTGACACCATTCTAAAAACTACACCCCTCAAGGTACTCAAAACCACATTCAAGAAGTTTATTAACCCTTCAGGTGCTTCACAGGAGCTGAAGCAACGTGGAAGGAAAAAATGAACATTTAACTTTTTAGTCACAAAAATGATAATTTACAAACTTTTTTTATTTTGATAAGGGTAAAAGGAGAAAATGGACAGATAAAGTTGTGCAATTTCTCCTGAGTACGCCAATACCCCTTATGTGGGGGAAAACCACTGAGCAGATGGCAGAGCTCGTAAGGGAAGGAGCGCCGTTTGACTTTTTCAAACCAAAATTGGCTGGAATTGAGATTGGACTCCATGTTGTGTTTGGAGAGCCCCTGATGCGCCTAAACAGTGGAAACCCCCCACAAGTGACACCATTTTGGAGACTAGACTGCCTATGGAACTTAGCTAGATCTGTTGTGAGCACTTTGAACCCCCAAGTGTTTCACAAAAGTTTCTAATGCCTGGGTGTGAAGAAAAAAAAAAATTTTTCCACAAAAATGATTTTTTAGTCCGAAATTTAATTTTTGATTTTTCCCAAGGAAATTGGACCCCAATTTGTCCTGAGTACGCTGATACCCCATATGTGGGGGGGGGGGAACTTTGGGCGCACCTCAGGGCTTGGAAAGGAAGTAACGTTCCGTTTGCAGTGCCTCAGATGTGCCTAAACAGTGGAAACCCCCCACAAGTGACCCCATTTTGGAAACTAGACCCCCTAAGGAACTTATCTAGATCTGTGGTGAGCTCTTTGATCCCCCAAGTGCTTCACACAAGTTTATAATGCCCGGGCATGAAAATAAATTCTATTTTTACTCCTCAAAAATTACCTTTTAGTCACCAATTTTTTATTTTCCCAAGGGTAACAGGAGAAATTGGACCACAAAAGTTGTCCAATTTGTCCTGAGTACGCTGATACCCCATATGTGGGGGGAACCACTGTTTGGGCGCACCGCGGAGCTCGGAATAGAAGGAGCGCCATTTGACTTTTTCCAACCCAAATTGGCTGGAATCGAGATTGGACACCATGTTGCATTTGGAGAGCCCCTGATGTGCCTAAACAGTGGAAACCCCCCACAAGTGACCCCCTTTTGGAAACTAGACCCCCTAAGGAACTTATCTAGATCTGTGGTGAGCAATTTGAACCCCCAAGTGCTTCACACAAGTTCATAACGTAGAGCCGTAAAATTAAAAAATCATATTTTTTCCACAAAACTGATCTTTCTCCATAGCCTCATTGGGGGACACAAGACCATGGGTGTTATGCTGCTGCCACTAGGAGGACACTAAGCAATACACAGAAAAAGTTAACTCCTCCTCCTGCAGTATACACCCTCTGTTGGCTCAATCCTGAACCAGTTCTTGCTTAGTGTCTGTAGGAGGCACTAGGGTCTGGTTTCAGACCCCAAGGTTATTTTTATTTTTAATACTATTTTTACATGATTTGGAAGGGCGACGGGTCTTGTAGGAAAAGTCCAGATCTCCCACAACCATCAACAGGCGGGAACGCGGAGTGTCGCCTCTACATACCCCCTCCTGCAACGCTACCATAGGGGGACGGATCCCTTTAATGGGCCGCTCTGCCCATGTGTCTATCGGCTGTAAGACGCTGCTCCGGAATTTTTGGGAACAGTTAACCCCTCACCACCACTAATGAAAGCGGCTGGTGCTAGGATGATTGGAAGGAACCCTCTCCGCCTCCCTATGAAAGGGATGGTGAATTGAGGACGTATGGACGCGCCAGCCATCGGTACTCTGAGCCAGGAGGCTCCGCAGTGAGTACATCTGAAAAATGCTGAATATTGCGATGTCTGTGCCTGCTGCGCTGTCGGCGGCGCCACCGCCTGGATCCCCGTACCTGTCCCCGTCGCAGCCGCTTTTGCGATCCCTTTCGGGTCGCACGGCCGGCGGCACAAACTTTTAGTTTCCCGACTGCGGCCCGGGGGAGGCCGCTAGTGCGATCCGTTTCATGTCGCAAGATCGGCACCGGCCGCTCTTGCGATCTCTATTGCGTCGCAGGGCCGGCGCCGCAAATTTAGGCCCCGGCTTCGGACCGGGTTAGGCCTCAAGAGGAGGGCGGGCTTACCGCGCTCCCAGTTAGCTCCGCCCACATCACGCTCTTTCAGGACCCGGACATTGGCAGGAAGTGTTTAACTCCTCCCTACTTTCTCCTGCTCTTCCCTCCCATGTCTTCTGGCGCTTCTCGTGACCCACGAGAAGCAGAAAACAGCAAAATCTCGGCCGCCATCTTCCGGCCTGTCAGAACAACGCTGCGGTACCGAACAGGCTATTCTTCAGCGCCTCATCTTCCTCTCGTGGGCTCGGACACAGGACCTGGGTAAGCTTACACAGCGCTTAACCCTTCTCCTGCAGCAGGTTCTCAGGTGCAAAATATGTCGCAATCAAAGGGCTCTAAAATGCCTGACAAAAACCACACTGTGTTGTATGCCGCCTGCGCTTCATGCAACGCTTCCCTGCCGTCAAAGCATGGTTCCCAATTCTGTGCATCATGTGCCCAAGAGCCCACTGCTTCTACCACTCAGGAGCCCCTTACTACCGTTCAGGAGCCCCTATCTATTCCTGATCCCAATGAGCCAGGTCCTTCAGGGTGGCCTGCGTTTCTGGCACAGTCCATGGATTCTCTGACTAGGGCCTTGGATACCTTCCGTGGCTCTTCTTCTAGCCAGGCCGTCCCTTTTCCAGAAAGGGGCCCGTCAGCCTTCAGAGAGACCTCATCAGACAGGGGCCGACCCACGGCATCAGCGAAGCGGCCGTCTAGAAAACGCCGCCATAATGCATCTCCCAATCCATCTAGCGGTTCGGCATCTGCGAGCTCAGGCTCTCACTCCCCCTCTCCCAGAGATCTCAGTGATCATGATTCTGAGTACGAGTCGGATACAGGTGATGACCCCAACTCGCCAGAGTTTCAAGAGTCTCTAGACTCTCTCATAGAGGTGGTTAAGAAAACCCTGAAGCTAGATGAAGAACCCGGGTCTCAACCGAATCATCCTATCTCTTTCAAAAGAGCCAAACGTCCTCACAAGGTGTTTGGTAACCACCCGGAGTTTACGGACATTGTTCAGGGACATAGGGATTGTCCAGACAGACGTTTTTCAGGACTGAAGTCTCTGAAAGCACGATACCCATTTTCAGCAACTGTAGCAAAAGAGTGGACCGAATCTCCAGTAGTAGATCCACCGGTATCTCACTTAGCTTCAAAAACCCTGCTCTCCATTTCAGATGGTTCATCCATTAAGAATCCCTCAGATAGACAGATCGACAACCTCGCCAAATCGATTTTTGAGGCTGCTGGAGCATCGCTCTCTCCTTCCTTCGCGGCCACCTGGGTGGCAAGGGCCATGGTGGCCTCGGCTGAGGATCTAGTTAAGATTACTAGTGATATCCCTCTCCCCCCCGAGGCACGTAATCTGGCCTATCAGATTTCTCGGGCAGGCGACTACATGGTCCATGCGTCCCTAGATGCAGCTAATTGCGCTGCACTCACAGCTGCCAATGCTATCGCCATTCGGAGGTTTCTTTGGCTCCGAGAGTGGCGTGCAGACTCTGCTTCAAAGAGAACTTTGACTTCGCTACCTTATCATTCAGGGCGTCTCTTTGGAGATCGCCTTGATCAGATTATTTCTGACGCTACGGGTGGCAAAAGTAAATTTCTTCCGCAGCGCAGAATCAATCGACCCTTTCGGTCTCAATACCAAAGTCGTTCCCGGGCATTTCGCAGCTCCTTTAATTGGTCCTCTGCCTCGACCTCGTCCCGGGCACCCCGTTCTCGCAGAGACAGGGACTCGCAACCATCTTTCAGGTCCTCTCAGCCCTGGAGAAGCAGATTCTCTCAGTCGGGAAATAAGAGCTCCTCCTCTCGCAAATTATCTTCCCAATGACTCCTTGCTGGGGACGGGGGACCCAAACAAGGTAGGCGGCCGCCTACTCTTGTTTCGCGAGGTCTGGGGGTCGGTCATTCACGACCGGTGGGTCCGAGATCTTGTACACTCCGGCTACAAGATCGAATTCTTGTCTCTCCCCCCAAGACGTTTTTTCCAGTCTCGCCCCCCAAAGTCCAAGGATCTCGCAACTCCTTTTTTTCAGGCCTTGAACATTCTTCACACCAGCGGGGTCACCGTCCCAGTTCCTCATGAGGAAAGGTTCAAAGGGTTTTACTCAAATCTCTTTGTGGTTCCCAAGAAGGACTGCTCTTTGCGTCCTATTCTGGACCTAAAATTGCTGAACAAATTCATCAGAGTCCGCCATTTCAGAATGGAATCTCTCCGTTCTGTCGTCGCATCTCTAGAAAGAAAAGAATACCTGGCGTCAATCGACATCAAAGACGCGTATCTACACATTCCGATTTTCAGAGGCCATCAAAAGTTTCTGCGTTTTGCAGTCGGAGAGGATCATTTTCAATTTGCCGCTCTGCCCTTCAGACTCGCAACCGCCCCCAGAGTGTTCACAAAAGTCATGGCGGCCGCCATGTCAATTTTACACTCTCGAGGTGTGGTGGTCCTCCCGTACCTGGACGACCTGCTCATCAAAGGACCGACTTTTCGGGCCTGCGCAGAGAGTGTCGAGATCACTATCGACACCCTCTCTCGCCTGGGTTGGTTAGTCAATTTGGACAAGTCCTCTCCCATCCCCTCTCAGAAAATTCCTTTTCTGGGAATGATTCTGGACACCTCCCAAGGGTTGGTATCTCTCCCTCCAGAGAAGATTACTTCTATCAGGCGGGGAGTGCTCCTGTTGTCTCTAGGCAGCTCTCACTCTCTGCGGGTCGCCATGCAGGTCCTGGGGAAAATGGTAGCCTCCATCGAGGCAGTACCGTTTGCTCAGTTCCATCTCCGACCTCTTCAACAGGAGCTAATATCAGCCTGGGACAGGAACCCAGCGTCCTTAAGTCGCCGCTTTCGTCTTTCTCCCAGAGTCAGACGCTCCCTGAAATGGTGGACAAATGCTTCATCATTGAATCAAGGGAAATCTTTTCTGCCTGTCCATTGGTTGGTGGTGACCACCGATGCCAGTCTCCTCGGATGGGGAACGGTGTTCCTTCACCACACGGCTCAGGGCCGCTGGTCTCTCCCAGAGACCCATCTCCCGATCAACATCCTGGAGATCAGAGCTATCAAACTAGCCCTCTTGCATTTCCATCATCTTCTGGCCGGTCGTCCCATCCGGATCCAGTCAGACAATGCCACGGCCGTGGCATACATCAACCATCAGGGAGGCACTCGGAGCAGAACAGCGATGCTCGAGGTATCGCACATTCTGCGGTGGGCCGAGTCAAACCGCTCGCCCATCTCCGCGGTTCACATCCCAGGAGTGGACAATTGGGAGGCGGACTTTCTCAGTCGCCAAGGCTTAGACTCAGGAGAATGGTCCCTGCACCCAGAAATGTTTCAAATCATTTGCCAGCGTTGGGGGATGCCGGATGTGGATCTCATGGCATCCAGGCTGAATGCCAAAGTTCAGACTTTCATAAGTCGATCTCGCGATCCACTAGCCATCGGCTCGGATGCGCTAGTCCTCCCTTGGAGTCAATTTCGCCTTCCTTACATCTTTCCACCTCTTCCGTTAATCCCCAGGGTGATCCGAAAGATCAAGGCGGAAGGCGTTCCTCTCATTCTTGTCGCCCCGGACTGGCCTCGCCGTCCGTGGTATGCGGAACTAGTGTGTCTGCTCGCAGAGTACCCTGGAGATTACCGGATCGTCCGGACCTTCTCTCGCAGGGTCCAATTTACCATCACAATTCGAAAGCGCTGAATTTGACGGTATGGCCATTGAAGCCTGGATCTTAGGTCAGGCTGTTTTTTCTCAAAAAGTTGTCTCTACAATGATCAATGCCAGGAAGTCGGTTTCCATCCGCATTTATCATCGTGTCTGGAAAACATTCTTTTCCTGGTGTAAGGACAAAGGTCGTTCCCCTTTGGTTTTTTCTATCCCTTCCATTCTGGAATTTCTCCAAGCAGGATTGGACTCAGGGTTAGCACTCTCCTCCCTCAAGGGGCAGATTTCCGCTTTATCCGTCCTTTTCCAACGACGGATCGCATCTAAGTCTCAGGTCAGGACTTTTATCCAAGGAGTGTCACATCTTGCTCCGCCCTACAAGAGGCCTTTGGAGCCTTGGGATCTTAATCTGGTCCTCAGTGCGTTACAGGAATCCCCCTTCGAGCCTTTGCCGGAAGTGTCTTTATCGCTTCTTTCCTGGAAGGTTGTCTTCCTAGTTGCAATTACCTCTATCAGGCGGGTATCGGAATTGGCCGCCTTGTCTTGTAAACCTACTTTTCTCATTTTTCACCAGGACAAGGTAGTCCTTAGGACTTCTCCTTCTTTCTTACCCAAAGTCGTTTTGGCTTTTCATATCAATGAAGAGATAGTCCTGCCCTCATTTTGTCCGGCGCCGATTCACCGTACTGAAAAAGCCCTTCACACCTTGGATTTGGTGAGGGCTCTCCGAAGGTACATTTCGAGAACTGCATCTTTCCGTAAACCGGACGCCCTGTTTGTGCTTCCGGAAGGATACAGACAGGGTCTTCCAGCATCCAAGGCCATGTTAGCCAGATGGATCCGCTTGGTGATCCAAGAGGCGTACCGTGTCAAAGGTCAGTCTATCCCGGCTGGGATTAAGGCACACTCCACTCGGTCTGTGGGGGCCTCCTGGGCCATTCGGCACCAGGCTTCAGCACAAGTGTGCAAGGCTGCAACTTGGTCCAGTCTTCATACTTTTGTCAAGCATTACCAAATCCATGCTCAAGTTTCTTCAGATGCGGCACTTGGCAGACAAATTCTGCAATCAGCTGTTGCGCATCTGTAAGTTGTCTGTTGACTGTTTAAGCGTTTTATGCATGTGGTTCACGAGGCTTCATCTACTGTTATGGCTTCCCACCCAGGGACTGCTTTGGGACGTCCCATGGTCTTGTGTCCCCCAATGAGGCAATGGAGAAAAGGAGATTTTTGTGTACTCACCGTAAAATCCTTTTCTCCGAGACGCTCATTGGGGACACAGCTCCCACCCTTGTTTAGCCTGTAGCCTCGTTGTTTCTTTGATTTGTTGACATATTGCACTCTGTTATGAGCTCCTACTGCTTTGGCACCGAACTGGTTCAGGATTGAGCCAACAGAGGGTGTATACTGCAGGAGGAGGAGTTAACGTTTTCTGTGTATTGCTTAGTGTCCTCCTAGTGGCAGCAGCATAACACCCATGGTCTTGTGTCCCCCAATGAGCGTCTCGGAGAAAAGGATTTTACGGTGAGTACACAAAAATCTCCTTTTTCACCCCAATTTTTATTTTCCCAAGGGTAACAAGACCCTAAAAGTTATTGTGCAATTTGTCCTGAGTACGCTGATACCCCATATGTGGGGGTAAACCACTGGGTGCATGGCAAAGCTCGGAAAGGAAGGAGCGCCGTTTGACTTTTTCAACGCAGAATTGGCTGGACGCCATGTCGCGTTTGTAGAGGCCCTGATGTGCCTAAACAGTAGAAACCCCCCACAAATGATACCATTTTGGAAACTAGACCCCTCAAGGAACTTATCTAGATATGTGGTGAGAACTTTGAACCCCCAGGTGTTTCACTAAAGTTTATAATGCCCGAGGATGAAAATAAAAAAAATCATATTTTTTCCACAAACATGATGTTTTAGTCCCCTACTTTTTATTTTCCCAAAGGTAACAGGAAAAATTGGACCCCAAAAGTCCAATTTGTCCTGAGCACTCTGATACCCTATAGGTGGGAGAAATCAACTGTATGGGCACACGTCGGGGCTTGGAAGGTAAGTAGTGACGTTTTGGATTGCAGACTTTGATGGAATGGTCTGTGGGCGTCATGTCGCATTTGGAGAGCCCCTGATGTGCCTAAATAGTGGAAACCCCCAAGTGACCCCATTTTGGAAAATAGACCCCACAAAGAACTTATCTAGATGTGTGTGGTGAGCGCTATGAAGCCCCAAGTGCTTCACAGAAGTTTATAACATACAGCCGTAAAAACAAAAAATCATTTTTTTTTACAAAAATGATATTTTTGCCCCCAATTTTTTATTTTCCCAAGGGTAAAAGAAGAAATTGGACCCCGAAAGTTATTGTGCAATTTGTCCTGAGTACGCTGATACCCAATATGTGGGGTAAACTACTGTTTGTGCACATGGCAGAGCTCAGAAGGGAAGGAGCACGGTTTGACTTTTTCAATGCAGAATTGGCTGGAATTGAGATCAGACGCCATGTCACATTTGGAGAGCCCCTGATGTGCCTAAACAGTGGAAACCCCCCAATTCTAACTCCAACCCTAACCCCAACACACCCCTAACCCTAGTCCCAACCATAACCCTAACCACAAACCTAACCCTAACACACCCCTTACCCTAATCCCAACCCTAATCCTAACTTTAGCCCCAACCCTAACTTTAGCCGCAACCCTAACCCTAATGGGAAAATGGAAATAAATGCATTTTTTTCAATTTTATTTTTCCCTAACTAAGGGGGTGATAAGCCGGTTTACGTACTGGTAATGCTCTTTTAATGAGTCCACGACAGCACCCACTTGGAGAGAGGGATCCTCCCATAGGAACAGGAAACCTACAGAGATAAAAGAAGGCGGACCGCCTCTCCTCCTCAGTTGGATTTCAGAATACCCGGAGGACTGCCAATATTAGGCAATTATATTTTTATATATATTATAAAATATATATATATTATATATATATATTATAACGTAATCCGGCTTTTTACCCTTCGACACGACAGCACCCACTTTGAGAGACTTTCAGAGACCTTCAACTGGGAGGGACCACCGTGCTGAGGACTGCTCTACCAAAGGCTAGGTCAGAGGAGGATGATAAATCGTGACTGTAGAAAGTGGAGGGAGACGACCAGGTTGCGGCCTTAGGCCGGCGTCACACTAGCGAGTTTGATGCGAGTTAGTCGCACGACTTTCTCGCATCAACACCCGGCACGGCCGCCCGCTCTTGGACCAGAGTGCGTGGCGGCATAGAAATACATGCAGCCGCGCACTTTGGTCCGAGAGCGGGCGGCCGTGCCGGGTGTTGATGCGAGTAAAGGGTATGCCACACTAAACAGCGTCGCTAACGAGATCGCTAAAATACGTCACTATTTAGCGATCTCGTTAGTGACGCTAACGTGTGTGGCATGTAGTAACGACGTGGCCCCTGCTGTGATCTCGCTGATCGTTCACTAGAGTTCTGGACCGTATTTAGATCGTTGGCGTCCCGCTGGTGAGCCTATATCGCTGTGTCTGGCACCTTTTGTGAGCGATGTGCCTGTTTTTTACATCGCAATGACCGTTAAAGTCGTTAATGAGATCGCTAACCGCTTTTGAGTCGTTAACGAGATCACTAAGTGTGGCAGCTACTAGAGACATTAAAACGATCACAAAAACGATCTCATTAGCTTGCGTCGTTATTGAGATCGCTAACGAGATCACTAAAGGTACTGCCACACTAAACAATCCCGCTAGCGATCACGATAACGACGCATACTAATGCGATCGCTAGCGGGATTGTTTCTATATCGCTAAATGCTGCCACATTTAGCGATATAGTTAACGACGCTATCGCCGTTAGCGATCTTCTTAACGACTTTAGCGGTACAAAAGTACCGCTAAATCGCTAAGAAAAGGTGCCACACAGCGATTAGATACTTACCCAGCGGGAGCGCCAGCGATGAAATAGGGTCCGGAGCGATTCCAGCGACGAGCGAGATCACAGCAGGAAGCTCGTCGCTGGAAGCTGCCGCACTGAACAATATCGCTAACGGGATCGCTAAATAGTGACGTTTTTTAGCGATCCCGTTAGCGATATTGTTTAGTGTGGCATACCCTTAAGTGTGGCAGTACCTTAAGTCGTGCGACTAACTCGCATCAAACTCGCTAGTGTGACGCCGGCCTTACATATAGGCTCGATCGGGACGTCTCCCCTTTCTGCCCAGGAGGATGCCATGGCCCTGGCGGAATGTGCCCTGATGCCTTCTGGAGGATCTTCATTTTTTGCTGTGTATGCCAAACAGATCGCCTCTCTGATCCACCTAGATAGGGTGGCTTTCGTGACCCCATATCCCTTCCTTCGGCCCTGGAAGGATATAAAAAGAGCCCTACTCTTCCTCCAGCTAGCAGATCTTTCAATATATTTTTTTCACACCTAACGTGAAATTTTTCTTCTAATGGGGAGGAAGGGTTACTAAAAAATGAGGGAAGGTGGATTTCCTGCGATCTGTGGAATCTCCCGGCTACTTTTGGCAGATATGAGGGATCAGGTTTTAATATTAACTGATCCTGAAATGATAGTAGGAATGGAGGATCTATAGATAATGCCTGCATGTCACTGACCCTCCTGGCCGAAGTTAATGCCACTAAAAGTACCATTTTTAGAGATATGTTTTTAAGGGTTATGGAATCTAATGGTTCAAAGGGTGGACCTGTTAGGGCGTCCAGAACCAGGTTTAGATCCCAAGGAGGAATTCTAGATATATGAACTGGTGTAATTCGTTCAGAGGCCTTGATGAATCTAGATATCCATCTGTTACCTGCTAGATTATAACTATAGAGAGCTCCCAGTGCAGATATTTGGACTCTAAGCGTGTTTACAGCTAATCCTAGATCTTTCCCTTTCTGCAGAAATTCCAAGATAGATTTTATTGGAAGCTCTCTAGAGTTGAGACTTGTATGGAACTCTAAGAACTTCCTCCATATCTTGGTGTATATTTTGGTAGTAGTTGGCTTTCTACTCTGCAAGAGGGTGTTGATTAATCCCTCCGAGAATCCCCTTGCCCTCAGTACTTCCCCCTCAAGTTCCACGCCGTCAAGTGGAGATTGTCCACTTGAGAGTGGAAGAAAGTACCTTGAGAGAGAAGCTTGGAAGTTGAGGGAAGTATCCAGTGATCTGTCAAGGACATCATCTGAAGGCATGAGAACCAAGGTCTCTTGGGCCAGAATGGAGCTATCAATATTACTTGTGCTTTGTCTGTCCTGATTTTCCGGATGACTTGCGGTAACAATATAATCGGGGGAAAGGCATACGCTAGCCTGAATTGCCACGGGCTTTGGAGGGCATCTAGGATTTCTGGCTGATCTGCCACGTTCAGGCAGGCAAACCTCTGTAGTTGCCTGTTCTGTCTGGTGGCAAAAAGGTCTATCTGGGGCAGGCCCCATAGTGACACAATGTGTCTGAATATTTCTTTGTTTAGGCACCACTCTCCTTGCCGTAGGGTGTGGCGACTCAGGAAGTCCGCTTCTGAATTGTCTACCCCTCTGATGTGGAGAGCTGATAGACAAATTGTTCTTGGGCTAAGGAAAATATTTTTCTTGTTGAAGACATTAATTTGTCCGACCGTGTTCCGCCTTGCCTGTTGAGGTATGCAACTACTGTGGTGTTGTCCGAAAGTATTCTTACATGTTCTCCTTGTAGCTGCGGGAGGAAATGATATAGGGCATGACTCACCGCCTTTAACTCTCTTAAATTTGAAGAGTCGTGTATCTGTTCTCTTCCCCACCGGCCCTGGGAAAAGGCTTCCCCCATGTGAGTTCCCCATCCTGTAGGGCTAGCATCAGTAGAAATGATACGAGAAGGTGTTATCACCCAGTCTACTCCTTCCGATAATTTAGTTTCATCTAACCACCACACTAGGGAACTCATGACTACTTGGGATAAGGAAATCTTATCTGTTAAAAGACCTCTAGCATAGGCTTCTTCTGATAGTATTTGGTGCTGTAGATCTCGGGTGAGAAACTGAGCCCACTTAACTGCTGGAATACACGAAGTAAGGGATCCTAACAGGGACATTGCCTCCCTTAGGGTCATGCGTGGTTTGTTTATCGCTGCCCCTACTTTCGTTTTAATTGCTGATATTTTTACCTGCGGCAGTAGACATTTTTGCACTGTTGAATCTAACTGGAGGCCTAAAAAGGACTGGACGTATTGCGGCTCGAGTCTGGATTTCTTGCTGTTTATGAGCCAGCCTAGAGCCTGTAGGGATAAGATTGCATCATTAACCCGTGTGGTACATTGAGCTACCGAGGTTCCTATTATCAAAAAGTCATCAAGATAAGGTATTATTAAGGTATCCTTTTGCCGTAGGAAGGATTACTTCCAGCATCACCTTTGTAAAGACTCTTGGTGCGACAGAGAGACCGAATGGCATCGCTGCAAACTGGAAATGATGTATGATGCCGTCTAAGGAAACTGCCACCTGAGATATTTCTGATATCTGGAATGGATTGGAAGCTGATAATAAGCATCTTTTAAATCTAAGTCTGCCATCATACAATTGGGAAAAAGCAGTTTAATTGCGAATTTGATGGATTCCATTTTAAATTTGTTATTTTGGATGAACATGTTCAATTTTTTCAGATTGAGAATAGTTCTAAATGAGCCGCCTGGTTTAGAAACCAGGAAGAGAGGGGAGTAAAATCCCTTTCCTTCCTGCTCTAGGTACACTGACCAATACGTTTTTAATTATCAGGCTCCGAATCTCATTTTCAAGGGCTTGTTGTTGTACCGGACAGCCGAGGGATGTTATAATAAATGAATTTTGGGGAACATGATGGAAATGTATTTTTAATCCATATTTAATTATATCCAGGACCCATTGATTGGCAGAAATACCTGCCTGCTCACAAAGTATTTCCTGACTCTGGCACTGGTATCAGGGCAGAATCTTTCATTGCATGCCCTTCAGTGTTCGGTAGTGAACACTTGTGTGTGTGGTGTGTGTGTGTGTGTGTGTGTGTGTGTGTGGTGTGTGTGTGTGTGTGTGTGTGTGCTAATAGAGCATGAAGAAATTAATGAGCTGGTAGGAATGAAAATACAGTTCCCTGCCCAAGAATGCGGTCCCTGAGAATCTGTCCGAAGGCCTGATAATAGGTCATCGAGGGCCGTAAATGGCCCTGGGGCCTGAGGTTCCCCACCCCTGCTCTAAACATAGCACCTATGTTTTTTCCCTCCTTCGTTGACCAGCGGTTTTGGTTTTCGGTCGTTCTTCCTCTACCAAATGATCGTCTCCTAAACGCCCTCCTATAAGATGGAAGAGGGGGTTAGGGAAGGCCTTTTTCCTCTCTAAGGCCTTTTTGAGGATATCGTCCAAAGTTTTTCCAAACAAAAACTCACCATCGCACGGAATAGCACAGAGTTTTGCCTTGGACTGTGTGTCTCCTCTCCAGCTTTTAAGCCATAGACTACGTCTGGCATTATTGAGTAGACCTGTTGTTCTGGCCGCCAGGCGCAGTGAATCAGCCGTAGCGTTAGCTATAAAAGCGGCCGCTCCTCGGATCAAGGGAATGGCAGCTCGTATTTTGTCCCTGGAAATTTTCTGCTCCATTTGCTGGTCGAGCTGATCGATCCAAACCAGCATAGAATGGGCCGTACAAGTACTGGCTATCACTGGCTTAAACGTGCCTGTAGCTGCTTCCCACGCTCTTTTAAGTGATGCTTCAGCTTTGCGGTCAAGGGGATCTTTTAATATACCTGCATCTTCCACTGGCAAGGATGATTGCTTTGAGGAGGAGGCAACTGCCGCGTCAACTTTTGGGACTTTGGACCAATTTGATAGTTCCTCATCACTGAAGGGGTACCTTCTCTTTGAGGCGGAGGGAAGATAACCCCTCTGGTCCTGTTTATCTCACTCCTTAGTTAAGGCTTTAATGGCCGGGATTACGGGAAATGCTCTCCTTTTCCTGTCCGTTAGACCTGCAAACATAAACTCCTGAGTGGTTTGAGGTCCCTTTAAATCTGAACAACCCATAGTGTTCCTCACCGATTTTACCAGACTGTCCATATTTTCTAAGGGAAAACATGAGCGTCCCTCTATGTCTGAGGAGGACGAGGACGCGGATGACAGAGCAGTATCGGATAGTACCCCTTCCTCCAGATCTGAGTCTGAACTGGAAATTTTTACTTTTTTCGTTTTTCCGCGTATGGGTACCTCAGTGGACTGATTTAAGGCCTGTAGTTCTTCTCTTATTATAGCTCTGATATCTGAGGTTGAAACGGATGCCTGCCGCACCGTATCTTTTATGCATTTTGCGCACAATCTTTTTGCATAGGTCTGAGCTAGGGGGCAACTACAGAGGCCACATTCTTTGTTTTTTGTTTTCCCTTTTTTCTTAGCCTGAGATAATTTACCAGAAGGATAAGAGAGAGAGAGAGAGAGAGAAAACTTCGTCAGCTTTATAGGCAGATAGTTATAACTCACCCAGTGAAGCTGCCGGTACCGATTGAGAAGGTGGCGGAACAGGTTTCGTGGCGTGGGTTCTGTGGCTTGCGTCCGAGGAACCTCTATTATAGTGGTCTCTGGACGGAGCTGCAGTATCCTCTGCTGGGGGATGCGTGCCTTGTCCTGGAGATGACATGCTTGCACGCTATCTTTCCCTCTTGCAGGGCTTTTTATTAGCCCCACCGCCTGTGTTGCCTTCCAGTACCTCCCCCCCAGCTCCTCCCCCCTGGGTTAGATTCTGCTCTCATGCATATATAATATATATATATATATCTATACACCCCCTTTTGTCTATTATGCACTGAGGTGCTTATTTACTGGAGCTATATGATGACACCAAATAAGAGCGCCGCACTATTCCATCATTAAATGTACTGCTGAAGTCGGCACTTAATACAGCACTATTTTTTTTTTTTTTTTTGGTGTAATGTGGGAGGGGGGGTGGGGCGGGCACGGAGCGTGCCTTCGGCCAGGCGCAGTCCCTCTGTCGGAACCGCGCGCAAGTCATTGCTGGGGAACTTCCGGTGACCCGGAAGTTCCCCTTTACCACTTCCTGTCGGCGCTTCTGACCGCGCTGCCTCCTGCAGGACACAGAGATCTTTTCTCGTCTCACACTCCCCGTGGCCTGGGGCGGTTATACCCAGCCCCTACGCACGGTATGCCACTAGAACTGCGGGCGGCCTCTCCCCGGAGCCGAAGTTTCAGTAACGCTGCATGCCAGTCGAGGGGGGAGCCGGAATGCAGCACTCCCCCTGACGCTGCTTCTGATCCGGAGCCCCTGCCGTTCGCAAGGAGACCGTACAGGCAGCTCCCAGACCAGGTAATTTCTTTGTAGGAATATCCTGCGGTTTCCCATAGGAACAGGAAACCAACTAAGGAGGAGAGGCGGACCGCCCTCTTTTATTTCTGTAGGTTTCCTGTTCCTATGGGCGGATCCCTCTCTCCAAGTGGGTGCTGTCATAGCGAAGGGTAAAAAAGGGGGGGTTTGATTTACTATTTATAGCGGGTTTTTATGATTGGCAGCTGTCACGCTAAAAGAGGCTTTTTATTGCAATTAATAGTTTTTTGCATCACCACATTTTGAGAGCTATAATTTTTGCATATTTTGGCCCACAGAGTCATGTGAGGTCTTATTTTTTGCGGCACGAGTTGACGTTTTTATTGGTACCATTTTTGGGCACGTGACATTTTTTGATTGCTTTTTATTTCGATTTTTGGGAGGTTAGAATGAACAAAAATCAGCAATTCATGAATTTATTTTGGGGGGGCGTTTATACCGTTCCGCGTGTGGTAAAATTGATAAAGCGGTTTTATTCTTCGGGTTAGTACGATTACGGCGATACCTCATATCATTTTTTCATGTTTTGGCGCTTTTATACAATAAAAACAATTTTATATAAAAAATAATTATTTTGCTTCGCTTTATTCTGCGAGCTATAAATTTTTTATTTGTTCGCTGATGATGCTGTATGGCGGCTTTTTTTTTGCGGGACAAGATGACGTTTTCAGCGGTACCATGTTTATATCCGTCTTTTTGATCGCGTGTTATTCCACTTTTTGTTCGGCAGTATGATGATAAAGCATTGTTTTTTGCTTTGCTTTTTTTTTAAGGGGTTCACTAAAGGGGTTAACTAGTGGGACAGTTCTATAGGGCGGGTCGTTACAGACGCGGCAATACCAAATAGGTGTACTTTTATTTTGTTTTATTTACAGGAAGAAATGAATTTATTGGGGAATATTTTTTTTTCCTTTATTTTGGAATTTTTTTTTTACACTTGTGATTTTCATTTTTTTAACTTTTTTACTTTGCCCCAGGGTGGGACATGACAGTATAAAGTCAGATCGCTGGTCTGACAGTGTGCACAGCACTCTGTCAGACCAGCGATGTGACAGGCACTGCTGCAGGCTTCCTCAGCGCCTGCTCTCAGCAGGCGCTGAGGAAGCCGCCTCCCTGCAGGACCCCGCGGCCATCTTGGATCCGGGGTCTTGGAGGGAGGAAGGCCTCAGAATAGCGCAATCACATCGCGCTGTTCTGAGGGTCTCAGGGAAGCACGCAGGGAGCCCCCTCCCTGCGCGATGCTTCCCTGTGCCCCCGGTACACCGCGATCATGTTTGATCGCGGTGTGCCAGGGGTTAATGTGCCGGAAGCGGTCCGTGACCGCTCCTGGCACATAGTGCCGGGAGTCAGCTGTGATAATCAGCCGACACCCGGTCGCTATCGGCCGCGCTCCCCAAAGCGCTTCCGATCGCATGGGATGTACTATCCCATCCGTGGTTATACGGGCCCAGGTACCATGGACGGGATAGTACGTCCGATGGCAGAAAGGGATTAAAGATGACACTTTTCATTTGTACTTTAGACAAAAAAAAAGTAATTTTAAATTTTTTACATTTTCAAAATTACAAAAATGGACCGATGCAAAACCTTGAGCACCTTTGGAGATGTGTGTGCTCAGATAACTTTGACCAATGTTTCAGACATTAATTAGCCTGTTAGGGTTACGGCTTGTTCACCTTTATTGTTATGAAAGGCCAGGTGATGCAAATTTCCCAGCTTTATAAAAACCCAGCTCCTTTAAAAGCAGAAGAAGGCTTTAAGAAGATAGCAAAGAGTTTTCAAGTTGCACTTTCCTAAGTTTAAAATGTAATTAAGAAATTGCAGTTAACAAGAACAGTGGAGGTCAAGATGAGGTTTGGAATACCAACCAAATTTTACTGAGAGCTGCGCGTAGGATTTCTAGAGATGCAAATCAGAACCCCAGTTTAACTGCAAAAGACCTTCAGACTCTTGTTCTACTGTTCAAGAACACCTGCACAAATATGCTCTTCATGGAAGAGTCATCAGAAGAAAACATCTCCTGTGTCCTCATCATAGAATTCAGAGTCAGAAGTATGCAAAAGAACAAATAAACAAGCCTGATGCAATTTGGAAACAAGTCCTGTAGACCGATGAGGTTAAAATAGAATTCTTTGGCCACAATGATCAAAAGTTATGTGTGGAGAAATAATGGCAAAGCATTTGAGGAAAAGAACATCTCGCTAACCATTAAGCGTTGGGGTGTATCTATCATGCTTTAGGGTTGTGTTACAGCCAATGGCATGGGGAACATTTCATGGGTAGAGGTAAGAATTGATTTAATTAAATGTCAACAAATTCTTGATGCAAACATAAAACCATCTGTAACAAAACTGAAGTAGAAAAGATGGCTTCTACAAATGGATAATGATCCTAAACATATTCAAAATCCACAATAGACTATCTCAAAAGGCAGAAGCTGAATGTTTTACAGTAGCCCTCACAGTTCCCTGACCTGAACATCATTGAAAATCTGTGGCTAGACCTCTAAAGTGCAGTGCATGTAAGACGATCCAGGAATCTCACAGAACTAGAAGAATTTTCTAAAGAATAGATGAAAATCCCTCAAAAATTGAAAGACTGTTGGCTAGCTACAAAAATGCATTTACAAGCTGTCATACTTTAAAAAAGGGGTGCTGCTAGCTACTAACCATGAAGGTGCCCAAACTTTTACATTGACCCATTTTCTTTTTTATAATTTTTTAAATGTAAAGGAAGAAAATGTATATTTTTTCTCTGGAATACAAAGGAAATATATCATCTTTAACTTTAGGCCTTCTAGAGATAATTTCATCTTCAACTTGCTTAAGACTGCGTGCCCACAATCATGAATAGCAGCGTTATAGAAGCAGTGCACCTGCGCCGCGTTCTACGTTACAAGCACAGTGGATAGGAGTTATAGAAATCCCAACCCCAAGGTGCTATTTATTGCTGCGTAAACCCACCCGCGGTGTGGGTTTACGAGCTGCAGAATGTTTAATTTCTGCGGATTTTTACCAACTGAATGTCATTACATGCAGTGACTCCGCATGTACTTGCAAACAAGTGGGGCAATTAGAACTCGTTTTGGAAGTAGCGAAAATATGCTGCGTCCAAAACATTGCAATTCCTGATCATCGGGATGTAGCCCAACTGTTCACAATAACAGTAATTTTGACAGGGGTGCCCAAACTTTTACATGCTACTGTACATTTTATAAGATGCACTAAGGCTGCTGTAAACGATAGTGCCAAATTGGGACTCACCCAGAGGCAGGAGATGAGAGGGGGTGATCAATGAAAGGCTGCAGCTTTGCAGTCAGGTACACAAAGGAGCAAAGTTAATTAGCCCCTTTTGAAGTGCCCAGAGGGTGTACAGCAGTGAATAATACTGTGCATTGCTCTGTAGTCCCGAGCGTCTCCTTTCTCTCTTTCTCCCTGCGTCAGTTAGAAGTTGAGAGTAAAGGGTATGCCACACTAAACAATATCGCTAACGGATCGCTAAAACGTCACTATTTAGCGATCCCGTTAGCGATATTGTTCAGTGCGGCAGCTTCAGCGACGAGCTTCTGCTGTGATCTCGCTCGCGCTGAATCGCTCCGGGCCCTATTTCATCGCTGGCGCTCCCCTGGTAAGTATCTTACGCTGTGTGGCACCTTTCTTAGCGATTTAGCGGTACTTTGTACCGCTAAGTCGTTAGAAGATCGCTAACGCGATAGCGTCGTTAACTATATCGCTAAATGCGGCCGCATTTAGCGATATAGAAACAACCCGCTAGCGATCTCATTAGTATGCAACGCTAACGAGATCGCTAGCGGATAGCTTAGTGTGGTAGTACCTTAAGAGCTGATTACAGCACAGCAGACAGGTCAGAGCTGGCCAGGAAGATGCTGAGAGTCTGTGTTCTCA
The DNA here is from genome assembly GCA_033576555.1 of Oophaga sylvatica. Lineage (NCBI taxonomy): Eukaryota > Metazoa > Chordata > Amphibia > Anura > Dendrobatidae > Oophaga > Oophaga sylvatica. The sequence continues at coordinate 842,689,712 of JARQOD010000001.1, forward strand.
TCAGCTGCTCCTAGCACTGTCTGAGAATGGATATGCATAAGGCTAAGTGCACACGTTTGCAGAATGTTTGCAGAATATTCCTGAGCAAAACCGGACTTTTTTGCGCGGCAAAAACGCGCGTTTTTTTGCGCGGATTTTGCGCGTTTTTGGTGCGTTTTTTACGCGGTTTTGACACGTTTTTACCGCATTTTTTCCTGAACTTTCTAGGTCAATAATAAAGAGGGAAAAACGCTAGAAATCCGCAAAATTAATGGACAAACTGCTAGATTTTCCGCGATGCGTTTTTTTTGCGGAAAAAAACGCACCATGTGCACAAAATTTGCGGAATTCATTCTAAATGATAGGATGCTTAATACATGCGTTTTTGACGCGTTTTTTCCCGCGAAAAAAACGCAAATATTCCTGAACGTGTGCACTTAGCCTAAGAGAAGCATCAGAACCTGGTAAGAAAGAGCAGCAGTAGCAGCTCGGAGGACAGTGAATACTCACTGTGGTCCCGGAGCTCTGTGCTGATTGCTGCTGTAGGATCAAGTTTCACAGCCACATACAGCAGTGATAGGTATCAGCTCTGACCACAGTCACTAAATCACTGCTTGATATCCAAGAAGTAACGTTTCTCCTTGCGGAGATTGACATGCTAAGCATGCTGAGATGAAGAGACTAAAAGCCGCAATGCTCCTCTGGAAAATATACAAATTGTCTCTTCAGAACGGAAGAGGACTAGAACTCTAGTGCCACCTATTGGAAGTAGCAATCCTAAAATTCAATGTCGACCCTTTAGCGAACTTTGTTACATGACTTTGGCTTTTATCCTAAGTCATGTGACAAGGCTCGTTAAAGGGTCGACATTGACTTTTAGTATTGCTACTTCCAATAGGTGGCACTAGAGTTCTAGTCCTCTTCCTCTCTGAAGAGACAATTTAAATCACTGCTTGTAATCTGATGGCGACCTCCTGTTTACTACTGTCTGGATGACACAAGATAGGAATATTGTCTTCTGAATCAGGGTATTTCTTACACTGCTCAAAAAAAATAAAGGGAACACTCAAATAACACATCCTAGATCTAAATGAATGAAATATTCTCATTGAATACTTTGTTCTGTACAAAGTTGAATGTGCTGTCAACATAATCACGCAAAAATGATCAATGGAAATCAAATTTTTGAACCAATGGAGGCCTGGATTTGGAGAGATCCCCAAAATGAAAGTGGAAACAAGTCAAAATGAAAATCAAAACAAGACAAAATTAAAGTGGAAACAAGTCAAATTGATGCTCAGTATTGTGTGTGGCCTCAACGTGCCTGTATGACCTCCCTACAATGCCTGGGCATGCTCCTGATGAGGTTGCGGATGTTCTCCTGAGGGATCTCCTCCCAGAGCTGGACTAAAGCATCCGTTAACTCCTGGACAGTCTGTGGTGCAACGTGACTTTGGTGGATGGAGCAAGACATGCTGTCCCAGATGTGTTCCATCGGATTCAGGTCTGGGGAATAGGCTGGCCAGTCCATAGCTTCAAAGCCTTCATCTTGCAGGAACTGCTGACACACTCCAGCCACATGAGGTCTGGCATTGTCCTGCATTAGGAGGAACCCAGGGCCAACCGCACCAGCATATGGTCTCACAAGAGGTCTGAGGATCTCATCTCGGTATCTAATGGCAGTCAGGCTAACTCTAGCGAGCACATGGAGGGCTGTGTGGCCCTCCAAAGAAATACCACCCCACACCATTAATGACCCACTGCCAAAACGGTCATACTGAAGGATGTTGCAGGCAGCAGATCACTCTCCAGCGGTCTCCAGACTCTGTCACGTCTGTCACATGTGCTGAGTGTGAACCTGCTGCCTGCAACATGCTTCAGCATGACCGCTTTGGCAGTGAGCTTTGGCAGTGATTTGTGTGTGTGTGTGTGGGGTTGTGTATCACCAACCAATCAGTGAGCATCTTTCATTTCACCAGAGCTGTTTAAAGAAGCTGAGCTGTGATTGGTTGCTATGAGCAACAATTTTCCTTGCAACCAATCACGAAGCATCTTTCATTTCACCAGAGCTGTTTAAAAGAAGCTGAGCTGTGATTGGTTGCTATGAGCAACAGTTTTCTCACTTCTCAACAACACTGGGTGGTTCTGACCCCAGGGTCTCTTAAAGGGATTATTGGTATGGAAGTTAGGGCAATTCCACTAAGAGCTCTGGTTCTGACCCCAGGCCCCTCTTAAAGGGATCCCCGGTATGGAAGTGAGGGCAAATCCACTCTGCGCTTTGGTACTGACCCCAGGCCTCTCAAATGGATCTTCGGTATGGAAGTTATGGCAAATCCCTCAGCGCTCTGATTCTGACCCCAGGCCTCTCTTAAAGGGATCATTAGTATGGAAGTCAGGGCAAATGCATCCAGCGCTTTGGTTCTGATGCCAGGCCTCTCTTAAAGGGATCCCCGGTACGGAAGTTAGGGCCATTCCACTCAGCGCTCTGATTCTGATCCCAGGTTCTCTTAAAGGAATCCCCGGTATGGAAGTCAGGGCAATTGCCTTCAAATGCTCTGGTTCTGACCCCAGGCCTCTCTTAAAGGGATCTCCAGTATGGAAGTTAGGCCGGCGTCACACTGCAGAGTTTGATGCGAGTTAGTCGCACGACTTTCTCGCATCAACACCCGGCATGGCCGCCCGCTTTCGGACCCGAGTGTGCGGCTGCATGTATTTCTATGCCACTGTGCACTCGGGTCCGAGAGCGGGCGGCCATGCCGGGTGTTGATGCGAGAAAGTCGTGCGACTAACTCGCATCAAACTCGGCAGTGTGATGCCGGCCTTAGGGTAAATCCCTCAGCGCTCTGATTCTCACCCCAGGCTTCTATTAAAGGGATCATTGGTATGGAAGTCAGGGCAAATCCATCCAGTGCTTTGTTGTGACACCAGGCCTCTCTTGAAGGGATCCCGGTATGAAAGTTAAGGCAATTCCACTCAGCGTTCTGGTTCTGACCCCAGGCCTCTCTTAAAGGGAACCCCAGTATGGAAGTTAGGACCGTTCCACTCTGGTTCTGACCCCAGGCTGACGGGATAATGTGGGATTTTAGGGGTAGCAGTCCGGTGGCTCTGGCTGACGGGATGATGTGGGATATTAGGGGTAGTAGTCCGGTGGCTCTGGCTGACGGGATGATGTGGGATATTAGTGGTAGTAGTCTGGTGGCTCTGGCTGACGTGGGATATTAGGGGTAGTAGTCCGGTGGCTCTGGCTGACGGATGATATGGGATATTAGGGGTAGTAGTCCGGTGGCTCTGGCTGACAGGATGATGTGGGATATTAGGGGTAGTAGTCCGGTGGCTCTGGCTGACGGGATGATGTGGGATATTAGGGGTAGTAGTCCGGTGGCTCTGGCTGACGGGATGATGTGGGATATTAGGGGTAGTAGTCCGGTGGCTCTGGCTGACGGATGATGTGGGATATTAGGGGTAGTAGTCCGGTGGCTCTGGCTGACGGGATGATGTGGGATATTAGTGGTAGTAGTCTGGTGGCTCTGGCTGACGTGGGATATTAGGGGTAGTAGTCCGGTGGCTCTGGCTGACGGGATGATATGGGATATTAGGGGTAGTAGTCCGGTGGCTCTGGCTGACAGGATGTGGGATATTAGGGGTAGTAGTCCGGTGGCTCTGGCTGACGGGATGATGTGGGATATTAGGGGTAGTAGTCCAGTGGCTCTGGCTGACGGGATGATGTGGGATATTAGGGGTAGTAGTCCGGTGGTTCTGGCTGACGGGATGATGTGGAATATTAGGGGCAGTAGTCCGGAGCTCTGGCTGATGGGATTGTGTGGAATAGTATAGTGAGTGTGGCTATGCGGAGTGGGCAGGGCTATACCCTCAGCTTTATATTTATAGATATAATCATTACAATTTGTTATAACTAACCGTAATTAGTTCCTATGCCCGGGCAGCGCCGGGCTCTTCAGCTAGTGTTTAATAAAGTTAGTTTTATTCACCAAAAACAACATTGTGACATTCGCTTTTTTTTTTTAAACTTTTTCATTGCTTTCTACAGGTGGAAAAAATTGCTGAAATAAGTGATATGCTGCAGATTTATAAAACGCTGCAGTTGTGAAATTCAGTCAGGAGAAAATAAAAGAGTGTGCAGGAGATTTCTGAAAGTCTCAGTTTTTGCTAGTGCTGTAAAATGCTGTAAACTTCTTATTTGAAGAAAAAGCTGCAAAAATTCTGCATATGAACATGGCCAAAAGCTGCATTTTAAAGTGCCAGCAAAACATGAGATTTCCGAAATTTCCTGCATGCGCTTGTATTTTTTCTGACTGAATTTCAGAACTGTACTGCTTTTGAAATCTGTAGCGTGTCACTTCTTTCAGTGTGTTTTCACCCGTAGAAAGCAATTAAAGAATAAAAAAAAAAAAAGCTGCAGATATTGCAATGGCATTTTTTGCTGCAATTTAAGTGGTTTTGGTGAATTAAACTATTAGGTCTTGTTCACACGTTTAGTATTGGGTCAGTATTTCACATCAGTATTTGTAATGCAGAAACAGCAGTGGAACAATGAGAGGAAAAGTATAATAGAAACATGTCACCACTTCTGTATTTCCACTAGAAATTTCGGGGCCCCATACTGGCAAAATTTTCGGTGCCTTCTTGAGACTCCACACCTCGAACTGTCCACAGCCCCACAGCTCTCTCTTGGAAAAACACTTTTCACCAATCACACATTAACAGTTCCCATTTCCAGATCACACATAACCAGCAGCCTTTGTTTTGGCCAAAAGATTTTTTAAGCTGCCACCACAACACGGTAGACACTTTTGGCCGGGCCCTACTCTACTCTAACCTACTAAACATTTGTTAAAATATGCAATACAATTTTAAGGTATGTCTTTAAAATGACCAATAATATCACACACAAGGGACAAATACCACCGTACCATGACCAGACACCATATTACCACCACATAGTGACCAAATAATAGCACATACAGTCATGGCCAAAAGTTTTGAGAATGACACAAATATTATATTTTCACATGATCTGCTGCCCTCTGGTTTTTATGTGTGTTTGACAGATGTTTTTATCACAGACAAAAATATAATAATTGCAAACATATGAGTAACAAAAGCTTATATTGACAGAATGAGTTAATGCAGCAAGTCATATTTGCAGTGTTGACCCTTCTTCTTCAGGACCTCTGCAATTCTCCCTGTCATGCTCTCAATCAACTTCTGGACCAAATCCTGACTGATAGCAGTCCATTCTTGCACAATCAATGCATTCATTTTGTCAGAATTTTTAGGTTTTTGTTTGTCCACCCGTCTCTTGATGATTGACCACAAGTTCTCAATGGGATTAAGATCTTGGGAGTTTCCAGGCCATGGACCCAAAATCTCTATGTTTTGTTCCCTGAGCCATTTAGTTATCACCTTTGCTTTATGGCAAGGTGTTCCATCATGCTGGAAAAGACATTGTTGATCGCCAAACTGCTCTTGGAGGGTTGGGAGAAGTTGCTCTTGGAGGACATTCTGGTACCATTCTTTATTCAAGGCTGTGTTTTTAGGCAAGACTGTGAGAGAGCCGATTCCCTTGGCTGAGAAGCAACCCCACACATGAATGGTTTCAGGATGCTTAACAGTTGGCATGAGACAAGACTGGTGGTAGCGCTCACCTTGTCTTCTCCGAATGAGGTGTTTTCCTGATGTCCCAAACAATCGAAAAGGGGATTCATCAGAGAAAATAACTTTACCCAGTCCTCAGCAGTCCACTGCCTGTACCTTTTGCAGAATATCAGTCTGTCCATGTTTTTTCTGGAGAGAAGTGGCTTCTTTGCTGCCCTCCTTGAGACCAGGCCTTGCTCCAAGAGTCTCCGCCTCACAGTGCGTGCAGATGCACTCACACCTGCCTGCTGCCATTCCTGAGCAAGCTCTGCACTGCTGGTAGCCCGATCCCGCAGCTGAAACACTTTTAAGAGACGGTCCTGGCACTTGCTGGTCTTTCTTGGGCGCCCTGAAGCCTTTTTGGCAACAATGGAACCTCTCTCCTTGAAGTTCTTGATGATGCGATAGATTGTTGACTGAGGTGCAATCTTTCTAGCTGCGATACTCTTCCCTGTTAGGCCATTTTTGTGCATTGCAATGATGACTGCACGTGTTTCTTTAGAGATAACCATGGTTAACAGAAGAGAAACAATGATGCCAAGCACCAGCCTCCTTTTAAAGTGTCCAGTGGTGTCATTCTTACTTAATCATGACAGATTGATTTCCAGCCATGTCCTCATCAACACCCACACCTGTGTTAATGGAGCAATTACTGAAAAGAGGTTAGCTGGTCCTTTTAAGGCAGGGCTGCAATGATGTTGAAATGTGTTTTGGGAGATAAAGTTCATTTTCTAGCCAAATATTGACTTTGCAAGTAATTGCTGTTAAGCTGATCACTCTTTATAACATTCTGGAGTATATGCAAATTGCCATTAGAAAAAGTGAAGCAGTAGACTTTGTAAAAATTAATATTTGTGTCATTCTCAAAACTTTTGGCCATGACTGTACAAGGAACAAATACCACCTCACCATGACCAGACCACATATTACCACCACACAGTGACCAATAATACCACATACAAGGAACAAATACCACCACACCATGGCCGGACAACATATTATCACCACTTTGTGACTGAATTCTACAAAACTGATCAGTAATAAAAAAAAAAAACCCACAATACTAATATCACCATATGTGCCATTATACACAGATCTGTACTTAGTATGCAGTCTCAGTGTATAGGTTATACAGTGATCACTGGTGACATTGTACACAGGACCGCAGTATATAGTAAACAGTGTGTAGTATCAGTGTATAGGTAACACACTGACTCACCAATGATGAGGCTAGGTGAAGTCTTTCATCTTCATCCAGCACAGATTGACGTCACTTCTTCCAGCCAGGGCTCATCTCTGCAGAAAATAAGTTATCTAGAGCTCCGCTTGCAGAACACATTACTTATTTTTTTCCCCAACTTCTACACTACACCACATGAAGAAAAAAAGGCAACATAGTATCACTCTGCACAGTAACAGGACCGCCTCCCCATTTAATACAGTATACTCAAAAAATAAATACTGCATATCACTGCAGTAATAATCCCTTAATTAGCCCCTATGGTAATAATATCCCCCATCCTGGGCCTCGTGTGTCTCATTACTGGCTCCCGCCATACGTTCTCCTATCCTGCCCCATCTGTCCCAATACTGCCCCATATTCCTACCCTATGTCTCCAATCCTGCCCCATATCTTTCATTCTGCCCCCGTGTCTCTAATCATGCCCCTATATCATAGAATCATAGAATGGTAGAGTTGGAAGGGACCTCCTGGGTCATCTGGTCCAACCCCCTGCTCAAAGCAGGATTCACTAAATCATCCCAGACAGATGTCTGTCCAGCCTCTGTTTGAAGACTTCCATTGAAGGAGAACTCACCACCTCTCGTGGCACCCTGTTCCACTCATTGATCACTCTAACTTTCAAAAAGTTTTTTCTAATATCTAATCTGTGTCTCCTCCCATTCAGTTTCATCCCATTGCTTCTAGTCTTTCCTTGTGCAAATGAGAATAAAGATAATCCTTCTACAATGTGACAGCCCTTGAGATATTTGTAGACAGCTATTAAGTCTCCTCTCAGCCTTCTTTTTTGCAAGCTAAACATTCCCAAATCCTGTAATCGTTCCTCATAGGACATGGTTTGCAGACTGGACACCATTCTGGTCGCTCTTCTCTGAACTTGCTCCAGTTTGTTGATGTCTTTTTTAAAATGTGGTGCCCAAAACTGGACACAGTATTCCAGATGAGGTCTGACCAAAGAGGAGTAGAGGGCAATAATGACTTCACGTGATCTAGATTGCATGCTTCTGTTAATACATCCCAGAATTGTATTTGCCTTTTTTGCTGCTGCATCACACTGTTGACTCATGTTCAGTCTGTGATCTATTAGTATACCCAAGTCTTTTTCACATGTGCTGTTGCTTAGCCCTATTCCTCCCATTCTGTATACGCTTTTCTGTATGCCACCTTTTGCTTTGATGACTGCCCTGCACACTCCCGGCACTCTCCCGATGAGCCCCAAGAGGCAGTCACCGGAAATGGTCTTCCAACAATTTGAAGGAGTTCCCAGAGATGCTTAGCACTTGTTGGCCCTTTTGCCTTCACTCTGTGGTCCAGCTCACCCCAAACCATCTCGATTGGGTTCAGGTCTGGTGACTGTGGAGGCCAGGTCATCTGGCGTAGCACCCATCACTCTCCTTCTTGGTCAAATAGCCCATACACAGCCTGGAGGTGTGTTTGAGGTCATTGTCCTGTTAAAAAAATAAATGATGGTCCAACTAAACGTAAACCGGATGGAATAGCATGCCGCTGCAAGATGCTGTGGTAACCATGCTGCTTCAGTATGCCTTCAATTTTGAATAAATCCCCAACAGTGTCACCAGCAAAGCACCCCCACACCATCACACTTCCATGCTTCACGGTGGGAACCAGGCATGTAAGGTTGTCTTTTAACCCCTTCATGACCCAGCCTATTTTGACCTTAAAGACCTTGCCATTTTTTGCAATTCTGACCAGTGTCCATTTATGAGGTAATAACTCAGGAACGCTTCAACGGATCCTGACGACTCTGAGATTGTTTTTTCGTGACATATTGGGCTTCATGTTAGTGGTAAATTTAGGTAGATAATTTTTGCGTTTATTTGTGAAAAAATGGAAATTTGGCGAAAATTTTGAAAATTTTGTAATTTTCAAATTTTGAATTTTTATTCTGTTAAACCAGAGAGATATGTGACACAAAATAGTTAATAAATAACATTTCCCACATGTCTACTTTACATCAGCACAATTTTGGGAACAACATTTTTTTTTTGTTAGGAAGTTAAAAGGGTTAAAAGTTGACCAGCGATTTCTCATTTTTACAGCAAAATTTACAAAACCATTTTTTTTTTAGGGACCACCTCACATTTGAAGTCACTTTGAGGGGTCTATATGGCAGAAAATACCCAAAAGTGACACCATTATAAAAACTGCACCCCTCAAGCTACTCAAAACTACATTCAAGAAGATTATTAACCCTTCAGGTGCTTCACAGGAACTAAAGCAACGTGGAAGGAAAAAATGGACATTTTAATTTTTCCAACAAAAATTTTCTTTTAGCATCAATTTTTTCATTTTTACATGGGCAACAGGATAAAATAGATCCTAAAATTTGTTGGGAAATTTCTCCTGAGTAAGCAGATACCTCATATGTGGTCATAAACCACTGTATGGGCGCACAGCAGGGCTCAGAATGGAAGGAGCGCCATTTGACTTTTTGAATGGAAAATATGCTAGAATATTTAGCGGTTGCCATGTCGCACTTGGAGAGTCCCTGTGTGCCTAAACATTGGAGCTCCCCCACAAGTGACCCCATTTTGGAAACTAGACCCCCTAAGGATCTTATCTAGATGCATAGTGAGCACTTTGAACCCCCAAGTGCTTCACAAATTGATCCGTAAAAAAAAAAAGTACTTTTTTTTCACAAAAATTTTCTTTTAGCCTCAGTTTTTTCATTTTCACATGGGCAACAGTATAAATTGGATCCTAAAATTTGTTGGGCAATTTCTCCTGAGTACACAGATACCTCATATGTGGTCATAAACCACTGTTTGGGCGCACGGCAGGGCTCAGAAAGGAAGGAGCGCCATTTGACTTTTTGAATGGAAAATATGCTGGAATATTTAGCGGTTGCCATGTCGCATTTGGAGAGTCCCTGTGTACCTAAACATTGGAGCTCCCCCACAAGTGACCCCATTTTGGAAACTAGCCCCCCTAAAGATCTTATCTAGATGCATAGTGAGCACTTTGAACCCCCAGGTGCTTCACAAATTGATCCGTAAAAAAAGAAAGTACTTTTTTTTCACAAAAATTTTCTTTTAGCTTCAGTTTTTTCATTTTCACATGGGCAACAGTATAAATTGGATCCTAAAATTTGTTGGGCAATTTCTCCTGAGTACACAGATACCTCATATGTGGTCATAAACCACTGTTTGGGCGCACGGCAGGGCTCAGAAAGGAAGGAGCGCCATTTGACTTTTTGAATGGAAAATATGCTGGAATATTTAGCGGTTGCCATGTCGCATTTGGAGAGTCCCTGTGTACCTAAACATTGGAGCTCCCCCACAAGTGACCCCATTTTGGAAACTAGACCCCCTAAGGATCTTATCTAGATGCATAGTGAGCACTTTGAACCCCCAGGTGCTTCACAAATTGATCCGTAAAAAAAAGAAAGTACTTTTTTTTTTTTTTTCACAAAAATTTTCTTTTAGCCTCAGTTTTTTCATTTTCACATGGGCAACAGTATAAATTGGATCCTAAAATTTGTTGGGCAATGTCTCCTCAGTGCACAGATACCTCATATGTGGTCATAAACCACTGTTTGGGCGCACGGCAGGGCTCAGAAGGTAAGGAGCGCCATTTGACTTTTTGAATGGAAAATATGCTGGAATATTTAGCGGTTGCCATGTCGCATTTGGAGAGTCCCTGTGTGCCTAAACATTGGAGCTCCCCCACAAGTGACCCCATTTTGGAAACTAGACCCCCCAAAGAACTTATCTAGATGCACAGTGAGCACTTTGAACCCCCAGGTGCTTCACAGAAGTTTATAACGCAGAGCCGTGAAAATAAAAATCATTTTTTTTTCTCAAAAAATGATATTTTGGCCCTCTATTTTTTATTTTCACAATGGTTACAGGAGAAATTGGACCCCAAAAGTTGTTGTCCAGTTTGTCCTGAGTACGCTAGTACCCCATATGTGGGGGGGAACCACTGTTCGGGCACACATTGGGGCTCGGAAGGGAAGTAGTAACGTTTTGAAATGCCGACTTATCGCATTTATCTTTCATCCTGCCTGCCGCTTTTAATTAAGAAAAAAAAACAACTTTCTCTTTACCTTACCGCACTCCTGCGGCGAGCGATCTTCCCTGGATGCTGAAAGCACGCACTCACCGGCGAATGACAATGACGTCAGACTCCAGCGACGTGTGCGCTGACATCAGTTGCTAGCCTCCGATTGGCTGTCGGCTTTAACTATTGCCATGCGGGCCCAGACCTGCATGGCAATAAAGTAATTGAACCCCGAGTTGCAGGGTTCAGTTACTGCACTGGGAAAATCCTGCTGCTGGGGCCCGTTCAGCAGAAGAGACGAGGTCCGATGTGGGCCCCCTCTGCTGACTGGGCCCCATACGCCAGTCAGGGCAGTAATGCCCTGATGGCGGCCCTGGGCTTACACATACTGATGTGAAATACTGACCAAATACTCAACGTGTGAACGTGGCCTTAAACATACTGCAGACAAAACATCCTCACTCCAAAAAAAAGATGAAAAAAAAAGTATAAAGAACACCACAAAACAAGCTGAAAAACAGGTGTTTTGAACGTAACACTTTTACCGCCAATACAACAGGTTTTGGCTACTGAAAAAAAATGCTGCATGTGAATAGTCTTACTCTGAAACGCTATGGCTATCTGTGGTGTTACATAGGACTGCAGGTGACATCTACTACATTATCTGTACTCAGAGTTATCACTGTTATCTGCAGTGTTAAAAAAAAAATTAAGAGGGGATTGGGGGGCTACTCTTTGGTTACCGTCACACTCAGCGACGCAGCAGCGATCCTGACAGCGATGTGACCTGGCAGGGATCGTTGCTGCGTCGCTTTGTGGTCGCTGGTGAGATGCCAAACAGTCAGATCTTCCTAATGACGCAGCAACGATCTGCGACCCGTAGCAACCTAGTAGGGGGACGTGTTTCCTATGTGTCTCAGTGCTGAGTCGCTAGGGAGATAGTTGGTAAAAGGTGTCAAACACACTGATGCATGCTACCCAGCGGGATCTCAATGACCAAAGAAATGTCCAGGCATTTCTGACACAACCAGCGATCTCACAGCAGGGGCCTGGTCGCTGCTACGTGTCAAACAGCGAGATCGCTGCTGAGATCGCTGTTGCGTCACAAAACTTGTGACTTAGCAACGATCTCGCTAGCGATCTTGCTTAGCGTGACGGGGGCTCTTGTCTTGGGCCCCCAATCTTTTCTGACCCTAGCAACACCCCTGCATACTGCCAATAGTGGCAGACCCGTTGGTCGATATAAGGCCCCTGAATATGGGGGCCACAGTGCGAGCACTGGCTCCAGTCCCCTCCAACTGTATTCACATGAAATTCCAGCCTTGTAGACCCATATGAGGCTGCCAGTCTTGGTCAGGAGACTTGTGGTCAGTTAGCTCATATATAATAAAAGACAACGCCTTACTGCACATTTATCATAAAGTGGTGTATCTACTCCAATATTAATTATGGTGTGGACAGAAGATGACCTGCATGTCTACACACTGAAAAAGGAGTGCAATACGCAAACTTGTATCTATTTACTTTAGAACTGCATTGTCCACTGAGATCGTAGCACAAACCATTAATTTGGTGCATTTTAGCCAGTTTAGAAAACTGTTGATAGAGAGGTGAAACAGAGGTCAAAGTGCATAATCAAGGTGGAACATAGCATGGACATCAGCTTTCAGGTGCAATTGGCATAGTAAATCTGCCCCAATATGTAGAGTGGGGAACCAGTTAAATGTTCTCTAAGAGGACTAAAATCAACACCAAAAAAGTTAACTATATGACAAATTAAATCAAAGCATAATTTTATTTCATCACAGTAAAAAAAACATAACATTCCCACACTTCTTTTCATGTATACAAAAAAGTTCTGCCCTGTACTTTTCATACGGCAGCTTTCAGAATACAGACTGCACGCGTCATTCCATAGGTCTGCTAGGCCTCACGAGGTGGGTGAGATTTGAAAATCCATGTTCAGTATGGCTGTATAATCCTTAGCAGAGATGATTAATTGATTTGAAAGACCCTGTGACCCACCTCTTTCCAGCTTTATAGGTCTGGCCTGATGTCTTCATTGTGTATTGATACATGCATGCCGTCGAAAACCCGGCCTATCAGAATATGTGCTAGGGACGCATCTAGGAGATATTTTACAAGGCACTATTCACTCATCCTTCATCCTTAGTGAAAGTCAATGTTATTGTTAACAGTTTTTTCTCATGTGGATTTGGAGCAGATTCTGCTAGAACATCCACATTAAAGGGGTTCTCAGAGAAAATGTAATAGAATGCACATTTAATTACTTTTTTTTTTTTAAATCCTTTATTTTTTTTTGCAAAAAGGCATGCTTTAACTACAGCACTCTATCAGAATCTTAAAGATGGCAACTACCATATATCATTGTACAGCTAGTCCTAGATTTCAGAGGACACCTTACAGTAGAACAGGCTGTGTGAAGAACAGAATGAAGACACACAAACTGGCAGGCTGACAGATGAATGTTCAGTCTGGTAAAGAAAAGGATTCATCTTCTTAGTCTCCTCCGCTCAGCATCCTCATGTTGACTGAACAGAGGAATGTGCCTTCAGGATGCCAGACTAGATGAAGTGACCGGTCTCGAGCACATGTTCTTCATGCAACCAGGCCTACTATATATAGATAGCATATGGTAACCAAAGCAGATAGGATAATTATTAGCTCATTTGGATGCAATAAATTTTATATAAAACATAACCTTTACTAATATAAAAGTGCACGTGCAACATACAAGACAAAAACATAGAAACGGTCACAAAAAAACATACACTATTGCACAGTACCCGATCAATCTGTAAATCACAGGTAAATGAAAGAACAGAAACCCAATAATATGATCAATATATAGAAACAACTCACATTAAGAGACCATAAATAAGATCATATATGGGAAAGGGTAATGCTGTGCTCTGTGGTGGCTACTTGGTATAAGTAAGATAACAGTTTGTTCTCAGCATTTTTAAGTGAAGACATTAATCACTGTTGGCCTGTACATTGCGCATAGATGGGGTCAAATAAACATCAAAAAGTACCCTCATATATCTCAAAGCGTTCTCAGCCACATATACAGGGTTGGACATAATAATGGAAACACCTGGAAATATCAACAAAAGTTAGTTTAATATGGTGTAGGTCCACCTTTTGCGGCGATTACAGCCTCAATTCTCCGAGGTATGGATTCATACAAGGTGTGAATTGTTTCCAAAGGAATTTTCGCCCATTCTTCAGTTAAAACACCCTCCAGTTCTTTGAGCGACGATGGCGGCGGAAATCTACGTCTAACTTGAATCTCTAAAATCGAACATAAATGCTCAATAATGTTGAGGTCTGGGGATTGTGGGGTCCAGATGAGATGCTCAACTTCATTAGAATGTTCCTCGTGCCATGCTTTAACGATTCTAACTGTATGAATTGGTACATTATCATCCTGAAAGATGGCGTTCCCCTCCGGGAACAGTGATTGAACCATAGGATGCACTTGGTCGCCCAAAATGCCTAAATAATCGCGGCTGTTAATTCTTCCATGAAGGGATATCATTGCCCCGGCAGGTCTCCACGAAATAGCACCCCAGATCATCACAGAACCTCCGCCATGTTTACGGTTGGGAGAAGGCAGTCTGGATGGAATGCTTCTTTCGGCTGTCTCCAAACGTACACGCGGCCAGAGGTCGGAAATAGGGTAAACGATGATTCGTCTGAGAATATCATGTTTCCACTGCGCGAGGGACCAATTCTGGAGGGTTCTACACCACTCTAAACACTTGGAAACATTTGTCATTGAGAGCAGCGGTTTTCGAATTGCAGCTCTTCCGTGTAATCCAGATTTGGTCACCTCCCGACGAACAGTTTTCGTGGAAACTGGGTTCTGTAGGTGTTCATTGAGCTCAGCAGTGATTTTCGGAGCTGTGGTCTTGCGATCCTCTCTCACAATTCGCTTTAGAGTCAGACGGTCTCTCTCAGTCAACTTCGACTTTTGGCCGGACCTGTGCTTTGCTGCGGACGTTTTTCCTTCTCTTTCAAACGCAGTCATTACTTTGGAGACAGTACCTCTTGACACGCCAAGCATTCGGGCACTTTCGGTTACACTAGCGCCTGCCATACCAGCACCAACAATTTGGCCTCTTTGAAAATCCGAGAGGTCTGCAATTGGTATCAGGTTCTCATCAATGTTCTTACAATTATGCAAAACAAACAGTTAATTTACATACACATCACATAACACAAATAATCAACTACAAAACATTACCATATGTCACTTTTTGCATGTTTATAACATGTTCGAAGATTATGATGCCAAAACGTTAGGCGTTTCCATTATTTTGTCCAACCCCTGTACACATCTTAATGATAAACCAACCTTCATTCAGTGGTGGCAAGTAAATATAAGTTCAGTAACTGTTTGCCTATGCATTGTGCATTTGGATCATATAAATGTCAATCACTGTTTGCCTATGCATTGTGCATGAATAAGGTCCCTTATTTGACACAGAGCACCCTCATGAATCTCAAGACGCAAATACAGAAATCTGTATACCCGCAAAAATCAAGTCAGCCACCAAGTTCTGGCAACAAAATAGAAGGGGTTGTCATACTCGGCAGTATCAGGCATATATATGCTCAATCTCACTAATACTGCTGGCTGTGAATAAAGCAACCCTTACAATAAATGGCAACTAGATAAGGTATTGATATGGAACAGTCTCACCGGTATATTGGCATTATGGACCCCAAATAAGAATAGGCCTCCCTTTTCTCCCATATATGATCTTATTTAAGGTCTCTTAATGTGAGTTGTTTCTATATATTGATCATATTATTGGGTTTCTGTTCTTTCATTTACCTGTGATTTACAGATTGATCGGGTACTGTGCAATAGTATGTTCTTATGGGCCACTTTCTATGTTTTTATCTTGTATGTTGCACATGCACTTTTATAATATATTTGTAAAGGTTATGTTTTATATAAAATTTATTGCATCCAAATGAGCCAATAACAGGCCTACTGTATGTCCTCTGACATCTAGGACGGGCTGCACAACGATAAAGACTGCAGCGGCCATCATTGAAATGCTGACAGTCCACTAGATAACATAATTTTTTGCCATTTTGAAAAATGTTTAAAATTTAAAATTTGTATTTCATTTATTGAAGAACCCTATTCAAAAAGCATTTAGAATAAGCTTCCAATTCAATGGGAACACACTTTCCATGTTCATGATTTTTCTGCTTGGGGGAAAAAAAAAAAAAAAACACACCTGCATGTGAACATTCCCATACAGCTCCCCACCGCTAACATCCCCATTCTGTCACTGAGTAAGTACACTATAGTCATCAGGTCTAAGATCTATGTTAAATGTATGCACTATTGCAAAATCTTGGAACAGTCCACATAATAGTGAAGGTAAAAAAAAACAAACAAAACTGGTTTGGAATGGTCTCATGCGTTCCTGCATAATAAAGCCATAGAATATATATATCGGAATGTAAGGAGTCATAAAATGAAATGTTCTCAGTTCTTAAAGAGTAACTATTGAAATTTTATTTCATAAATCAATAGTCAATATGAATACAAGAAACTTTGTAATAGATCTCATCTGCTTCTAGATTTATCTTTTCATTCTCAAAATTCTCCACTCATGGGTAAAACCTGTATTCAATGAGCACAAGATTTTTCAATTACTGATATAGGAGATGGCAGTTGGTGCTCAAAGTCCTATGGAGAACAGTTTCAGAATGTCTCACTGCCTTTAGCTCCTCCTACCTTAATAAAATTTCCTAAGCACCAATCATTATCTCAGTTTTATGAAAGACTTCACAGACTACACATTTTACCAAGGAATTGAGAATGAAAGATTAAACCAGGAGGAGAAAGAAGCAGTTTTGTCTTATATACTAAAATGTTACTCAATTTCATGCGTATTGAGTTATTAAATAAAATTCAAAAAATTAGTTACTCTTTAGGAGCTTAAAGAGACTGTCAGGACCATTATAGTCTAGCTAGCCCTCTTATGAATTAAGAAAAGAGCTTTTAAATGTGTTAAAGGGAATCTGACAGATATTTCACCCCAATCTACATGCACGTTTCATATGGCCAGTGCATTGATTTACTGAGAAATCAGCGTTATGCTAATGAGGCTGTGGATCTGAAGCATGTGTCACTCAAGCTCTATTCCCTGCCCAGTGGCACCACGACCTCCTATGACTGACAGCCTGCATTTTGTGTAACTTCAAAGAAGCTGTCAGTCAAGTAGGACACCACACTGGGCATGGAGTAGAGCTGGAGTGCCAGAGGCTATTTATATATTATATATATATATATATATATTATATATATATATATATATATATTATATATATATATATTATATATATATACACACACATATATATATATATATATACACACATACAGTTCATTTGCATAACAAATGCTCATTTCTCAGTAATGGACTGAACATGTAAAGGTATTGCTGGACTGGGATTTGAAAGAACTACATGTGCATGTAAATAGTTTGGTGATGTGGAATTAAAATCTTGCTGATATTCCTTTTAAATATAAGATAAATTTCTGCCTCTGGGCACCATTTCATATATTACTAACGAGCCTGCGCAGTATACAGGGCAGCTGTACATTGCAAAGAAAGGGTTTACCCAGTGCTAATCTGTGCCTTAATACAAGAGCCACAGCAAAGAAACCCATTCTAAATGTCACTTACATTGCACAGGTGACAGTGGGTAAGGCATTGTATGGAGTGTGCACCCCTTCAAATGTTTATATGACGCAGTGTCAGCTCTGAAACATGCCAGGATTTTGGGCTTCCAAGAAAAAAAAAATAAAGCCAATTCTTATTGAGGGAAAAAAAAATCTATAGAAAATCTCAGAATCCCTTCACTGTAATAAATCATATCAATATCTTTAACCTCAACACCCATCTGAATGATCTGCCAATCACAAGATTCCACCTGAACCCAATAGTACACTATGTTGATTGGGCACCAGATTTTTTCTAAGCCATAATAAAGGTACATGTTTAAGCAAGTTCTGTTCATTTTTGTAGCCAACATTTGTTAAGGATTTTTCTCAATTTTTATTTAAAAAAAGTAATAAAGAGAATATTCCCATCCAAATGTACAAGAAAGATACTAGAGCTAGTAACTTCTTTTGTTTAATCTCGGTTCTGGAAAGTCTTTTAATACAGCTGTCCACAAGGAACGCTTACTTACAAGCCGATAGTCAAAGTACTTTAAGACATAGGTCATCATGGGCAACATGTGTGAATGAGTAGATGATGCACAGAGTATCTTTGAGATGCTTAATTGTTTTGATGTGGAACCCATATCAAGCCTCAGTGTTCCGATCGCAGCTTTCCCTTGATGAATGGAATTGGTATTTACACGAGGTTTGTGAACATTTGCATTGTGTGCCAATGCTGCAAGCTTAACGCGAGCCTTTAATGCATTCAATTTGAAATGAACCTTTTTGGAACGGTATTTTGATAAAAAATGGTGATACACCTCCATTTCTCCTGTATGCAAAAACTGGGAGAGATGAAGGAGGTCTTTTAAGACTTTGGGATTCATCACCACATCATACAATGCAAGATATGCTTGGGAGTTTTCTTTAATCCAGGGTCGACGAAGACGTTCAAGTCTTGTTAACCGTCTATGCGCGCAGGCATGAAACATATCGCCATGATCCCATAAATGTCGGTCAGTCACATGCATAAGCAATGATTGCCACAGTTCACGAAGCAACTCGGTATTTCCCTTGCTGGTACTGGAGCACCACCACAAGTGTTTTTTTATGCTAGGAATCCATTCTGCTATGACAGAACAGTTTTCCTTCTTGCTTGCTGCTCGAAGACGTTTTTCAATGCTTTTTGTATAGTGCCAAGCATCATACTCATGTGGGATCCTATAGTTGCGCTCACAAGTTCTTTTTATATTTGGCTGATAGTCTGTAGCTATAGTTGCTACATCAAACTGGTCCCGTAAAATTCTGTTTAAGCACCTTACAAAAGCTTTTCTTTTCAAAGCTGCACAGGAGTTCGCTTTGGTTCCCTCAATAAATTCAAAGTCAACAATTCTCTTAGTCGCAACATCAAGGAAAGTGTATATGCCATACTTTCCACCATCACCATAAGTAGTGCATTGACCACTACCTACAAGACATAGTCGAGTACCTAAAGAAGCATCATTAAGTCTCATACGTTCTTGCTTCCAGTGGATGTCCACTGTCGGAATGAGATATTTCTGTTGACACAAGTCATATAAACTGTGTGTTAAGAACTGTAATCCCAATAATCGGCACATCTCCTGCACTTTGTGAAAATGTGATCCACTAAATAAGATGGCAGCTGAGGTCAAGACATTTCCAAGAGCAACTTCCCCTCTGGTAGGCTGACTGTGCCACAGATGAAAAGAGTGTCCTTTATGGCACTGAGCCGCAACCGACAAGTAAGAGCCCAAAACATGTTTCTGAGTACGAAAAATGGGAGCATTACAGTCTCCAATCCTACATCTAACCCTTTCAAACAGAACATCAAGGCATGACTCAAATACAATAAATTTGCGTTCATTTACACAGTTCTCATCTGCATTTTCCTGACGCATACATCTGACTCGGTCTGAAAACAAAGTGGAGTTAGAGACGTTCACCACCACTGCTTCTTTTTCCCGAGTTGGTTGTTGTATTTTTAACTCATAAATCATAGAATTGCCTTTGGTGGTTACGTGGGAGCTAGCATTCATAGCTCGTGGAGAATTTGTGGCAGGAAGTCGAGACGCATGGTACATATGGTCATGCTCTATCTTCCAAGGCTGCCCTCCAATATTGAACTCAAACTCTGGCCATTGCGCACCTTTGTCCTCGGTGTTGGTATATGGATCTGTCTGTGTGATGGCATCCACCATGAAAGGAACTTGTTGTACAGCAGTAGTGTCTTGTTCAGCAGGCAAGGTAACTGGTGGACTGAAAATTGACGGTACTGCATCTTGTCTCAGGGCTCGTCTCTTACTGTGCCCTGGAGCATAGGATTCTATTGGAAAGTGGTCTGAACAAATCCGAAAAGAACTATTATTCTTTTTATAAAAGATGCTCTCGGACAAAGCATCAATATTTCCAAAGTACTGATGGTTACACTTCTCAATACTTCTGAGCCACAGCCTTATTCTAGAAAGACTAGATGGAAACGAATGCATTATGATCCCGTCATCATTGCAATTCTTCTTGGTAGTCTTATGAATACAGCCATTGACTATACAAGACGGCATGACTGAATCTGATGGGAAAAAAAAAAAAAAAAAAGTTATAACTGACCAACAAAGATTATACAAATAAAGGAGCAAGTTTGTACATTTGAACAACTTCTGGAAAAAAATAATTGGCCCTAACACTTTTCTTCTCTGGCTTTTTTCATTTCAGCAGTTGGGGTATATCCATCAAGTCTGAAAGGGACTATCAGCACAGAATGACTGTTCAAGACAAGTACAGGCTCTTGGTGCACCATGGCGTGGCCAAACATTTAAACACAGTGTATCCCATTTTCTGGCTCTATGAAGCCAGAGCTGTCAAAAAAGAGGGCGGAGTGGACATGGAGGGAAAACAAGCAGTGTGGGACAGTGTAGTTAAATGACTGTCCCTGTCATGAAGCACAGAGCTCATGTACTTTGTCAGCACAGGATGACTATTCAAATAGTCCCTTTAAAGGGAACCTGTCATGTCGGTGGGTTAATCTGCCACCAGCTTTCAGTCACACAGAAGTGCCCAGAGCAATTAGTCACTGATCCCAGCAAGGAGTGTCGGCTCTAATGGTGCCTCAGCATTGACAGTTAGGCTGTACTAATGCACTGCAGGACCAGCTGTCAGTCAGTGCAAGGTGCGTGTGATTACAGCCTCCATTCTGAGTGCTGTGAGTGGTGACTATAAATAATCTGGGCACTGCCTGCATGGCTTAAAACTGGCAGCTACTGGGAGAAATAATCACAACATGAGATTTCAAATTTTCAGATATCTACCATTGGTCAGCATTAGGGATGAGTGAATAGCTTCGGATAAGTCCTTATCCGAATAGCTGCATTGGAACCCGAATACTTGGAGTATTCCTGATAATCAGCTGTTTGGCACCTCAGCTGCATGTGTCGCAGCTGTGTGAGTCACAACACATGCAAGGAAAGCCTGTTTGTTGGGCTCTCCAAGCATGTGTTGTGACTGTCACACATGCAGCTGCAGCACCGAACAGCTGATCAGAGCACTCCAGGTATATGGGTTCCCAATGCAGCTATCCAGTAAGTGCTATAACTATTTGGATAAGGACTATTCACTCATCCCTAGTCAGCATATGTGATGTTTCATGCTAGACAGCCAAGATATTTACAGGAACTGGAGGATTTTGCCAACAGTGGGCAGCTTTACCATCTGAGAAAATAAAGAACCTCATCCACAACTACCACAAAAGACTTCAAGCTGTCATTGATGTTCAAGGGAGCAATATATGGCAGGGGTCGACAAAGTTGTTCAGAATCTAGGAGCCAGCCAAAAAATTTAGGAGCCAGAATTTTTTCTTCATTTCATCATCATCGCCTCACCATTATCATCATTGCCTCATCATCATAGCCTGCCCATCATCATCAATGTCTCCCCATCATCATCAATGCCTCCCCATCATCATCAATGCCTCCCCCCCACCACCATCACACATGCAGCACACAAGCACTCTCTCACATACACACACACACACTGATGCACACAGACACACACACACCACATCTCACCTGTCCGGCGTCCGCGCTCTCTGCCACAGCCGGCCGCTGAATGATGACGTCATTCAGCGGCGCTGCTGTGAGAGGAAGCGCCGGCGCCCCCTGGAGCCCGGAGCTGCGGCAGTGGAGGCACGGGAGAGGTAAGTATTGTGCCAGCTGCTGCCGGGGCCTTCAGCAGGCGGGGGCGGCGCTGACACCGCTCTCCTCCGCTAACGGGCGCCGGGGTGCCCGACGGCGAGTGGGCCCCCCCGCCTGCTCAGGGCCTCGACAAACCCGGGCGCCAGGCATGATTTTCTAGGCGCCAATGGCGCCCGGGTTTGTCGAACCCTGATATACGGTATTAAGAAATGGGGTATATGAACTTTTTATCAGGGTCATTTGGATGTTTTGGGTTGTCATTATGATTTATAAGGCGAAAACACAGTAGTTTGACAATAAATGGCTTCACCCAACCACTAACCATGAGTGGAGAAAAAGTTTTGGTGTTATCATTCATATATTCTGAAAAAAGGGCAAGAAAGCAAAAATTCTGCCGGGGTATAAAACTTTTGAGCACAACTGTATATCCTGATGATGGCTAGTGTAGGATCAGTGTGCAGATCCCTGAAGACAATTGAAAATTAGATAATGGAAACTGTCTGAAAACTGGTATTACACTTACCGGTAATTATATTTCCAGGAGTCCATCCTGACAGCATTATGGAGGACGCCCTCCTCCTCCTTGCAGGGACAGGAAAAAACACACAAGAGGTTAAAAGGCCCGCTCCTCCCCCTCTACCTCAGTGATTAACAAGTACCACACATGGCTCATGAAATAACACTTTAATGATATCATCATATTACATCATATGAAAACATCAAACAAGGGGGGGAAATACCCATGCTGTCAGGATGGACTCCTGGAAATATAATTACCGGTAAGTGTAATACCAGTTTCCCAGGACGTCATCCTGACAGCATTATGGAGAGTACCAAAGAACCTCCTCAGGGTGGGATAACTGCCTGTAGAACCTTCCTTCCAAAGGCAGTATGTTGACCTGACATTACATCTAATCTGTAGTGTCTACAAAATGTATTAAATCTAGCCCAAGTTGCGGCCCTGCAAATTTGGTCTACCGAGGCACCTGCTCTCTCGGCCCAAGACGCTGAAATTGCTCTAGTAGAGTGAGCTCTCAGACCTTCCGGGGGACTAGAACCGTTTGCCTGATAGGCGTCTGAGATGACCTTAATTATCCATTTGGCTATCGAAGCCTTAGAGGCTTTTTTACCTTTGTTTTTACCTCCAAACAAAATAAAGAGGTTGGAGTCTAATCTCCAATTTTTGGTGGCTTCCAAATAGTCCAAAACTGCCTGTCTAACATCAAGTGAATGAAGAATTTGCTCCTTCTCATTAGAAGGTTTGTCACAGAAAGACGGTAAAATAATTTCCTGATTAATATTATCTTTGGACACCACCTTCGGTAAGAAGGCTGGGTCTAATTTTAAGATTATACAATCATCTCTGATCTGCAGATATGGGTAATTTATTGATAGGGCCTGAATTTCCCCTATCCTTTTGGCCGTAGTAATGGCTACCAAAAAGGCCGCTCGCCAAGTACAAAATGAAATAGGCATATCTTGGTTAGGAGCATAAGATCCCTTACATAATGCTCTAAGCACTAAATTTAAATCCCAGAGGGGAGTTAACTGTCTGATTGTGGGGCGTAACCTCTGAGTAGCTTTTACAAATCTTACAATCCAAGGGTGAGATGCCAAAGGAAAGTCAAGAAAAGAACTAAGTGCCGCAATCTGCACCTTAAGCGTACTTGGTTTTAGCCCTTTGTTAAAACCCGCCTGTAAGAAATCTAGGATCTTTGGTATGTTAGGGGAACCCTCCAAAATACTAGATCTGCCGCCCTCCAGACAGAACCTCTTCCAGATCTTTAGGTAGATGGCCGAAGTAACTGGCTTTCTACTGGCCTGAATAGTGGATATAACCTGATCTGAGAGGCCTTTTGCTTTTAAGATGTCCCTTTCAGGATCCACGCCGAGAGGTGTAGAGATTCTGGGTTCGGATGGTATACTGGGCCCTGGTGAATCACATTCTTCTCAGTGGTAGCTCGATCGGGTTTCCCTCCCTCATCCTCCCTAGGAGGGGAAACCAGCTTCTCTTTGGCCAAAACGGAACTACCAGGATTACTCTTGCCCGGTCTTCTCTGATTTTCCTGAGGACTGCCGGAATGAGTGCTAGTGGTGGAAAGGCATATGAGAGAGGTTCTTTCCAAACTTGGCTGAACGCATCTATCCCTTCCGGGAAATCTAGCGGGTCTAGAGAATAGAATCTGGGAACCTTCGAATTTTTTCTTCTTGCGAAAAGGTCTATATTTGGAGTCCCCCAACAGTGACATAGTTCCTGAAAAATGTCTTCGTTGAGCTCCCACTCTGTTGGACAAACTTCCTGCCGGCTTAAATAATCTGCCAGATTGTTGTG
Organism: Oophaga sylvatica; assembly: GCA_033576555.1. Lineage (NCBI taxonomy): Eukaryota > Metazoa > Chordata > Amphibia > Anura > Dendrobatidae > Oophaga > Oophaga sylvatica. The sequence goes on from JARQOD010000001.1 coordinate 842,713,864, forward strand.
GGCTCCTTCTAGATGTACCGCTGATACTGAAAGAATTGTATTTTCTGCCCAGGAAAATATCTTGTTCGCCAGATTTTGAAGTTGAAGGTGTCTGGGACCTCCCTGATGCTTTAAGAATGAAACCGTTGTGACATTGTCGGACAAGATTCTGACATGTCTTCCGGCCAATACCTTCTCGTTTCGTCTTAGAGTCTCCCAAACTGCCAGTAGTTCTCGGAAATTGGAAGATCTTCTTCTGACATAATCGGGCCACTTGCCCTGAAAAAAATTTTCTAAGTGGCCACCCCAACCCCACTCGCTGGCGTCTGTGGTAACCACTACGCAGGGAGAGGTGGTCCATAAACAACCTATTTGGAGGTTTGCAGGCTGCATCCACCATAGTAACGATTTCTTCACTGATACTGAGATTGGCATTTTCTTGTCTAGAGACATATGATTTCGGTCCCATGTTGAAAGAATTTGTCTCTGCAGAGGTCTGGAATGGAATTGCGCCCATCTGACACACTGGATACAGGCTGTCATCAAGCCGAGAACCTTCATAGCATCTCTTATGGAGGTTCGCCGCTTCCAAAGTCCTTTGACCTTGGATATTACTTCTCCTTGTTTTCCTTTGGGTAATACAGATATTCTTCTTTTGGAGTCCAATAGAACTCCCAAAAAAATCTTCCTGTATTCTGGAATCAGGTCCGACTTCTCCCAATTGATTACCCATCCTAGAGATTCTAGGACTGCAATAGTTCTGTTTCTCTGGGTTTTTAAAACTTCTTTTGAATCTGCAATCAAAAGGAAGTCGTCTAGATATGGGATAATTATTATCCCCTGACTTCTCAGATAGGCCACTACCTCTGCTACCAGCTTTGTAAAAATACGGGGGGCTGAAGCTAGCCCAAAAGGAAGGCCTCTGAACTGGAAGTGTTCGGTCTGGGACGGCAGTTTCACTGCAAATCTTAGAACCCTCTGAGAAGAAGGGTGAATGGGAATCTGAAAATAGGCGTTTTTTAAATCGAGTGTACACATGACTGCCCCTTTGTCTATTAGCTGGGTTGCTGAGCGAATGGATTCCATTCGAAATCTTTTGTATTTGACAGATGAGTTTAGGGGTTTTAGATTTATAATGGTCCGGGTTCCCCCTGACGGCTTTGGGATAGAAAATAGGGAAGAGTAGTGGCCCCTTCCTATTTCTTCTAGAGGGACCGGAACTATGACTTTTGAGCGTAACATATCCTGGATGTCCACCCACATGGGAGAGTCCAGCTGCACTACTGTTGGAGAAATATATCTTTCGGGGGTGGAAATAAATGCTCTATTTTGTACCCTTCTGATATGGTTCTGAGAACCCACTGGTTTACAGTAACCTGTGCCCAGGCTTCTGAAAAATATCTGAGCCTTCCCCCGATAACCCTGGCGTCATTGTCTTTTGGACCTAGAGGATGAAGCGAAGGACGTTTTCCCTGAGTTCTGACTATAGGGAGCCTTATACGTTCTTCTATAGGACCTGTTCTGACTCCTGAAGTCAGGTTGACGTCTAGGGGGAAAACCTCTATGAAAGGGCTGAGGCTGTTTTGGTTTCTCTTCAGGAAACCTATTCTTTTTGTCGGAGGCGGATTCTAGGAACTCGACTAACGCCGGACCAAAAACCTTTGAGCCTGAAAAAGGAATAGAACATAATCTAGTTTTAGATGCATTATCCCCCGACCAAGATCGTAGCCAAATAGCTCTTCTAGCCACATTAGATAGAGAACTATTTCTTGCAGCAAATCTTACAGATTCCGCAGAAGAATCTGCAAGATAAGCCGTAGCAGATTTTATCAAAGGTAAAGAGGCTAGAATATCTGCTCTAGGCGTCTTATTGGAAAGATGATCTTCCAATTGATCTATCCAGAGGGCCATAGATCTAGCTACCGACGTAGCTGCTATATTGGTTTTAATAAGGGCTGATGAGGATTCCCATGCCCTCTTTAACATAATGTCCGCTCTTCTATCCATAGGGTCCCGAAGGCTAGAAGAGTCTTCAAAAGGAATGGATGTCTTTTTGGCTACTCTCGCCACTGGGACATCAATCTTAGGAGTATCCTCCCATAAACTTATATCCTCTGGATCAAAAGGTAGACGTCCTTTGAAGTCCTTGTTCAGAACAAGTCTCCGTTCCGCATCCTTCCATTCATCTAAAATCATAGTGCGGATGTGATCGCTAACCGGAAACACTCTTTTCCTCTGAAAAGTGAGACCTCCAAACATTAAGTCCTGTCTGGACTGCGGTTTCGGAGTTTCTTCAATCTGCATGGTATCTCTCACAGCTTTCACAAGGTCATCCGTGTCCTCAAGCTGAAATAAATATTTCCTATTTTGATCCTGAAAATCCTGAAGAAGTTCACCCTCTTCACCGGGATCCTCTGCCATCTGCACAGGTTGATCCATAGAACTCCCATCAGATTCCTCTAGATCCGTCTCCCATCTTACTCGCTTTCTTGGACTAGACTGACGTTGTTTGGACATATCAGCTATAGAGGCCTGCACCTCTTCACGAATTAATGCTCTCATTTCATCCCGAAGCGACGTTTGTTCACTTTCCAAGATCTTGGAAGTACATGGCTTGCAGAGAGCTTTCTTATAAGAACTTGCTAATTTCACATGACATACTGGGCATCTATTAGACTTTGAAACAGATTTGCCCGACTTTTCCACAGTAGATTGGGGAGTTGCTGATCCCTTCTCCTAAAATTTAAGATTAGGGATAATCAGTGCTTAAGTTTCCCAGACCTCATCAGATAACAAGTCTGGGTAACCACAGGGATTGTAGCGCCACCGCGCTCTTACCCCTCCTTCGACTGCTCCTTCCTCCATGGTTGCACAGCAGGATAGACTTCACCCCTCAAGAGAAGGATACCGCTTGTCTGGTGGCAATAGACTGTCTCAGCTGCTTTCAAAAACCCGCCCGGACAAATGACCCGGAAGTAGATTTTAATACCTTTGCGTTCCACGTGGAACGCACCTCTGCTGAGCCCCAGCTTCCTGCTCATCTCCCGCCCGGAAGTGCCTTACCTCCTGCGAGAGAGCGCGTACCAGCGCGCTTGTCCATTCCAGGAGTCGAGAGCCCCCCACCGGGAGGAACGACTCTAACCCAGGCGCCGTCCGCTGCCTGGTCTCTACGGCTGAGGGACTCCCCACTAGGAAGTTTCGAGCCCGGGCTGCTCCCCAAGGATCGGTGCCGACCTCGCCGTCCCATCTCCCAGCCCTCCGTAAGTAGCGCCGACGCGCTCTGCCTCCTGTGTGTCCCTCCATGCAGGGACAGGAAAACACTGAGGTAGAGGGGGAGGAGCGGGCCTTTTAACCTCTTGTGTGTTTTTTTTCCTGTCCCTGCAAGGAGGAGGAGGGCGTCCTCCATAATGCTGTCAGGATGACGTCCTGGGAAAATGGGTATGCCAATCTTAGACACGTGTCATAATATCTGCTAGATGAAGATGGAGAGTGATAGAGAACAAATCTTCTGGAGATGAATGCAAGTCACAGCTCTGGTACCTCACCCCATCATGATTTTTTTGGCATTTGTTGTGAGTGTATCATAAAAGTTCAAGATTGAACTACTCCTTTAACTGTGACGTCTGGTATCTAAACTAATTTAAACACTTTTCTTTTAAAAAAGACTACAAACATAAAATGGAGTAAAGGGTATGCCACACTAAACAAGAACGCTAACGAGATCGCTAAAAAACGTCACTATTTAGCGATCTCGTTAGTGACGTTATTGTGTGTGGCATGTAGCAACGATGTGGCCCCTGCTGTGATCTCGCTGATCGTTCACTAGAGTTCTGGACCGTATTTTGATCGTTGGCGTCCCGCTGTTGAGCTTATATCGCTGTGTCTGGCACCTTTTGTGAACGATGTGCGCTGTTTTTTACATCGCAATGACCGCCAAAGTCGTTAAGGAGATCGCTAACCGCTTATGCGTCGTTAACGAGATCGTCCAGTTTGGCAGCTACTAGCGACATTAAAACGATCACAAAAACGATCGCATTAGTATGCGTCGTTATCGTGATCGTTAGCGGGAACGTTTAGTGTGGCAGTACCTTAAGTGTTCGCTCTCCCCAGGTACAGGACTTGTTATTCACCACTAATCCGGTCTCAAGGTTTTGGCTGCAGTGAGGTCATGTCAACGGTGTGTCAACCAATTTGCTTGGCAGATTGTGCTATGTACATTGGCTGTAACAGTGATGTGAGTAGTCAGCATAATTTCACCACTGCAGCCAATATATAGGGTAGAGTGCAGGTGCTGAGCATAGGGAGGGCAAGAACCTGCTCAGTTAAAATCATTTGGGGTCCACTTAAAGTGGAAAACCTTTTCAATTGTGTAGCGTTCCGGGATGAGGACAAAATTATAGGGGTCGAGTCTGGTGTGTAGAAAGTTCCTGAAAGTGTTGCTGCCAGTCACTGGCCTCAGCAGATAAGCTTGGCCATTAATCCAAGAAAGAAAATTCGTTAGGAGGCAGATCAAGACCAGTGACTCCCAGGGGCCCTGAGCAGGTGGGGGGGCCCACTCACAGTCAGGGACACTGGCATGCTATGGGGGCCCGATGCCAGTACCAGGGGCCGGTGCCTCGAGCAGAGCAGCAGCCAGTGAGGAGAGGTTTTTCATTTTTTTATGTTTGGCGCAATATATGGAGACCATCATAAGGGGCCCATCATACACTGGAGTATCATATATGGGGCCCATCATACACTGGAGCATCATATATGGGGCCCATCATACACTGGAACATTACATGGGCCTATCATACACTGGAGCATCATATATAGGTCCATTATATATGAAGCATTATATGGGGCCCATCATGCACTGAAGCACCATAAATGGGGCCCATCATATACTGGAGCATCATATGGGGCCCATTATATATGGAGCATCATTTGGGGCCTATTATATATGTAGCATCTAAGAGAGTCCATTATACACTGCTCAAAAAAAAAATAAAGGGAACACTCAAATAACACATCCTAGATCTAAATTAATGAAATATTCTCATTGAATACTTTGTTGTGTACAAAGTTGTATGTGCTGTCAACATAATCACACAAAAATCATCAATGGAAATCAGATTTTTGAACCAATGGAGGCCTGGGTTTGGAGAGACCCCCAAAATGAAAGTGGAAACAGGGCCAACCGCACCAGCATATGGTCTCACAAGGGGTCTGAGGATCTCATCTTGGTATCTAATGGCAGTCAGGCTACCTCTGGTCAGCACATGGAGGGCGGTGTGGCCCTGGGTTCCTCCTAATGCAGGAAAATGCCAGACCTCAGTCGCTAGAGTGTGTCAGCAGTTCCTGCAAGAAGAAGTCATTGAAGCTATGGACTGGCCTGCCCGTTCCCCAGACCTGAATCGGATTGAGCACATCCGGGACAACATGTCTCGCTCCATCCACCAACGTCACGTTGCACCACAGACTGTCCAGGAGTTGACGGATGCTTTAGTCCAGGTCTTGGAGGAGATCCCTCAGAGAACATCTGCAACCTCATCAGGAGCATGCTCAGGCGTTGTAGTGTGTTATTTGAGTGTTCCCTTTATTTTTTTGAGGAGTGTATATGGAGCATTATATGGGGCTCATTATTGTGTATGGAGCTCTATGTGGTGCCCATAATGCTGTATGAATCAATATATGGAGCTCATTATTCTGTATGGAGCACTATGTGGTGCCCATAATACTGTATGGATGACTATACTGTTTGTCTTTTGAGCTATTGTAGAATTTAAAATAGATATCAGTCATGTAATGTAAGAAGTGAAGTATTTGTCATTGTACTATACCTATACTTCTCTGCCGTATCTGTGCATCATGAATTGTGGTATGTGTTAATGGGGCCCAATTAGACTTTCGCCCATGAAAACCTGGAGCCGAGCCTGCATATGGGGGTTATGAGGCTATGTGTCCACGGGGCATAATGTCAGTGCTTTGGACGCAACGGAAACCTGGCTCCACCCAAAGCGCTGCCCAGTTATACGCGCGGTGATATCGTATCCATAGACCGGGTTATTTATGTTGCGGAGACAGAGCGTCTCCACAAGATAAATAGGCATGCTGCGATCTGGTTTGGCGGGTGTCACCCGCGTCTTTTGTACGCATAGTGGTGACGGGCTTTCTTGCGGAACATCTGGACGCTTTGGCTGTACGCAGCGGTAAATCCTGATGTAATACGCCAAGTGGAAGCACAGCCTTACAGGTGTTTCTGGGGTGTGCAGAGGCGGTTGGGGATTTCTACAACTCGCCAGACTGCTGTAAAAGAGGCATTAAAGGTGGCGGCTGCAGTTTACATCGAGAAAACTGGTGACGTGTTCCCGCTAACCGGTCTCAGAACTAGGAGGCAGGATGTGTGGTGCGGTGTGAGCGTCAACCGGAATAGAAGTGAGGGACAGACCTCACCTACTGCAGGACTGCTCGGCATAATACACACCAACTTACTGTGCGGCAGAGTGCAGGCAGCAGCCGTCCACGGTGTGCAGAGCCGCGCGAATCCCCCGCCAATCACACTCGGTGGCGGAACCCGTGTCTGCTGACTTCCGTGCTCCCCCTGGCGGCCGGGAAGTGCACTGCACAGCTGCGGATGTGCTGAGACAAGGAGAGGCGTGACCGTATTGTCACGTGATGGGGCGGCCTCCTTGAGGCGAGGGGGATTATAAAGACGGCGCAGACAATACTGCGCATGTCAGCGTTCGCACACCACGAGGCATTTTCATACCGCACATATAGACCTGGCGGTCACTCGGTCTATGCAGTGTTCCCCCACAGGCGCCTGCTTTATCTCCTATTATTCCCTATGGGGCTGGTAATAACACGTGCTGGAAATTTGGGCAAAATACAAGATGTCACTTGTGTGTCCCGATGTAGGCTGCAGATGACACGGTGACCTGTAGTTCTAGGGTGAGCGCTTTTGGACACCGCTGGAGTTGTAGTAGCGCCTGCTGTGACGGATGGCAGCGGTTCTCCAGCTGTGGCTATAGGTGGGGGGCAGGAGCCAGACTTCTCCGGCGGGGGCGACGCTATGAGGGTGGTACGCGGTATATAGTCCGCGCCATTACAGCACAGCTAATCCTGTCCGCTCTTTTTCCCCCTCCGAACCTCCATCATGTCTCCAGAGCCAATACTGGGCTCATTAGTGTCTGGCCTCACTGCTGCCCATTACTACAGCACAGCTAATCCTGTCCCTCTTTGTTCCCCCTCCGAACCTCCATCATGGCTCCAGAGCCAATACTGGGCTCATTAGTGTCTGGCCTCACTGCTGCCCATTACTACAGCACAGCTAATCCTGTCCGTTCTTTGTTCCCTGTCAGAACCTCCATCATGGCTCCAGAGCCAATACTGCGCTCATTAGTGTCTGGCCTCACTGCTGCCCATTACTACAGCACAGCTGATTCTGTCCGCCCTTTGTTCCCCCTCAGAAACTCCATCATGACTCCAGAGCCAATACTGCGCTCATTAGTGTCTGGCCTCACTGCTGCCCATTACTACAGCACAGCTGATCCTGTCCGCCCTTTGTTCCTGTCAAACCTCCATCATGGCTCCAGAGCCAATACTGCGCTCATTAGTGTCTGGCCTCACTGCTGCCCATTACTACAGCACAGCTGATCCTGTCCGCCCTTTGTCCCCTGTCAGAACCTCCATCATGGCTCCAGAGCCAATACTGTTCTCATTAGTGTCTGGCCTCACTGCTGCCCATTACTACAGCACAGCTGATCCTGTCCGCCCTTTGTCTCCTGTCAGAACCTCCATCATGGCTCCAGAGCCAATACTGCGCTCATTAGTGTCTGGCCTCACTGCTGCCCATTACTACAGCACAGCTGATTCTGTCCGCCCTTTGTCCCCTGTCAGAACCCTCCATCATGGGCTCCAGAGCCAATACTGCGCTCATTAGTGTGTGGCCTCACTGCTGCCCATTACTACAGCACAGCTGATCCTGTCCGCCCTTGTCCCCTGTCAGAACCTCCATCATGGCTCCAGAGCCAATACTGCGCTCATTAGTGTCGGGCCTCACTGCTGCCCATTACTACAGCACAGCTGATCCTGTCCCCCTTTGTTCCCCCTCAGAAACTCCATCATGACTCCAGAGCCATTACTGCGCTCATTAGTGTCTGGCCTCACTGCTGCCCATTACTACAGCACAGCTGGTCCTGTCCGCCCTTGTCTCCTGTCAGAACCTCCATCATGGCTCCAGAGCCAATACTGCGCTCATTAGTGTCTGGCCTCACTGCTGCCCATTACTACAGCACAGCTGATCCTGTCCGCCCTTTGTCCCCTGTCAGAACCTCCATCAGGCTCCAGAGCCAATACTGCACTCATTAGTGTCTGGCCTCACTGGTGCCCATTACTACAGCACAGCTGATCCTGTCCGCCCCTTTGTCCCCTGTCAGAACCTCCATCATGGCTCCAGAGCCAATACTGCACTCATTAGTGTCTGGCCTCACTGCTGCCCATTACTACAGCACAGCTGATCCTGTCCGCCCTTTGTCCCCTGTCAGAACCTCCATCATGGCTCCAGAGCCAATACTGCGCTCATTAGTGTCTGGCCTCACTGCTGCCCATTACTACAGCACAGCTGATACTGTCCGCCCTTTGTCCCCTGTCAGAACCTCCATCATGGCTCCAGAGCCAATACTGTTCTCATTAGTGTCTGGCCTCACTGCTGCCCATTACTACAGCACAGCTGATACTGTCCGCACTTTGTCCCCTGTCAGAACCTCCATCATGGCTCCAGAGCCAATACTGTTCTCATTAGTGTCTGGCCTCACTGCTGCCCATTACTACAGCACAGCTGATTCTGTCCGCCCTTTGTCCCCTGTCAGAACCTCCATCATGGCTCCAGAGCCAATACTGCGCTCATTAGTGTGTGGCCTCACTGCTGCCTGTTGTGAATGGGTTTGAGATGAATTCTGAGCAGAGGCTCCCTCTGGTGGTTACAAGCGGTACTAGTGAGGATTGTGAGGACTGGGAATCAGGTGTTACTGATTGGTCTTATTTAAGGGAATCATTTTCCCATCAGGGTTGCCGGTGATCAATTGTTCTGGTCTGAATCCTTCTTTCCAGTTTCCCTTGTAGCCTGCTGTGTCGTGTCTGCATCTCCTGCTATCAGATAAGACAATTTCTTATTTTGTGTTTTTGCTATATTTTTGCATTTTGTCCTGCACTTCTGTGGGGGCCTTCAGGGTCCCTCCGGGGGCTTTTGCCCTCTCAGTTTAGTTCAGCCACTGTGTTTTGTACTTTTGCTTTTTCCAGTTTTTTCAGTGGCTGCTGTTTTTGTTACACCAGAGAGCTAATTTAGGTGGTAGAGGTCGTGTGATCTCAGGTGATTTGAAATTAGTAGAGTTGGTGTTTTTCAGGGTTTTCTGGGATTGCAGTAAGTACCCTTCCTGTCCTTTTCTGTTTAGATAGTTTGGGCCCCAGCGTTTGCTATTACTATTTTCTTTCTGTGTCAGTATTTCCTCTTGTCTAACCGCCATTACATGTTTGGGGGCTTTCTATTATCTTTGGGGTTCTGCTACGGGGCAGATAGCTTTCCTATTTCTATCTTTAGGTGTAGTTAGTTTCTCAGGCTGTGACGAGGCGTCTAGGACCAACGTAGGAACGCTCCACGGCTGCCTCTAGTTGTGGTGGTTAGTCAGGGTACTGCAATCTCATAGATTCCAACTGCTCTGGTGTATTTCCTTTTTTGCCTGCACTCCTCAGCTACCGTAACATAACAGTATCACCGGCCATAAAAATTGTATGGTACTCAGAGAAGGGAAAAAATATTTTGAAGGAAGAAAAGTTGTCAGAGATATTTTTCTGTTTGTTGCTTTTTTTTTTTTTTCCCTCTGTATCTCTGGGTGCTGGGGAGGATCTTTTCTCCCAATGAGTTTGCACAGTTGTCTGGCCGTGTGGATCAGCTTGCCACTGAGGTTCAGAGTATTGCTGCATATCTTGCTAGGTTGCCTGTTGTGGAACCTAGGATCCCCATGCCAGATTTGTTTTTAGGGGATCGAGCTAAGTTTCAGAATTTCAAAAATAATTGTAAATTGTTTCTTTGCCTTAAAATCTAAGTCCTCAGGAAACGCAGCGCAGCAGGTTCAAATTATCATCTCTCTCCTGCGCGGCGATCCCTCAGGATTGGGCTTTTTCCCTGATACCTGGGATCCTGTTTTGAGTGATGTTGATGCATTTTTTTCAGGCTTTGGGTTATTGTACGATGAGCCTAATGTCACTGATCAAGCTGAAAAAGCCTGTTGGCATTAAATCAGGGCTTGATGACGCTGAGTTATACTGTCAGAGATTCCGTAGGTGGGCAGTCCTGACCAAATGGAATGACGACGCTTTGGCGGCCCTTTTCCGGAAGGGTCTGTCAGATAATGTAAAGGATGTTAATGGTGGGATTCCTGTCCCCTCTGGTCTCAATGATTCTATGTCATTAGCGATTCAAATTGACAGACTTTTGCGTGAGCGAGAAGTATGCGTGAGTGTGTGTTGCCTTGTGAGCCAGCTGCTGAGCCCATGCAGTGTGATGGAGTGGTGTCTGGGCACAGCGTCATGAGTTTCGAAAGCGCAATGGGTTATGTTTCTACTGTGGTGATGCCTCTCATGCTATTTCATCTGCCCTAAGCGGGGAAGACATTTGCACGCTCAGTTGTCTTGGGTAGTGTTCAGACTAAGTTTTTATTAACTGTCACTCTGAATGCTCTCTGTCCTCATTTTCTGCTCGGGGCTTTCGTTGATTCTGGAGCAGCTATTAACCTGAAGGATTATGATTTTGCTAAACGTTGTGGGTTTTCCTTGATACCCCTACAGAAGTCTATTCCTTTACGGGGATCGATTCTACCCCTTTTGGCTGAGAATAAACCCCAGTTTTCTACTCAGGTGATAATGAGGGTTTGAACCTGATCACCAGAGTGCTGCAAATTTTTGTTCTATATAATCTGCATGACATTATAGTGCTGGTTTCCCTTGGTTACAGTCTCATAATCCTGTTTTGGATTGGAAATCTGTGTCTGTAACCAGTTGGGGCTGCCAATGTGTTAGTGCCAACACTCCTGTTTTTTTCTGCCTCCCCCCAGGCTCAGGATGTTCCTGACTTTTTGTTTGATTTTTCTGATGTGTTTAGCGAAAGTAAATCTGCATCCTTACCTCCCCATAGGAGCTATGACTGCGCTATTGAATTAGTGCCAGGTAGTAAATTCCCTAAGGGCGCCTTTTTAACTTGTCTGTACCTGAACATGACGCTATGCGGTCTTATATCAAGGAATCATTGGAGAAGGGTCATATCAGACCATCCTCTTCACCCTTAGGTGCCGGTTTTTTTTCTTTGTGGCCAAAAAGATGGTTCATTAAGGCCGTGTATTGATTATCGTCTCTTGAACAATATTACTGTTGAAATATCAATACCCGTTACCCTGATTTCTGACCTGTTTTTCCAGGGTGAAAAACGCTACTTGGTTTACCAAGCTTGACCTCAGGGGGGCGTATAACCTTATTCGCATTAAGCACGGGATGAATGGAAGACGGCATTTAACACCCCTGAAGGGCATTTTGAGTACCTTGTGATGCCTTTGGGCTCACTAATGCTCCTTCCGTCTTCCAGTCCTTCATGAATGACATTTTCAGGGATTTTGTGGACAAGTTTCTGATTGTTTATTTGGAGAATATCTTGATTTTTTCTAATGACTGGGACTCTCATGTGAAACATGTTCGAACTGTAATTCCAGATTTTGAGAGAGAATGCTCTGTATGTGAAGGGATCAAAGTGTCTTTTTGGCGTACAGAAGATCTCATTTCTTGGGATTCATTTTGTCCCCATCTGTTATTGAAATGGACCCGGTCAAGGTTCAGGCCATCTGTGATTGGGTCCCAACCTACTTCATTAAAGGCTCTTCAGAGATTTTTGGGTTTTGCCATTTTTTATCGTAAATTTATTGGTAATTTCTCTGTTATGTTAAACCATTAACTGATTTGACCAGAAAGGGTTCTGATGTGGTGAATTGGCCTCCTGAGGCAGTCTCTGCGTTTCAGGAACTTAAGCAGAGATTCACTTCTGCTCCTGTTCTACGGCAGCCTGATGTTTTCTCTGCCATTTCAGGTGGAGGTTGATGCCTCTGAAATTGGGCAGGTGCCGTTTTGGTCCCAAAAAGATCCAGAGACCTCTAAAAGTAACCCTTGTGCCTTTTTCTCTCGAAAATTTTCTCCTACTGAACGTAATTATGACGTGGGTAATCGGGAGTTATTGGCCATGAAGTGGGCTTTTGAAGAGTGGAGACATTGGCTGGAGGGAGCCAAACATCAGTGTGGTGGTCCTTACGGACCATAAGAATCTGGTCTATCTGGAATCTGCCAAGCGACTCAATCCTAGACAGGCCAGGTGGGCCTTGTTTTACACACGTTTTAATTTTGTGGTTTCCTTTCTTCCTGGCACTAAGAATGTTAAGGCGGATGCCCTCTCGAGGAGTTTCCTTGCGACTCTCCTGGCTATCTGATCCCTCTGTTATTTGAAGAGGGTGTAGTTCTTTCCGCCATCTCACCCAATTTTTAGACTTGCTCTGGAGGGGTGTCAGGAGATAGGCCCGAGCGCTGCCCTGTTGGAAAATTGTTTGTCCCGGACCAATGGAAAAAGAGTGTGATGTCTGAGATTCATTGTTCCGCATTGGCTGGGCATCCCGGAATTTTTGGTACCAGAGACTTGGTTAGTCGGTCCTTTTGGTGGCCTAACCTTGTCTCGTGATGTCAGGGAATTTGTGCATCCTGCGGACTGCTCTCGCTCCAACCTTGCTCTCGCTCTAGTGGTTTGTTGATGCCATTGCCTGTTCCCAAGAGACCATGGACCCATACCTATGGATTTCTTTCCCGATCTTCCTGTTTCTCAAGAAAGACCACCATCGGGAATTTGTGATAGTTTTCCAAAATGAATACACTTGGCCATTACCTAAGTTGCCTTCCTCCCTAATTGGTGCCGTTGTTCCTTTTCAGCACGTGGTTCTTTTACACGGCATTCCTAGAACTTGTGTCTGACAAGGAGTCCAGTTTTTTTCCAGATTTGGAGGACTTTTTGTTCTAAACTGGTGTTCAATTGTCTTTCCTCCTCGGCTTTCAACCTCAGACCAATGGTAAAAACTGAGAAACAACCAGACATTGGAGACTTATCAAATGCTTTTGTGTCTGCTGATCAGGATGACGGGCTCTTTTTTGCCTTTGGCGAGTTTTGCTTTTTATAATAGGGCACTCTCCACTTTGATGTCTCCGTTTTTCTGTAATTCGGGTTTCACCCCATTTTCTTCAGGACAGACGGAGTCTTCTGTGGTCCAGGGTTGACTCTGTTGTGAGCGTATGCAGGCAATTTGGGACCAGGTAGTGGAGATTGTCCCTCCTCAGGAGAAGGCCCGCTTTTTGCTAACCGGCATAGACTGATGGTCCTCGTTTAAAGTGGGGACTTGGTCTGGTTGTCCCAAAAATATTCCTATGAGAGTACATCTCCTAAATTTAAGCCTAGGTTCATTGACCTTAAAGACAGGAGATTATTAACCTGTTTCTTTTCGTTTGCTTCTTCCAGGGACATTTAAGATCCATAACTGTTCCACAAGTCCTTGTTGAAAGGTTGTTGAGCCAGGGTTCCTGCGCTGTGCCCCGACCCTTTTTTGGTTGAGGCAATCTGGAGTATTGTTGAGAAAATATGGATTCTCTTTTTCTAGACGAAGACTCCATATTTGGTTAAATGGAGAGGTTATGGTCAGGAAGATAATTCTTGGGTTTTCTTCGGACACCATGCAGGAGACTTATCCGGCGTATCAAGAACCCATCCTACCGACCTGGTTCCAAAGGGGGTTTTCGGTGACCCCTCCTCAAGGGGGGGGTACTGTTTGAATGGGTTTTGAGATGAGTTTCTGAGCAGAGCCCCTCTGGGGGTTTTACAAGCGGAAACTATTTAGGTTGTGAGACTGGGAATCAGGTTTTTACTGATTGGTCTTATTTAAGGAACCCTTTTCCCATCAGGTTCCCCGGTGATCAATTGTTCTGGTCGAATCCTTCTTTCCAGTTTCCCTTGAAACCTGCGTGCCCGTGCCCTGCATCCCTGCATCAGATAAGACAATTTCCCTTATTTTGTGTTTTTTGCTATTTTTTTTGCATTTGGCCCTTTCACTTCTGTGGGGGCCTTCTGGGTCCCCTCCGGGGCTTTTGCCTCCAGTTTAGTTCAGCCACTGTTTTTGTACTTTCTTTTTTCCATTTTTTCATGGTTTGCTGTTTTTTTTACCCAGAGAGCTAATTAGGGGGTTTAGAAGGTCGTGTATCTCAGGTGATTTGAAATTAGAAGTTGGTTTTTTTAGGGTTTTCTGGGATTGCATAAGTACCCTTCCTGTCCTTTTTGTTTAGATAGTTTGGGCCCCAGCTTTGCTCTTACTATTTTCTTTTGTGTCGTTTTTCCCCTCTTGTCTAAACCGCCATTCATGTTTGGGGGCTTTCTATTATTTTTTGGGTTCTGCTACGGGGCGATAGCTTTCCATTTCTATCTTAGGTGTATTGTTTCCAGCTGTGACGAGGCGTCTAGGACCAAGTAGGAACGCTCCAACGGCTGCCTTTTAGTTGTGGTGGTTAGTCAGGGAAATGCAATCTCATAGATTCCAACTGCTCGGTGTATTTCCTTTTCCGGCACTCCCCCCAGCACCGAAACAAACAGCTGCCCATTACTACAGCACAGCTGATCCTGTCCCGCCCTTTTCCCCTGTCAGAACCTCCATCAAGGCTCCAGAGCCAATACTGCCTCATTAGTGTCTGGCCCACTGCTGCCCATTACTACAGCACAGCTGATCCTGTCCGCCCTTTGTCCCTGTCAGAACCACCATCATGGCTCCAGAGCCAATACTGCGCTCATTAGTGTCTGGCCTCACTGCTGCCCATTACTACAGCACAGCTGATACTGTCCGCCCTTTGTCCTCTGTTAGAACCTCCATCATGGCTCCAGAGCCAATACTGCGCTCATTAGTGTCTGGCCTCACTGCTGCCCATTACTACAGCACAGCTGATACTGTCCGCCCTTTGTCCCCTTTCAGAACCTCCTTTATGGCTCTAGAGCCAATACTGCACACATTAGTGTTGGCCTCACTGCTGCCCATTACTACAGCACAGCTGATCTGTCCGCCCTTTGTCCCCTGTCAGAACCTCCATCATGGCTCCAGAGCCAATACTGCGCTCATTAGTGTCTGGCCTCACTGCTGCCCATTACTACAGCACAGCTGATCCTGTCCGCCCTTTGTTCCCCTCAGAACCTCCATCATGGCTCCAGAGCCAATACTGCGCTCATTAGTGTCTGGCCTCACTGCTGCCCATTACTACTGCACAGCTGATCCTGTCCGCCCTTTGTCCCCTGTCAGAACCTCCATCATGGCTCCAGAGCCAATACTGCGCTCATTAGTGTCTGGCCTCACTGCTGCCCATTACTACAGCACAGCTGATCCTGTCCACCCTTTGTCCCTGTCAGAACCTCCATCATGGCTCCAGAGCCAATACTGCGCTCATTAGTGTGTGGCCTCACTGCTGCCCATTACTACAGCACAGCTGATACTGTCCGCCCTTTGTCCCTGTCAG
Source organism: Oophaga sylvatica (assembly GCA_033576555.1). Taxonomy (NCBI): domain Eukaryota; kingdom Metazoa; phylum Chordata; class Amphibia; order Anura; family Dendrobatidae; genus Oophaga; species Oophaga sylvatica. Next base: position 842,729,449 of record JARQOD010000001.1, read on the forward strand.
AACCTCCATCATGGCTCCAGAGCCATACTGCGCTCATTAGTGTCTGGCCTCACTGCTGCCCATTACTACAGCACAGCTGATCCTGTCCGCCCTTTGTCCCCTGTCAGAACCTCCATCATGGCTCCAGAGCCAATACTGCGCTCATTAGTGTCTGGCCTCACTGCTGCCCATTACTACAGCACAGCTGATCCTGTCCGCCCTTTGTCCCCTCAGAACCTCCATCATGGCTCCAGAGCCAATACTGCGCTCATTAGTGTCTGGCCTCACTGCTGCCCATTACTACAGCACAGCTGATACTGTCCGCCCTTTGTCCCCTGTCAGAACCTCCATCATGGCTCCAGAGCCAATACTGCGCTCATTAGTGTGTGGCCTCACTGCTGCCCATTACTACAGCACAGCTGATACTGTCCGCCCTTTGTCCCCTGTCAGAACCTCCATCATGGCTCCAGAGCCAATACTGCGCTCATTAGTGTTGGCCTCACTGCTGCCCATTACTACAGCACAGCTGATCTGTCCGCCCTTTGTCCCCTGTCAGAACCTCCATCATGGCTCCAGAGCCAATACTGCGCTCATTAGTGTCTGGCCTCACTGCTGCCCATTACTACAGCACAGCTGATACTGTCCGCCCTTTGTCCCCTGTCAGAACCTCCATCATGGCTCCAGAGCCAATACTGCGCTCATTAGTGTCTGGCCTCACTGCTGCCCATTACTACAGCACAGCTGATCCTGTCCGCCCTTTGTCCCCTGTCAGAACCTCCATCATGGCTCCAGAGCCAATACTGCCTCATTAGTGTCTGGCCTCACTGCTGCCCATTACTACAGCACAGCTGATACTGTCCGCCCTTTGTCCCCTGTCAGAACCTCCATCATGGCTCCAGAGCCAATACTGCCTCATTAGTGTTGGCCTCACTGCTGCCCATTACTACAGCACAGCTGATCCTGTCCGCCCTTTGTCCCCTGTCAGAACCTCCATCATGGCTCCAGAGCCAATACTGCGCTCATTAGTGTCTGGCCTCACTGCTGCCCATTACTACAGCACAGCTGATCCTGTCCGCCCTTTGTTCCCCCTGCTCAGCATACTCCATATGGCTCGCGTTATCAATACTCGACTCGCTCATTAGTGTCTGCCTCACTGGGCCCTTACTACAGCACAGCATCTGTCCCCCATTGTCCGTCAAACCTCCATCAGGCCCAGAGCCATACTGCGCTAATTATGCTGGCCCACGCTGCCATTATACAGCACAGCGATACGTCCACTTGTCCTCAGAACCTCATCATGGTCCAGAGCCAATACTGCCTCATTAGTGTCTGGCCTCACTGCGCCCATTATCTACGCACAGCTGATCTGTCCCCCTTTGTCCGCCTGTCCAGAACTCTCATCCACATCTATGTGCCCTACACAGAAGCCAACCATATCTACATATGCGCTCATTAGTGTTGGCCTCACTGCTGCCATTACTACAGCACAGCTGATCCTGTCCGCCCTTTGTCCCCTGTAGAACTCCTCAGGCGTCCAGATAGCCAGAGATACTGCCTCATGGTCTGGCCTATTGCACGCCCATTACTTCAGACAGCGATCTGTCCCCCTTTGTCCCCGCAGACTATCATGTCCAGAGCCAACAGCACATGCAGATAAAGCTGTCTAGACTCCTGGAGACCCATTCTTAGCACAGGTGACACTGTCCGTTTGTCCCTAGACATCAGGCTCCAGACTCTACCAGTCTTGGCCCAACTGCCATTGACTACAACCAGTATCCTGTCGTTGTCCTGCAGAACCTCCATCAGCTTGGCCAACTGCCTCTTATGTCGTCACTGGGAGACCACACGATCTGTCGCCTTTGTCCCGAGATTCGTTATAGCCTAGGTGCCGGTAGACTAATGGACGAAACTTTGGAGACTGCATTCTTATGCCGGGCACCTTCCTGTGTCCACAGGTTCAGAACACATACTTCAAGCACTCCCGTTGAGCAAACTGCCTATGGCTTGTTACCACTATTACAAAGGATTCCTCTGGTCCAACAAGTCGCCAAAACACTTGAAATGTTACCTGCATTCTCTGTAAGCCTTCAGCGTCCACGAGATCCCCCTATTCACCTATCCAGGTCTGTCTCTGCACCGACGAGTAGCTCAAATCCGGAGACCGCTCTATCCGGACACCTTCCTTTCCAAGTAGCAGCTCTAACACTCGATGTTCTTGTCGGACACCTTCCTGTTGTCCAACTAACATAATTTAATGCTTGTGCCGGGCTCTGTCAACTAAGTATTCCCAGACTACACCTGCTGTTCCTATTATCACCTGATGCCACAGTTTGACGCAAACGTGTACTGAATGATGGTGTAATGCCTTCTCCACCACTAGTTTTACAAAGGCACACATTCCTCTTACAAGTCAGCAAAGTACCTGTGAATTATACCCCATTCAATACTCGCTCTCACGTCCACAACCCCCCCCTCTTCTCCAGACCGGAGGCTGGTCATCCAACCGGAGGGCTGGTCAACAATCCAAAAGAGACAGTGAACTCCGGACCAGTCATCTCCATCATCAATATCATCACTATTATGATTACATCATCATCATTATCATCATCATTAGATCATCATCATCATTATTATGATCATCACATAAGTTTAAACTTGTGGGTTGAACACATAATAATCCAATCACCTCAACCCACAGTTCACACAGAGACCATGTACTTGTCCCTTGCTCTGTTCACCCCGAATATTAGTCAATGACATTCGCTCATTCCTTAGGGACCTACCGTCTGTCATTGTCACAGACTTCGTCCAGTCACATTTCTGGGACGTAACCTTGTCAGGTCTCCCCTTCGCTCCCAGTGGTCAATCGTAACCTTGTCAGGTCTTGCCTGGGTACCTAAGGTCCGGTTAGACTCCGTACTGTCCTGTACTCTATCGGGTCGTCTGTATGGGCCTCTCAAACCTGAGTTACTGGAGGTCTCACTACCTCTAAACCCACGCCCACTACCCTCAGGACATCTTGTAAGGTCCCTAACTTCAGCCGTAGCTGTTCTGTTATTTAGGGGGCCCTTTCTCTGTCGGGTCTCACTATTCTTAGATGGCTGCCATCTTCTGCTGCTCAGATGATGCTGTCTATCTACTCGCTGTCTAGCGAGATTCAATTGTTCTACCTCTCGCAGGTAGGTCACACGGTACGCCACCAGCATGCGCACATATTCAAGACTTTCTTCCGTTCCTATAGCGTAGAATGACACCATGCCGTCTTCATCTGGTATCCAGTCCCGACGATCACGTGGACTGCTTACTTTCACCACACCAGACTTCTTCACCATTATCTGCATGGCTCGGCCATTTCTCCCAATCAGCTTCTCCACCAGAACATGAGGCACCCGGATGACCTCTTCCTGTAGACTGTGAGCTTTTCTCATAAGCTTTAGTTGTCTAACGGTTTGTTCTGTCTTCAACCGGAGAAACCGCTTTGTGCGAATACATCGCCAGTGCATGTCACTTAGGATTGCCACCCTCTTCACTGTAACTTCGGTCGTGGACAAGACCACCAGCTGTTTAGCTCCTGAAGTCGAGTACACCTTACAGGCTCCCACGGCCTTCCTAAACGCTTCATGCACAGACTCACGGGTGCATTCTTTTCTCAAGTCCTCGGGTACATCTACGAGGCACTTGTACCGACACGTTTCGGTCTCACCAGTGGTTTCCAGACGATCAATCAGCTCAGGGTTCAGGGACAACTGACTGTCAGTTTCTTCCCCCTTTATGCTTCATCTGAGCTGACTCACAGCTACAAATTCGTGAATTTCCGTCCTGACCACTTCCATTTCACATTTATCTTCCGTTACCACACTCTTAGCTCTCCTCAGGTCTATTTTCTCCTGGCAAAAGGGAGCGAGTGCAACGTGTTTGCCCTTTTCTTTCTCCAAGGAGGCCTTGTTCACCGAGTGACACTGTATCAGGCGACTTTTAAGCCCGAGAACTTCTTCCTCTAGTTCCGCCATTCGCCTCTCAGCTGCCCGTCTCTGAAGCTTCTCTTGCGTCCAATGGGCTTGTACCCACTCCTTGAGCTCCTTGATCTTGGCTCCGACATCCACCGAATCATCCGAACTCACAGCACTCGAGGAAGTATCTGCTTTACACCTCTCATCTCCAGTGGCCAACTCCTGGCCCTGGTCTGTAGCTTCTCTGATGGACTCCTCCATCTTTTCCCGCTCAGCTTCCATTTGACTGAGCTTTTCCTTAAGGCGCATCTCCACCTTCTGGAGAGTATCACAGGACATCTGTAGCTCCTTCACCTGAGCTTCCAGACCTAGGGTCTTTCTGCGCAGATCACCATTTTCATCACGGGTGTCCTGCAGAGTGGTCTCAACCACCTGGCGCATTTGCTCTGCATCCATCTTATCCTCTTCTAGTTTTTCTTTGACCCTGAGAAGATCCACATAATCTCTCTTCATCTGTTGCAGTTCCCTACTGCGTTCACCACACTACTTCCTGGAGTCACACAGCTCCTGATTGAGCTGTTCGCGCAGTCGTTCTAGGATTTGTTCACTTCCAGAAACTCCATCCTGCAGCGCCTCATTCTCACGCTTCAACTGCAAAACCTCTTCCTTGATTTTGCGGCGGTCCTCTTTAATGGCAAAGAACATATTCTGCCACAGGATTACTTCCTCGTTGCTTCCTTCTAGACCTCGCTGGTCTGAGGACACGTCCTCCAGGTTTTCACATAATTGCAGCATGTCACTCTGATACTGCAGCCGAATAGGTTCCAGCTCTTGGCCATGACTGGCCCTCTCCTCTTCTACCTCTAAAGGAGAATCCACACTTGGAGCATAGGCAGACAGTACTACATTCTCTTCATTTTCATTTTCAGCGAGTACTACCGCACAACCTTTTTGTGGCCCTTGCGCCGTCGACGACGAGAGGGGGACTCTTTTCCCTCATCTAGCCTCTCCTGACTGACCTCACTTTTTACTTTCATAGTGTCCCAGTCAGCTACGGGGTCTGTGTCACTTCCCATTGTGTTGTGGATTAACAGGTCACCTCCCACTTTGACGTCACCCCCTTCTACTGGAGCTACCCCGTTATCAACGGTCACATTGTCATTTTTAGGAGGTACCAACCCACAACCAGTAATAATTTCAGTTTTCCACACTCTACACTCTTGTGAAAATCCGCCCCTTTTTTAGACTCCGCCCCCTTTTTAACAACCACACCGGCAGGGTAATTTTTACACAAAAAATCAGCAGTAGTCTTAGGACTCAGTTCACAACATCTCTTACCACCTCCCCGGGCACTCTGTGACAACACTGGCACCCCCGGAGAGTCCATAGAATGGTCCACTGCCGCCATTCCATACGGTGCCCATAGCTCCCGCACCAGGTCCAGTTGCATGTCCAGTAGACATTTCTCAAATATGCGGTCCGACTTGTCAGACCCATTCGCTGCTCCGTTCACAGCCATCGCGGAGCACTGTTCACACCAGAACTTCACCGCTTTCCCTTGGAAAAATCTTCGTGGCCCCGCCGAGCCACAGCAAAATTTGAGTGCGACGACAATCTTCACAACCCCGCCGAGTTGCAGCTGAAGACCGGATTTGAGTGCGACGACAATCTTCGTAACCCCCACCGAGTCACAGCAAGATGCCTTCGTGACCCCGCCGAGTCACAGCAAGATGCTTGTATCCACACTCGTCGTCCATGCTGTCAGACTTCTCTGTCTCAACAACGGCAGTCTTCACTCAAGACATACACACTCCACAGCCTTCTCCACAGAAAATTCAGCCTTGCTGTGCAGACACTTTTTTTTTTTTTTTTCTTTGCAAAGTCTATTAGGGCTACTGTCTCTTTAAGACTGCTCCAAACAGACGTTTCTCTTGACACACACTTTTTTTTCTCTGCTGCTATTTCAACAGACTTCACCTTTATTGCTGTCTCTAAGCCACCGTGCTGCATGCACCCTCCAGCACTAACTGCATCAGCCACTGCGCTGCCCCAGCATTCTCCGCCAATTGTAGCATTTCCAGGGGTTATAGCTCTAAGATCGCTGTCTGGGTAGACAGAATGGCACGAAAACAGTTCATTCAGACAGCAGTTCTGGTGTAAAAACTGGCCGCAACCAGCTTTATTAAAGTCCACAGCAAACAGATAAAACAAAGCATAAACAGAAAACCTAGGCTTGTCTAGCCACTAATTACACATAGATCGATTTCCCTGACTATCCGGTTCCAGACTCTACCAGTCTGTGCTCAAAACAACACATATGATATATGTTACCAGTATGGAGTTTCACAGATACTCCTCCTTGTGTCTGAAGGCCCCTTCAGCGTCCAGACTTGAGAGAGATCCACTCCTATTCAGCCGCTATTCGCACGGATTCTTACTGAGACTACTCCTGTGTCCGGGGTACTTCCTGCACCCAGACTGAGATAGCTCAAACTCCTGGAGACCGCTTCTTGTGCCGGGACACCTTCCTGTGTCCAGACTAAGCCAGCTCTAACACTCTTGGAGACTGCTTCTTGTGCCGGGACACCTTCCTGTGTGTCCAGACTAAGCCAGCTCTAACACTTGGAGACTGTTTCTTGTGCCGGGACACCTTCCTGTGTCCAGACTAAACTAGCTCCCTGTCTGTATTCCCAGACACCTACTTCTGGTTTCCTAATTATCACCTGAGTGGCCACAGGTTTGAGCTGCAAACGTGTACTTGAATGGATGGTGTAATGACCTTTCTCCACCACTAGTTTTACAAAGGCACACATTCCTCTTATACAAGTCAGCAAAGTACCTGTGAAATGTATACCCCATTCAATACATACGCTCTCACTGTCTCACACCCCTCAGAACCTCCATCATGGCTCCAAGAAAATACTGCGCTCATTAGTGTATGGCCTCACTGCTGCCCATTACTACTGCACAGCTGATCCTGTCCTCCCTTTGTCCCCTGTCAGAACCTCCATCATGGCTCCAGAGCCAATACTGCACTCATTAGTGTCTGGCCTCACTGCTGCCCATTACTACAGCACAGCTGATCCTGTCCGCCCTTTGTTCCCTGTCAGAACCTCCATCATGGCTTCAGAGCCAATACTGCGCTCATTAATGTCTGGCCTCAATGCTGCCCATTACTACAGCACAGCTGATCCTGTCCGCCCTTTGTCCCCTGTCAGAACCTACATCATGGCTCCCGAGCCAATACAGCGCTCATTAGTGTCTGGCCTCACTGCTGCCCATTACTACAGCACAGCTGATCCTGTCCGCCCTTTGTCCCCTGTCAGAACCTCTATCATGGCTCCAGAGCCAATACTGTGCTCATTAGTGTCTGGCCTCACTGCTGCCCATTACTACAGCACAGCTGATCCTGTCCGCCCTTTGTTCCCTGTCAGAACCTCCATCATGGCTCCAGAGCCAATACTCCGCTCATTAGTGTCTGACCTCACTGCTGTCCATTACTACAGCACAGCTGATACTGTCCGCCTTTTGTTCCCCCTCAGAACCTCCATCATAGCTCCAGAGCCAATACTGCGCTCATTAGTGTCTTGCCTCACTGCTGCCCTTTACTACAGCACAGCTGATCCTGTCCGCCCTTTGTCCCCTGTCAGAACCTCCATCATGGCTCCAGAGCCAATACTGCGCTCATTAGTGTCTGGCCTCACTGCTGCCCATTACTACAGCACAGCTGATCCTGTCCGCCCTTTGTCCCCTGTCAGAACCTCCATCATGGCTCCAGAGCCAATACTGCGCTCATTAGTGTCTGGCCTCACTGCTGCCCATTACTACAGCACAGCTGATCCTGTCCGCCCTTTGTCCTCTGTTAGAACCTCCATCATAGCTCCAGAGCCAATACTGCGCTCATTAGTGTCTGGCCTCACTGCTGCCCATTACTACAGCACAGCTGATACTGTCCGCCCTTTGTCCCCTTTCAGAACCTCCTTCATGGCTCCAGAGCCAATACTGCACTCATTAGTGTTTGGCCTCACTGCTGCCCATTACTACAGCACAGCTGATCCTGTCCGCCCTTTGTCCCCTGTCAGAACCTCCATCATGGCTCCAGAGCCAATACTGCGCTCATTAGTGTCTGGCCTCACTGCTGCCCATTACTACAGCACAGCTGATCCTGTCTGCCCTTTGTTCCCCCTGTAGCATTTCCAGGGGTTATAGCTCTAGGATCGCTGTCTGGGTAGACAGAATGGCATGAAAACAGTTCATTCAGACAGCAGTTCTGGTGTAAAAACTGGCCGCAACCAGCTTTATTAAAGTCCACAGCAAACAGATAAAACAAAGCATAAACAGAAAACCTACGCTTTGCTAGCCACTAATTACACATAGATCGATTTCCCTGACTATCCGGGTCCAGACTCTACCAGTCTGTGCCCAAAACAACACATATGATATATGTTACCAGTATGGAGTTTCACAGATACTCCTCCTTGTGTCTGAAGGCCCCTTCAGCGTCCAGACTTGAGAGAGATCCACTCCTATTCAGCCGCTATTCGCATGGATTCTTACTGAGACTACTCCTGTGTCCGGGGTACTTCCTGCACCCAGACTGAGATAGCTCAAACTCCTGGAGACCGCTTCTTATGCCGGGACACCTTCCTGTGTCCAGACTAAGCCAGCTCTAACACTCTTGGAGACTGCTTCTTGTGCCGGGACACCTTCCTGTGTGTCCAGACTAAGCCAGCTCTAACACTTTGAGACTGCTTCTTGTGCCGGGACACCTTCCTGTGTGTCCAGACTAAGCCAGCTCTGTTATGTTTCGGTAGCTGAGGAGTGCAGGTAAAAAAGGAAATACACCAGAGCAGTTGGAATCTATGGGATTGCAGTACCCTGACTAACCACACCAACTAGAGGCAGCCGTGGAGCGTTCCTACGATGGTCCTAGACGCCTCGTCACAGCCTGAGAAACTAACTACACCTAAAGATAGAAATAGGAAAGCTATCTGCCCCGGAGCAGAACCCCAAAGATAATAGAAAGCCCCCAAACATGTAATGGCGGTTAGACAAGAGGAAATACTGACACAGAAAGAAAATAGTATGAGCAAACGCTGGGGCCCAAACTATCTAAATAGAAAAGGACAGGAAGGGTACTTACTGCAATCCCAGAAAACCCTGAAAAAACCAACTCTACTAATTTCAAAATCACCTGAGATCACACGACCTCTACCACCTAAATTAGTTCTCTGGTGTAACAAAAACAGCAGCCACTGAAAAAACTGGAAAAAGCAAAAGTACAAAACACAGTGGCTGGACTAAACTGAGAGGGCAGAAGCCCCCGGAGGGGACCCAGAAGGCCCCCACAGAAGTGCAGGACCAAATGCAAAAATATAGCAAAAACACAAAATAAGAAATTGTCTTATCTGATAGCAGGAGATGCAGACACGACACAGCAGGCTACAAGGGAAACTGGAAAGAAGGATTCAGACCAGAACAATTGATCACCGGCAACCCTGATGGGAAAATGATTCCCTTAAATAAGACCAATCAGTAACACCTGATTCCCAATCCTCACTAGTACCGCTTGTAACCACCAGAGGGAGCCTCTGCTCAGAACTCATCTCAAACCCATTCACAACAGTACCCCCCCCTTGAGGAGGGGTCACCGAACCCTCATTTGAGCAACCAGGTCGGTCAGGATGAGTTCTATGATACGCACGGATAAGTCTCCTAGCATGGATGTCCGAAGCAAACACCCAAGAATTATCTTCCTGACCATAACCTCTCCATTTAACCAAATACTGGAGTCTTCGTCTAGAAAAACGAGAATCCAATATTTTCTCAACCACATACTCCAGATTGCCCTCAACCAAAACAGGGTCAGGAGGCACAGCAGCAGGAACCACTGGCTCAACAAACCTCTTCAACAAGGACTTGTGGAACACGTTATGGATCTTAAATGTCCCTGGAAGAAGCAAACGAAAAGAAACAGGATTAATAATCTGCATGATCTTATAAGGTCCAATGAACCTAGGCTTAAATTTAGGAGATGCTACTCTCATAGGAATATTCTTTGAGGACAACCAGACCAAGTCCCCCACTTTAAACGAGGACCACCAGTCCTATGCCGGTTAGCAAACCGCTGGGCCTTCTCCTGAGAGAGGGACAACCTCTCCACTACCTGGTCCCAAATCTGCTGCATACGCTCAACAACAGAGTCAACACCTGGACAGACAGAAGCCTCCGTCTGTCCTGAAGAAAATCGAGGGTGAAACCCAGAATTACAGAAAAACGGAGACATCAAAGTGGCAGAGCTAGCCCTATTATTAAGAGCAAACTCAGCCAAAGGCAAAAAAGAGACCCAGTCATCCTGATCAGCAGACACAAAGCATCTTAGATAAGTCTCCAATGTCTGGTTTGTTCTCTCAGTTTGACCATTGGTCTGAGGATGAAATGCCGAGGAGAAAGACAATTGAACACCCAGTTTAGAACAAAAAGTCCTCCAAAATCTGGAAACAAACTGGACTCCTCTGTCAGACACAATGTTCTCAGGAATGCCGTGTAAACGAACCACGTGCTGAAGGAACAACGGCACCAATTCAGAGGAGGAAGGCAACTTAGGTAATGGCACAAGATGTATCATTTTGGAAAACCTATCACAAATTACCCAGATGGTGGTCATTCTCTGAGAAACAGGAAGATCGGAAATGAAATCCATAGAGATATGGGTCCATGGTCTCTTGGGCACAGGCAATGGCATCAACAAACCACTAGAGCGAGAGCAAGGCTTGGAGCGAGAGCAAGTCCCGCAGGACTGCACAAATTCCCTGACATCGCGAGACAAGGTAGGCCACCAAAAGGACCGACTAACCAAGTCTCTGGTACCAAAAATTCCGGGATGCCCAGCCAATGCGGAACAATGAATCTCAGACATCACACTCTTTTTCCATTGGTCCGGGACAAACAATTTTCCAACAGGGCAGCGCTCGGGCCTATCCTCCTGACACCCCTCCAGAGCAAGTCTCAAATTGGGTGAGATGGCGGAAAGAACTACACCCTCCTTCAAAATAACAGAGGATCAGATAGCTCAGGAGAGTCCGCAAGGAAACTCCTCGAGAGGGCATCCGCCTTAACATTCTTAGTGCCAGGAAGAAAGGAAACCACAAAATTAAAACGTGTGAAAAACAAGGCCCACCTGGCCTGTCTAGGATTGAGTCGCTTGGCAGATTCCAGATAGACCAGATTCTTATGGTCCGTAAGGACCACCACCTGATGTTTGGCTCCCTCCAGCCAATGTCTCCACTCTTCAAAAGCCCACTTCATGGCCAATAACTCCCGATTACCCACGTCATAATTACGTTCAGTAGGAGAAAATTTTCGAGAGAAAAAGGCACAAGGGTTACTTTTAGAGGTCTCTGGATCTTTTTGGGACAAAACGGCACCTGCCCCAATTTCAGAGGCATCAACCTCCACCTGAAATGGCAGAGAAACATCAGGCTGCCGTAGAACGGGAGCAGAAGTGAATCTCTGCTTAAGTTCCTGAAACGCAGAGACTGCCTCAGGAGGCCAATTCACCACATCAGAACCCTTTCTGGTCAAATCAGTTAATGGTTTAACAATAACAGAGAAATTACCAATAAATTTACGATAAAAATTGGCAAAACCCAAAAATCTCTGAAGAGCCTTTAATGAAGTAGGTTGGACCCAATCACAGATGGCCTGAACCTTGACCGGGTCCATTTCAATAACAGATGGGGACAAAATGAATCCCAGAAATGAGATCTTCTGTACGCCAAAAAGACACTTTGATCCCTTCACATACAGAGCATTCTCTCTCAAAATCTGGAATACAGTTCGAACATGTTTCACATGAGAGTCCCAGTCATTAGAAAAAATCAAGATATCATCCAAATAAACAATCAGAAACTTGTCCACAAAATCCCTGAAAATGTCATTCATGAAGGACTGGAAGACGGAAGGAGCATTAGTGAGCCCAAAGGGCATCACAAGGTACTCAAAATGCCCTTCAGGGTGTTAAATGCCGTCTTCCATTCATCCCCGTGCTTAATGCGAATAAGGTTATACGCCCCCCTGAGGTCAAGCTTGGTAAACCAAGTAGCGTTTTTCACCCTGGAAAACAGGTCAGAAATCAAGGGTAACGGGTATTGATATTTCACAGTAATATTGTTCAAGAGACGATAATCAATATACGGCCTTAATGAACCATCTTTTTTGGCCACAAAGAAAAAACCGGCACCTAAGGGTGAAGAGGATGGTCTGATATGACCCTTCTCCAATGATTCCTTGATATAAGACCGCATAGCGTCATGTTCAGGTACAGACAAGTTAAAAAGGCGACCCTTAGGGAATTTACTACCTGGCACTAATTCAATAGCGCAGTCATAGCTCCTATGGGGAGGTAAGGATGCAGATTTACTTTCGCTAAACACATCAGAAAAATCAAACAAAAAGTCAGGAACATCCTCAGCCTGGGGGAGGCAGAAAAAACAGGAGTGTTGGTATTAACACATTGGCAGCCCCAACTGGTTACAGACACAGATTTCCAATCCAAAACAGGATTATGAGACTGTAACCAAGGGAAACCCAGCACGATAATGTCATGCAGATTATATAGAACCAAAAATTTGCAGCACTCCTGGTGATCAGGTTCAACCCTCATTATCACCTGAGTAGAAAACTGGGGTTTATTCTCAGCCAAAGGGGTAGAATCGATCCCCAGTAGGGGAATAGACTTCTGTAGGGGTATCAAGGGAAATCCACAACGTTTAGCAAAATCATAATCCATCAGGTTAATAGCTGCTCCAGAATCAACGAAAGCCTGAGCAGAAAATGAGGACAGAGAGCATATCAGAGTGACAGTTAATAAAAACTTAGTCTGAACACTACCCAAGATAACTGAGCGTGCAAAACGTCTTCCCCGCTTAGGGCAGACTGAAATAGCATGAGAGGCATCACCACAGTAGAAACATAACCCATTGCGCTTTCAAAACTCATGACGCTGTGCCCCAGACACCACTCCATCACACTGCATGGGCTCAGCAGCTGGCTCACAAGGCAACACCACTCCACGCATACTTCTCCGCTCACGCAAACGTCTGTCAATTTGAATCGCTAATGACATAGAATCATTGAGACCAGAGGGGACAGGGAATCCCACCATAACATCCTTTACATTATCCGACAGACCCTTCCGAAAAAGAGCTGCCAAAGCGTCGTCATTCCATTTGGTCAGGACTGCCCACCTACGGAATCTCTGACAGTATAACTCAGCGTCATCAAGCCCCTGATTTAATGCCAACAAGGCTTTTTCAGCTTGATCAGTGACATTAGGCTCATCGTACAATAACCCCAAAGCCTGAAAAAATGCATCAACATCACTCAAAACAGGATCCCCAGGTGTCAGGGAAAAAGCCCAATCCTGAGGATCGCCGCGCAGGAGAGAGATGACAATTTGAACCTGCTGCGCTGCGTTTCCTGAGGACTTAGATTTTAAGGCAAAAAACAATTTACAGTTATTTTTGAAATTCTGAAACTTAGCTCGATCCCCTAAAAACAAATCTGGCATGGGATCCTAGGTTCCACAACAGGCAACCCAGCAAGATATGCAGCAATACTCTGAACCTCAGTGGCAAGCTGATCCACACGGCCAGACAACTGTGCAAACTCCATTGGGAGAAAAGATCCTCCTCAGCACCCAGAGATACAGAGGAAAAAAAAAAAAAATGCAACAAACAGAAAAATATCTCTGACAACTTTTCTTCCTTCAAAATATTTTTTCCCTTCTGTGAGTACCATACAATTTTTGCGTCCGGTGATACTGTTATGTTTCGGTAGCTGAGGAGTGCAGGTAAAAAAGGAAATACACCAGAGCAGTTGGAATCTATGGGATTGCAGTACCCTGACTAACCACACCAACTAGAGGCAGCCGTGGAGCGTTCCTACGATGGTCCTAGACGCCTCGTCACAGCCTGAGAAACTAACTACACCTAAAGATAGAAATAGGAAAGCTATCTGCCCCGGAGCAGAACCCCAAAGATAATAGAAAGCCCCCAAACATGTAATGGCGGTTAGACAAGAGGAAATACTGACACAGAAAGAAAATAGTATGAGCAAACGCTGGGGCCCAAACTATCTAAATAGAAAAGGACAGGAAGGGTACTTACTGCAATCCCAGAAAACCCTGAAAAAACCAACTCTACTAATTTCAAAATCACCTGAGATCACACGACCTCTACCACCTAAATTAGTTCTCTGGTGTAACAAAAACAGCAGCCACTGAAAAAACTGGAAAAAGCAAAAGTACAAAACACAGTGGCTGGACTAAACTGAGAGGGCAGAAGCCCCCGGAGGGGACCCAGAAGGCCCCCACAGAAGTGCAGGACCAAATGCAAAAATATAGCAAAAACACAAAATAAGAAATTGTCTTATCTGATAGCAGGAGATGCAGACACGACACAGCAGGCTACAAGGGAAACTGGAAAGAAGGATTCAGACCAGAACAATTGATCACCGGCAACCCTGATGGGAAAATGATTCCCTTAAATAAGACCAATCAGTAACACCTGATTCCCAATCCTCACTAGTACCGCTTGTAACCACCAGAGGGAGCCTCTGCTCAGAACTCATCTCAAACCCATTCACAACACAGCTCTAACACTTGGAGACTGTTTCTTGTGCCGGGACACCTTCCTGTGTCCAGACTAAACTACTCCCTGTCTGTATTCTCAGACACCTACTTCTGGTTTCCTAATTATCACCTGAGTGGCCACAGGTTTGAGCTGCAAACGTGTACTTGAATGGATGGTGTAATGACCTTTCTCCACCACTAGTTTTACAAAGGCACACATTCCTCTTATACAAGTCAGCAAAGTACCTGTGAAATGTATACCCCATTCAATACATACGCTCTCACTGTCTCACATATTCCCCCCCTCTTCTCCAGACCGGAGGGCTGGTCATCCAGACCGGAGGGCTGGTCAACAATCCAAAAGAGACAGTGAACTCCGGACCAGTCATCTCCATCATCAATATCATCACTATTATGATTAGCATCATCATCATTATCATCATCATTATGATCATCATCATCATTATTATGATCATCACATAAGTTTAAACTTGTGGGGTTGAACACATAATATATCCAATCACCTCAACCCACAGTTCACACAGAGACCATGTACTTGTCCCTTGCTCTGTTCAGCCCCGGAATATTAGTCAATGACATTCGCTCATTCCTTAGGGACCTACCGTCTGTCATTGTCACAGACTTCGTCCAGTCACATTTCTGGGACGTAACCTTGTCAGGTCTCCCCTTCGCTCCCAGTGGTCAATCGTAACCTTGTCAGGTCTTGCCTGGGTATCTAAGGTCCGGTTAGACTCCGTACTGTATCGGGTCGTCTGTATGGGCCTCTCAAACCTGAGTTACTGGAGGTCTCACTACCTCTAAACCCACGCCCACTACCCTCAGGACATCTTGTAAGGTCCCTAACTTCAGCCGTAGCTGTTCTGTTATTTAGGGGGCCCTTTCTCTGTCGGGTCTCACTATTCTTAGATGGCTGCCATCTTCTGCTGCTCAGATGATGCTGTCTATCTACTCGCTGTCTAGCGAGATTCAATTGTTCTACCTCTCGCAGGTAGGTCACACGGTACGCCACCAGCATGCGCACATATTCAAGACTTTCTTCCGTTCCTATAGCGTAGAATGACACCATGCCGTCTTCATCTGGTATCCAGTCCCGACGATCACGTGGACTGCTTACTTTCACCACACCAGACTTCTTCACCATTATCTGCATGGCTCGGCCATTTCTCCCAATCAGCTTTCTCACCAGAACATGAGGCACCCGGATGACCTCTTCCTGTAGACTGTGAGCTTTTCTCATAAGCTTTAGTTGTCTAACGGTTTGTTCTGTCTTCAACCGGAGAAACCGCTTTGTGCGAATACATCGCCAGTGCATGTCACTTAGGATTGCCACCCTCTTCACTGTAACTTCGGTCGTGGACAAGACCACCAGCTGTTTAGCTCCTGAAGTCGAGTACACCTTACAGGCTCCCACGGCCTTCCTAAACGCTTCATGCACAGACTCACGGGTGCATTCTTTTCTCAAGTCCTCGGGTACATCTACGAGGCACTTGTACCGACACGTTTCGGTCTCACCAGTGGTTTCCAGACGATCAATCAGCTCAGGGTTCAGGGACAACTGACTGTCAGTTTCTTCCCCCTTTATGCTTCTTCTGAGCTGACTCACAGCTACAAATTCGTGAATTTCCGTCCTGACCACTTCCATTTCACATTTATCTTCCGTTACCACACTCTTAGCTCTCCTCAGGTCTATTTTCTCCTGGCAAAAGGGAGCGAGTGCAACGTGTTTGCCCTTTTCTTTCTCCAAGGAGGCCTTGTTCACCGAGTGACACTGTATCAGGCGACTTTTAAGCCCGAGAACTTCTTCCTCTAGTTCCGCCATTCGCCTCTCAGCTGCCCGTCTCTGAAGCTTCTCTTGCGTCCAATGGGCTTGTACCCACTCCTTGAGCTCCTTGATCTTGGCTCCGACATCCACCGAATCATCCGAACTCACAGCACTCGAGGAAGTATCTGCTTTACACCTCTCATCTCCAGTGGCCAACTCCTGGCCCTGGTCTGTAGCTTCTCTGATGGACTCCTCCATCTTTTCCCGCTCAGCTTCCATTTGACTGAGCTTTTCCTTAAGGCGCATCTCCACCTTCTGGAGAGTATCACAGGACATCTGTAGCTCCTTCACCTGAGCTTCCAGACCTAGGGTCTTTCTGCGCAGATCACCATTTTCATCACGGGTGTCCTGCAGAGTGGTCTCAACCACCTGGCGCATTTGCTCTGCATCCATCTTATCCTCTTCTAGTTTTTTCTTTGACCCTGAGAAGATCCACATAATCTCTCTTCATCTGTTGCAGTTCCCTACTGCGTTCACCACACTCCTTCCTGGAGTCACACAGCTCCTGATTGAGCTGTTGCGCAGTCGTTCTAGGATTTGTTCACTTCCAGAAACTCCATCCTGCAGCGCCTCCTTCTCACGCTTCAACTGCAAAACCTCTTCCTTGATTTTGCGGCGGTCCTCTTTAATGGCAAAGAACATATTCTGCCACAGGATAACTTCCTCGTTGCTTCCTTCTAGACCTCGCTGGTCTGAGGACACGTCCTCCAGGTTCACATAATTGCAGCATGTCACTCTGATACTGCAGCCGAATAGGTTCCAGCTCTTGGCCATGACTGGCCCTCTCCTCTTCTACCTCTAAAGGAGAATCCACACTTGGAGCATAGGCAGACAGTACTACATTCTCTTCATTTTCATTTTCAGCGAGTACTACCGGCACAACCTTTTTGTGGCCCTTGCGCCGTCGACGACGAGAGGGGGACTCTTTTCCCTCGTCTAGCCTCTCCTGACTGACCTCACTTTTTACTTTCATAGTGTCCCAGTCAGCTACGGGGTCTGTGTCACTTCCCATTGTGTTGTGGACTAACAGGTCACCTCCCACTTTGACGTCACCCCCTTCTACTGGAGCTACCCCGTTATCAACGGTCACATTGTCATTTTTAGGAGGTACCAACCCACAACCAGTAATAATTTTCAGTTTTCCACACTCTACACTCTTGTGAAAATCCGCCCCTTTTTTAGACTCCGCCCCCTTTTTAACAACCACACCGGCAGGGTAATTTTTACACAAAAAATCAGCAGTAGTCTTAGGACGTCAGTTCACAACATCTCTTACCACCTCCCCGGGCACTCTGTGACAACACTGGCACCCCCGGAGAGTCCATAGAATGGTCCACTGCCGCCATTCCATACGGTGCCCATAGCTCCCGCACCAGGTCCAGTTGCATGTCCAGTAGACATTTCTCAAATATGCGGTCCGACTTGTCAGACCCATTCGCTGCTCCGTTCACAGCCATCGCGGAGCACTGTTCACACCAGAACTTCACCGCTTTCCCTTGGAAAAATCTTCGTGGCCCCGCCGAGCCACAGCAAAATTTGAGTGCGACGACAATCTTCACAACCCCGCCGAGTTGCAGCTGAAAACCGGATTTGAGTGCGACGACAATCTTCGTAACCCCCACCGAGTCACAGCAAGATGCCTTCGTGACCCCGCCGAGTCACAGCAAGATGCTTGTATCCACACTCGTCGTCCATGCTGTCAGACTTCTCTGTCTCAACAACGGCAGTCTTCACTCAAGACATACACACTCCACAGCCTTCTCCACAGAAAATTCAGCCTTGCTGTGCAGACACTTTTTTTTTTCTTTGCAAAGTCTATTAGGGCTACTGTCTCTTTAAGACTGCTCCAAACAGACGTTTCTCTTGACACACACTTTTTTTTTCTCTGCTGCTATTTCAACAGACTTCACCTTTATTGCTGTCTCTAAGCCACCGTGCTGCATGCACCCTCCAGCACTAACTGCATCAGCCACTGCGCTGCCCCAGCATTCTCCGCCAATTGTAGCATTTCCAGGGTTATAGCTCTAGGATCGCTGTCTGGGTAGACAGAATGGCACGAAAACAGTTCATTCAGACAGCAGTTCTGGTGTAAAAACTGGCCGCAACCAGCTTTATTAAAGTCCACAGCAAACAGATAAAACAAAGCATAAACAGAAAACCTAGGCTTGTCTAGCCACTAATTACACATAGATCGATTTCCCTGACTATCCGGTTCCAGACTATACCAGTCTGTGCTCAAAACAACACATATGATATATGTTACCAGTATGGAGTTTCACAGATACTCCTCCTTGTGTCTGAAGGCCCCTTCAGCGTCCAGACTTGAGAGAGATCCACTCCTATTCAGCCGCTATTCGCACGGATTCTTACTGAGACTACTCCTGTGTCCGGGGTACTTCCTGCACCCAGACTGAGATAGCTCAAACTCCTGGAGACCGCTTCTTGTGCCGGGACACCTTCCTGTGTCCAGACTAAGTCAGCTCTAACACTCTTGGAGACTGCTTCTTGTGCCGGGACACCTTCCTGTGTGTCCAGACTAAGCCAGCTCTATCACTTTGAGACTGCTTCTTGTGCCGGGACACCTTCCTGTGTGTCCAGACTAAGCCAGCTCTAACACTTGGAGACTGTTTCTTGTGCCGGGACACCTTCCTGTGTCCAGACTAAACTAGCTCCCTGTCTGTATTCCCAGACACCTACTTCTGGTTTCCTAATTATCACCTGAGTGGCCACAGGTTTGAGCTGCAAACGTGTACTTGAATGGATGTTGTAATGACCTTTCTCCACCACTAGTTTTACAAAGGCACACATTCCTCTTATACAAGTCAGCAAAGTACCTGTGAAATGTATACCCCATTCAATACATACGCTCTCACTGTCTCACACCCCTCAGAACCTCCATCATGGCTCCAGAGCCAATACTGCGCTCATTAGTGTATGGCCTCACTGCTGCCCATTACTACTGCACAGCTGATCCTGTCCGCCCTTTGTCCCCTGTCAAAACCTCCATCATGGCTCCAGAGCCAATACTGCGCTCATTAGTGTCTGGCCTCACTGCTGCCCATTACTACAGCACAGCTGATCCTGTCCGCCCTTTGTCCCCTGTCAGAACCTCCATCATGGCTCCAGAGCCAATACTGCGCTCATTAGTGTGTGGCCTCACTGCTGCCCATTACTACAGCACAGCTGATACTGTCCTCCCTTTGTCCCCTGTCAGAACCTCCATCATGGCTCCAGAGCCAATACTGCGCTCATTAGTGTCTGGCCTCACTGCTGCCCATTACTACAGCACAGCTGATCCTGTCCGCCCTTTGTCCCCTGTCAGAACCTCCATCATGGCTCCAGAGCCAATACTGCACTCATTAGTGTCTGGCCTCACTGCTGCCCATTACTACAGCACAGCTGATCCTGTCCGCCCTTTGTCCCCTGTCAGAACCTCCATCATGGTCCAGAGCCAATACTGCGCTCATTTGTGTCTGGCCTCACTGCTGCCCATTACTACAGCACAGCTGATACTGTCCGCCCTTTGTCCCATCAGAACCTCCATCATGGCTCCAGAGCCAATACTGCGCTCATTAGTGTGTGGCCTCACTGCTGCCCATTACTACAGCACAGCTGATCCTGTCCGCCCTTTGTCCCCTGTCAGAACCTCCATCATGGCTCCAGAGCCAATACTGCACACATTAGTGTCTGTCCTCATTGCTGCCCATTACTACAGCACAGCTGATACTGTCCGCCCTTTGTCCCATCAGAACCTCCGTCATGGCTCCAGAGCCAATACTGCGCTCATTAGTGTGTGGCCTCACTGCTGCCCATTACTACAGCACAGCTGATCCTGTCCGCCCTTTGTTCCCTGTCAGAACCTCCATCATGGCTCCAGAGCCAATACTCCGCTCATTAGTGTCTGGCCTCACTGCTGTCCATTACTACAGCACAGCTGATACTGTCCGCCTTTTGTTCCCCCTCAGAATCTCCATCATAGCTCCAGAGCCAATACTGCGCTCATTAGTGTCTGGCCTCACTGCTGCCCATTACTACAGCACAGCTGATACTGTCCGCCTTTTGTTCCCCCTCAGAACCTCCATCATGTCTCCAGAGCCAATACTGCGCTCATTAGTGTATGGCCTCACTGATGTCCATTACTACAGCACAGCTGATACTGTCCGCCTTTTGTTCCCCCTCAGAACCTCCATCATGGCTCCAGAGCCAATACTGCGCTCATTAGTGTCTGGCCTCACTGCTGCCCATTACTACAGCACAGCTGATCCTGTCCGCCCTTTGTTTCCTGTCAGAACCTCCATCATGGCTCCAGAGCCAATACTGCGCTCATTAGTGTCTGGCCTCACTGCTGCCCATTACTACAGCACAGCTGATCCTGTCCGCCCTTTGTCCCCTGTCAGAACCTCCATCATGGCTCCAGAGCCAATACTGCGCTCATTAGTGTCTGGCCTCACTGCTGCCCATTACTACAGCACAGCTGATCCTGTCCGCCCTTTGTTCCCTGTCAGAACCTCCATCATGGCTCCAGAGCCAATACTGCGCTCATTAGTGTCTGGCCTCACTGCTGTCCATCACTACAGCACAGCTGATACTGTCCGTCTTTTGTTCCCCCTCAGAACCTCCATCATAGCTCCAGAGCCTATACTGCGCTCATTAGTGTCTGGCCTCACTGCTGCCCTTTACTACAGCACAGCTGATCCTGTCCGCCCTTTGTCCTCTGTTAGAACCTCCATCATGGCTCCAGATCCAATACTGTGCTCATTAGTGTCTGGCCTCACTGCTGCCCATTACTACAGCACAGCTGATCCTGTCCGCCCTTTGTTCCCTGTCAGAACCTCCATCATGGCTCCAGAGCCAATACTGCGCTCATTAGTGTCTGGCCTCACTGCTGCCCATTACTACAGCACAGCTGATCCTGTCCGCTCTTTGTCTCCTGTCAGAACCTCCATCATGGCTCCAGAGCCAATACTGCGCTCATTAGTGTCTGGCCTCACTGCTGCCCATTACTACAGCACAGTTGATCCTTTCCGCCCTTTGTTCCCTGTCAGAACCTCCATCATGGCTCCACAGCCAATACTGCGCTCATTAGTGTCTGGCCTCACTGCTGTCCATTACTACAGCACAGCTGATACTGTCCGCCTTTTGTTCCCCCTCAGAACCTCAATCATAGCTCCAGAGCCAATACTGCGCTCATTAGTGTCTGGCCTCACTGCTGCCCATTACTACAGCACAGCTGATACTGTCCGCCCTTTGTTCCCCCTCAGAACCTCCATCATGGCTCCAGAGCCAATACTGCGCTCATTAGTGTCTGGCCTCTCTGCTGCCCATTACTACAGCACAGCTGATCCTGTCCGCCCTTTGTTCCCTGTCAGAACCTCCATCATGGCTCCAGAGCCAATACTGCGCTCATTAGTGTCTGGCCTCACTGCTGTCCATCACTACAGCACAGCTGATACTGTCCGTCTTTTGTTCCCCCTCAGAACCTCCATCATGTCTCCAGAGCCAATATTGCGCTCATTAGTGTTTGGCCTCACTGCTGTCCATTACTACAGCACAGCTGATCCTGTCCGCCCTTTGTTTCCTGTCAGAACCTCCATCATGGCTCCAGAGCCAATACTGCGCTCATTAGTGTCTGGCCTCACTGCTGCCCATTACTACAGCACAGCTGATCCTGTCCGCCCTTTGTCCCCTGTCAGAACCTCCATCATGGCTCCAGAGCCAATACTGCGCTCATTAGTGTCTGGCCTCACTGCTGCCCATTACTACAGCACAGCTGATCCTGTCCGCCCTTTGTTCCCTGTCAGAACCTCCATCATGGCTCCAGAGCCAATACTGCGCTCATTAGTGTCTGGCCTCACTGCTGTCCATCACTACAGCACAGCTGATACTGTCTGTCTTTTGTTCCCCTCAGAACCTCCATCATGTCTCCAGAGCCAATATTGCACTCATTAGTGTTTGGCCTCACTGCTGTCCATTACTACAGCACAGCTGATACTGTCCGCCTTTTGTTCCCCCTCAGAACCTCCATCATAGCTCCAGAGCCTATACTGCGCTCATTAGTGTCTGGCCTCACTGCTGCCCTTTACTACAGCACAGCTGATCCTGTCCGCCCTTTGTCCCCTGTCAGAACCTCCATCATGGCTCCAGATCCAATACTGTGCTCATTAGTGTCTGGCCTCACTGCTGCCCATTACTACAGCACAGCTGATCCTGTCCGCCCTTTGTTCCCTGTCAGAACCTCCATCATGGCTCCAGAGCCAATACTGCGCTCATTAGTGTCTGGCCTCACTGCTGCCCATTACTACAGCACAGCTGATCCTGTCCGCTCTTTGTCCCCTGTCAGAACCTCCATCATGGCTCCAGAGCCAATACTGCGCTCATTAGTGTCTGGCCTCACTGCTGCCCATTACTACAGCACAGTTGATCCTGTCCGCCCTTTGTTCCCTGTCAGAACCTCCATCATGGCTCCAGAGCCATACTGCGCTCATTAGTGTCTGGTCTCACTGCTGTCCATTACTACAGCACAGCTGATACTGTCCGCCTTTTGTTCCCCCTCAGAACCTCCATCATAGCTCCAGAGCCAATACTGCGCTCATTAGTGTCTGGCCTCACTGCTGCCCATTACTACAGCACAGCTGATACTGTCCGCCCTTTGTTCCCCCTCAGAACCTCCATCATGGCTCCAGAGCCAATACTGCGCTCATTAGTGTCTGGCCTCACTGCTGCCCATTACTACAGCACATCTGATATTGTCCGCCCTTTGTCCTCTGTCCGAACCTCCATCATGGCTCCAGAGCCAATACTGCGCTCATTAGTGTCTGGCCTCGCTGCTCGGTTCCCGCAATGTTAGTGCGGATGTGTCCTGGGGTCAGTTTAGGCCCCTCTCACTCTGAACAAGCGGCGCTGACAATGAAGGCGAGTCGCGGCATGTCGGTAGAAGGGGCACAATGTGGCACTGAACCCGGGGGCACACCAGGGGTGCACTAACTAAGGGAACTCCATTTAGATCACGTTTTGGGGGTGACCGTCCCTTTAAACATTTAGCAGTAAATCTGCTTATGACACTGTTATTTCAGGTCAGGAGACTGATAAATAGGCTGGGAATCGTGTCCACGACAGACCATACAATATGGCTGCTGTACAGTGGTGTGAATAAGGCCACTCACTAATATTACATCCTATAAATATATCATTACTATTGATGAGCGAATGTGTTGGGATAAGCTGGTATCCGGGCACGCTCGGGTGCAAACAGTTTATTGGGTGTGCTCGAATACTATGATCAGGTCCCCGCGGCTGCATGTCTCATAGCTGTTCAACAGCTGCAACACATGCAGGGATTGCCTTACAAACAGGTGACCTCTGCATTGTGTTGTGACTGCCGAACAGCTATGAGACATGCAGCCGCAGGGACTCGAGCACGGCGAACATACTCTATTAGCTCCCGATAACTCCTTATCTAAGCACGTTCACTCAACACCATAACTAATTACCCATTATAATGTGATCAACTCAATCATAGAGGAAAAAAGCAATGAAGACACAGTGAAAGCAGCCATAGTTCTCAATCACACCCTCCTACAGGTCCTAATACTGGAACCGAGCATGCTCCACCAGCAAAGTTAGCAGCTGCACCAATGACGTTCGCCAAGTGGGACCTCTCAGTATTTCATCAGGATTTGAAAGCCAAAGCCAGGAATAACTCCAGTACGCAGAACAGATATGAGTCTTTCAGTTATAGTTTTTTTTGTAAAGCCAAAGCCAGGAATAACTCCAGTACGCAGAACAGATATGAGTCTTTCAGTTATAGTTTTTTTTGTAGTTTACACTCCTGATTTTGGAGCGTCCCACGCCGCAATCCATCTGATTAGTGTGGGAATGTTTCTGAACATTTTCCCACGCTGTCAGTTCACCGCGGGTCAGGCGGGGAGTCAGCGCAGCATAAGTGACATCAGCGGTACTCACTGAGGCAGCGCATACTCCCGTCTGACCCGCAGTGAACTGACAGCGTGGGAAAATGTTCAGAAACTTTCCCACGCTAATCAGTTCATCTCCGCTCAGGCGGGGAGGCTGTGCAGGAGCCTTTCCTTCATTCCTCCATGATTTACAGCTGGGCCGGGGTGCATTAGCAGCGCTCCCAGTTGTAAACTATTTAACCCCTTCAGATGGATTGAGGCGTGGGACTTGACTGTATAAGTAAGGAAATCAACCGCACTCAATGTTTCATGCAAAGAGAAATATCCATTTATTTATATGCACACACACCACAAGGTTTTAGTAGACATGCGGTATGGGATATTGACGGACGATATTGTAGGAGTTAACGTTTCGACCAAAATTGGTCTTTTTCAAAACTCGCTGTAAAATAAATACAAACAAAATAAGGCAAGTGCTGTACAACAAGGTAAAATGAAATCATGAAAAATACAAAATAACAAAACACAGATTCTTGTCAACATTAGATCATGGAAAGACTTATGAGCACAACATTTTTATAGCTATATAGGGATACTATGTGCAGGAGCAGCAGAATTGTATCCCGTGATGGTGTCCGGTACAAACAGCGTCCCCAATGAGGCGTATACAAGTAAAATTAACAGAATTTTGATCAAGTGAAAACCAAGGTATAATAAGATACTGTCTTCTTATCATTTTTATGCGATAACAGTTACATTCATTATTCGTCATTAGTTTAGACAAATGCCTTGCTATAATGTTAAAACATTAATGTCAATTTCTATAGATAAGGCAGCTCACTAACGGACATATGAAAGGAAATCAATATTATCATAGGTCTCACAAGTACCAATGGTATTTACTAGATAGTAGCATGCACAAATATCTATCTCTATACATGAGATAGTTGGTTAGAGAACATGTATAAAAACCAACAAATCCGTGGTTTTCAAAAAAAGTATCAGAATAAAGCATAAATATATAGTAGGAGTTTCAGGGAGACTGATCAGGATGGTACATAATAAAACTAACCTTATTAGTAGAGAGAAAGGAAAATTGCAGAGAGCAGGTTCCGTGCACTACATATAATAGATAGAGGAAATAGTTAGAGATCACCTTCAGATAAGTGTATCCCGGAGATACATAAGTGTTCCAGTGGGTAGAAAAAGCACCAACCTTGAAACAATATCGGTAAAAAGGTATATCCGTCCAGGAAATGAGGGTGTGTGTAGCGGTGGTGGAAGTGGCGCTTTAAATACCCGCATCCGAGATCACTTCCGTGTATGTCAGAGATTAGTGTGCGGCTGTGGAAGCCTAAAAGAGGCTTGGCACACAAGCGTGCGTTCCTCCCAACTGCGCATGTGTGTGGAGCCAACGTCACTGGAGGTTAGGGCTTAATATGACGGCCAGGGAAGCAAAGAAGAGGCTCAACAGACTACCTAAACCGGAACGGGTTCCATTTATTCACACGCACCACCCGTTGATGAGTATAGTCTACAAAAACCATCAATAAACACTGGTCCCTCCTATCAAATTCATATCCACAAATTTAATCTTTCCAGTTACCTGCACTTATGTGCAAGAGGAGACCTAGAAACTTCAAGGATCAATTAGTCCAGCAGACATTGGTAGTTTTAAACAGAAACCAAAACAACTATTTATAGGGACACAGAGAACAGGCACATTTCCATGTTTGGGTTGTGCCTGTTGCGCTAATGTTATCAAATCGGGGACATTCTCCATCCATACACAGGGAACAGGTACAAAATCAATGGCTTTTATACGTGTGACACCAATTTTGCAGTCTATCTAATTAAATGCCCGTGTGGCCTCTTGTATGTTGGCAAGACTACGCAGCATATTAGAGATAGAATTTCAAGCCATAAATCCACAATCAGATTAAACAAAACATGGCTTCCTTTACTCCCCTCACTTCTCAACAGCTAACCATTCAGTATCACAGCTCCGTTTTCAAATTATAGAACAAGTGGACAAACCAAGATGCGGAGGTAACCATATTAAGCTTTTGAAGGAGCGGGAATCCTTCTGGATTCACACACTTCAAACCCCAGCCCCCAAAGGGCTTAATAGGGAACTGGATTTCACTTTCTGCTGAATGTATACATATTATGTCTTGACAACCATTTTTTCCTTTCAGGCTCTCTGATCTAGATTGGTACTCTAACCTTGTCTGTTTCTAGGTCTCTTAACAGGGTGACTACATCTCACAAAGAACATACTTCTTAAAAAAAATTTTTTCAATCAATCTGGGGTAAGTTCATTGATCCCATATCCCAATATTTTTATTATTATTTTTATTTTAATTTTATTTTTATTTTTACTTTATTTTTAATTTTATTTTTATTATTTATTTTTTACTTTTTATTTTTTTCAATTTTTTCATTTTTTTCACTTTTTTTCATTTTTTTTTTTTTATTCATTTATTTTTTCAACTATTTTTTATTTACTTTTCATTATTATCTTTACTTAATCATTTTGTCTTAATTTTTCTATTTAAATCCATTATTGTGTGTGCTTTTTTATTTTTTATCCTATTTTATTCTATCTTTCATAATTTTTTCTTTTATCTTGCCTCCAGACTAATTCTTTCTCTGCTAATTTATTATTAATTCTTTATTCTATTTATTTATTTTCACCCTTCCTTTAGTCCTCTCTTTCTTGTGTATATCCATGTCCAGATCCTTTAAATGGTGTCTCCCCTTTAAACTACATACGTAACCTCAGCGGCCCCATGCGCATAAGCTATTAGTTGAGATGCAATCTGCGTCTCAAGCCTCTTCTTTGCTTCCCTGGCCGTCATATTAAGCCCTAACCTCCAGTGACGTTGGCTCCACACACATGCGCAGTTGGGAGGAACGCACGCTTGTGTGCCAAGCCTCTTATCTCTGACATACACGGAAGTGATCTCGGATGCGGGTATTTAAAGCGCCACTTCCACCACCGCTACACACACCCTCATTTCCTGGACGGATATACCTTTACCGATATTGTTTCAAGGTTGGTGCTTTTTCTACCCACTGGAACACTTATGCATCTCCGGGATACACTTATCTGAAGGTGATCTCTAACTATTTCCTCTATCTATTATATGTAGTGCACGGAACCTGCTCTCTGCAATTTTCCTTTCTCTCTACTAATAAGGTTAGTTTTATTATGTACCATCCTGATCAGTCTCCCTGAAACTCCTACTATATATTTATGCTTTATTCTGATACTTTTTTTGAAAACCACGGATTTGTTGGTTTTTATACATGTTCTCTAACCAACTATCTCATGTATAGAGATAGATATTTGTGCATGCTACTATCTAGTAAATACCATTGGTACTTGTGAGACCTATGATAATATTGATTTCCTTTCATATGTCCGTTAGTGAGCTGCCTTATCTATAGAAATTGACATTAATGTTTTAACATTATAGCAAGGCATTTGTCTAAACTAATGACGAATAATGAATGTAACTGTTATCGCATAAAAATGATAAGAAGACAGTATCTTATTATACCTTGGTTTTCACTTGATCAAAATTCTGTTAATTTTACTTGTATACGCCTCATTGGGGACGCTGTTTGTACCGGACACCATCACGGGATACAATTCTGCTGCTCCTGCACATAGTATCCCTATATAGCTATAAAATGTTGTGCTCATAAGTCTTTCCATGATCTAATGTTGACAAGAATCTGTGTTTTGTTATTTTGTATTTTTCATGATTTCATTTTACCTTGTTGTACAGCACTTGCCTTATTTTGTTTGTATTTATTTTACAGCGAGTTTTGAAAAAGACCAATTTTGGTCGAAACGTTAACTCCTACATTATCGTCTGTCAATATCCCATACCGCATGTCTACTAAAACCTTGTGGTGTGTGTGCATATAAATAAATGGATATTTCTCTTTGCATGAAACATTGAGTGCGGTTGATTTCCTTACTTATTGGACATATCGTTCAACCAGCACCAATCACTAGATTAACAGTGTGCACATCATTTTGTTTACAGGACTTGACTGTATGGCGGACAGGTATGGGTATAATGTTGCTTTTTTATTTTGGATTTTCTCTAGGAGATCGATGGCTTCAATATGGGATTAGGAGTATAATAAAGATGGAAAAAATGTGTATTTATTTTAGTAAAACTCTTTATTCTTAATGTGTGTGTTTTATTTAACCCTTTCAGACTAGTGGATTAATCCAAGTATAGAAAGTAGCAGACAGCACTCACAAAGTTAGGGCGCCCGTATCCATTCCAAGGAACCTTCTTGGAGAAGTTCAATCAAATAAAAAAATAATTTTTCTAGTGGATTAATCCAGTCCATACTGAATGCAGCAGCCAGGGTCATCCATCTGGCTAATCGGTACTCGGACGCGTCCGCTCTTCGCAAGTCCTTACATTGGCTGCCCATTCATTATAGGATCCAATTCAAAATACTTGTTCTCACCTACAAAGCTCTCCACAGTGCAGCACCCCGCTACATCTCCTCCCTCATTTCTATCTATCGACTAAGGCCTCTTTCACACATCCGGCGGGCGCCTTGCGGCGCCCCCGGCATTTTCCCGCAGCGCCGCATCTGAAAATCTGATCGCCGCATGCGGCTTTTTTCGCATTGACATGCATTAGCGCCGGATGGCGCCGCATGTCAATGCGTTGCATGCGGTTTTGTCCGGATGCGGCGCAAATGTACATTGCGGCGTCCGGAAAAAACGCTGCATGTAACGTTTTTTGTTTTTGCCGGATGGTTTCTTATCTCTCCAAGCATCAGAAACCATCCGGCAAAAAAAACGCATTTTGGGCGCCGGAAGTGTGAAAGCTTTTCACATGCGGCGCTGCGGCAAAATGCCGGGGGCGCCGCTAGGCGCCCGCCGGAAATGTGAAAGAGGCCTAACCTCTGCACTAATCCGTACTATCCACAATTTGCATGGTTTCAGGCGCTCCCTCAAAACACATTTGTTCAGAGCGGCCTATCACGTTCACTAATCAAAGTAATTCTATGTGTGTGTGTGTAGCCCATTCACTATCTCCATCCATCCCTCACTCCCTCAAGATGGCTGGACCATCATTGTAAATACACCATTGTATATACACACCTGTACTTTGTATCTCCCCCACCTCATTGTAGATTGTAAGCTCTCACGAGCAGGGTCGTCTTATTTTGCTTTAATTATTGTATTGTTAACGTTGTTACTTATGACTTGTGTTTTAAAACTGTTAAACTGTAAAGCGCTGCGGAATATGTTGGCGCTATATAAATAAAGATTATTATTATTATAGTTGTCTTATTGACAGCTCTCTATTATTAACCAGGCTTCATGTCACCTTGCAATAGCAAGGTGACATTAACCCTTATTACCCCATATGCCACCGCTACAGGGCAATGGGAAGAGAGAGTAAGTGCCAGAATTGGCGCATCTTACAGATGTGCCTTTTCTGGGGTGGCTGGGTGTAGATTTTTTTTTAGCCAGGGGGTTCCCAAAAACAATGGTCCCTCTCTAGGCTATTAATTTCTGCCCTCAGTCACTGGCTCGCCCTCTCTGGCGGAGAAAATTGCACGGGAGCCCACGCAAGTTTTTTCCATGAATTAATCCTTTAACACCTATAGCTCCAAAATTTTACACACACACACTACTAACATTATTAGTGAGGGACATATAAAAAAATAACGGATAGGCAATGGTTTACTGTATGTAAACCGTGTCTCATATCCTGTCGGGTTCTGTAATGATTTTACAGATGCCGACAATTGAATTTTTTCCTATTCTGCTATCTATATCTCTATGAAATATAAATATATATATCTATACATACACACATCTATACTATGGGTATACATGTATTCTATCTATTCTATTTTAACCTGTCAGTGTGATTTTACAGTATAGCGCACTGAATTGCCGGCTTTTCTAAGGCTACCGGTGCGTATTTCTCGCAAGTCACACTGATGGTCCGTGTGGTGTGCAAGTTTTACTCGCACCCATAGACTTGCATTGGCGTTTTTTGGGCGCAATACGGTGCAAATCACAGCATTCTGTGATTTCCTCAGCACGTATAATACGGCCGAGAAAAAAATCGGATGATGGGAGCTGCCCCATAGATTAACATTGGTCCGAGTGCTATGTGATCTTTTCTCGCATAGCACTCGTCCGTATTTATCGCTAGTGTGACCCGGCCTTATAGTTTTTCCGGTACCGGAAATATCCGGACGTGTGATACAGGCCTTATACTGAAGCTACAGTAGCAGGGACTGGGGTAAACTATATGCAGATGTTTAAGGAATTGGCTAAATGTCAGGAAACAAAGTGTTGTCATAAATGGTAAGTTCTCTAAATAGGATATAGTCAGCAGTGGGGACCGCAGGGATCTCTGCCAGGACCGATTCTTTTTAACCTCTTTACTGATGACCTAGTGGATGGGATTGAGAGTAATGTGTCAGTCTTTGCTGACGACACCAAACTGTGTAGGATTTTAAAATCTGACTTTGACAATACAATTTTGCAAAACGATCTGGATAAGATGTCTGAATGGGCAAACACTTGGCAAATGAGATTTAATGTAGATAAATGTAAAGTAGTGCACCTGGGATGGGGTAATCCTATTACTGCATATACATTAAATGGGAACATACTTGGGACTACAGAACAGAGGACATGGGCGTACCCACCGTGGGGCAGCGGGGGCAGCTGCCCCTCCCTAGAAGCAGGGGCACACAATGAAAGAGAGCGGAGAGAGCAGCACAATGCCAGCTCCCTCTGCCACAGGTTGCAGAGCCTGTCTGTGTGTGCGCAGTGCACGGAGCTGCTGCCTCACCAGAGGAGCTTCTTCCTGGCTGCAGCAGCTGTAGTTTCACTTTCTGCCCTGCAGACTCTGGTTGTCTCAGCCACACTGGGTCCTAGTGCCCTCTGTGTGCATACACTGGACACTTCCTGCTCCTGCCTCAGCCACTGCCTGCAAGCTTCATGGTAAGAGAGGATGGAATTTATTAAATTCATTCTGCTCAGGCATGTCATGGTCACTGTGGGGGAATGTGAGAGGATGGGGGTACAGTGGGGGAGGGGTACAGGGCACTGGGGTGAATGTAAGAGGATGAGGGTATTGTGGGGGCTAGGGCACGGGGGGTTAATGTGAGAGGATGGGGGTATTGTGGGGGAGGGGTACAGGGCACTGGGGTGAATGTAAGAGTATGAGGTATTGTGGGGGCTAGGGCACTGGGGGGGTTAATGTGAGAGGATGGGGGTATTGTGGTGGCTGAAGTGGGGGAGGGGCAACAGGGCACAGAGAATGAATGTGAGAGGATGGGGTATTGTGGGGGAGGGGATACAGGGCACTGGTTGGTGAATGTGAGAGGATGGGGATATTGTGGGGGCTGGCGCACAGGGGTTGATGTGAGAGGATGGGGTATTGTGAGGGAGGGTGGACAGGTCACTGTTTTGAATGTAAGAGGATGGGGGTATTGTGGGGCTAGGGCACTGGGGTTTACTGTGAGAGGATGGGGGTATTGTGGGGACTGAAGTGGGGAGGGGCAACAGAGCACTGAGGGGTGCATGTGAGAGGATGGGGGTATTGTGGGGTCAGTGGGACAGAACACTAAGGGGTGCATGTGAGACGATGGGCTGTTGGGTTGTGGGTGGGGGACAGGGGAGGTAGGGGGCTTTTTTTTTACTTGTGAGCTCCTTAATACTTTAATAATAGATTAATATTTCAGTATTATTATAACAAGGGCATAGACAGACGGCCGTATAACTCATGCGAGGATCGCACTGCAATCCTCGGACTTGCTGGTACCGCTCCTAACATGAGCGCGACTGCCATGTATAATATATGGTATATACAGCGTAGTGTCGCATACACTGCTGTATTATACAATATACAACAGTTCTAATGCTCCATACCTAATATGCAGGATAATGTACAGTGTATATGATGTAACCTGTATAAGATGCGACATTGGCTTGCCCCCCCCTAGTTTTGATCCTGGGTACGCCCATGACAGAGGAACTTAAGCCCGGGTCTCACATAGCGATACACCAGCGATCCCGACAACGATCAGGATCGCTGGTGTATTGCTACATGATCGCTGCTGAGCTGCCAAACAGGCAGCTCAGGCAGCGATCAGCACAGCGACACTGCGGGTAACATCGCTTAGTTACCCGCAGTGTACCTTGGATACCAGCGCCCTGATGCAGGGAGCTGGTAACCAAGGTACACATTGGGTTTCCAGGCGCTGCGGGTGCCTGGAAACCCGCTGTGTACCTTGGTTACCAGCTCCCTGCATCAGGGCGCTGGTATCCAAGGTACACAGTGGGTTTCCAGGCACAGCCCCGCGCCTGGAAACCCGCTGTGTACCTTGGTTACCAGCGGATCGCTGATCTCCCGCCTGTCACACGCAGCGATGCGTGCCTGTCAGCGGGAGACCAGCGATCAAAAAAATGTCCAGGACATTCAGCGACGATCAGCGATACCCAGCAGGGGGGCTGATCGTCGCTGAATGTCACACACAGCGATATCGCTGGGGAGATCGCTGCTGTGTCACAAAACTAGTGACTCAGCAGCGATCTCGCTAGCGAGATCGCTGTGTAAGACGGGGGCTTTAGGTATTCTGGTTACAAGATTTTAGCGTGTATAAAACAAGAGATAAAATCCCTCGATCCCAACGTATTATTACTCCTTTATAAATCACTGGTGCGGTCACATCTAGAACATGGGATCCAGTTTTAGGCTTCACATTTTGAAAAGGATATTCAGAAGCTAGAGTCAGTTTAAAGGCAGCAACTAGATTATTAGGGTATGTTTCCACGGTCAGGAAACAGTCAGGAATTGCTGCGTGTTTGATGCTGTGCGCTGGTGCAGCGTCAAACACGCAGCGTCCAGATGTTACAACATAGTGGAGGGGATTTCAAGAAATCCCTTCTCCACTATGCTTAAAAACACGCAGGCGGCAGACCTGCGTTAACGGACATGCGGCGTGTCTTTTTAGACTGCAGCATGTCCTATTCCCTTGCGGCGACGCTGCGTCGCTTCAAGGGAAATAACACAGGGCTGTGTAGCCTGCGGTCATTCCGGATATGTTCCGGGCGTGTTCCATGAGCACATCCGGATTGACCGCGCGTTCACTAGGGGGCGGGGCTTTGGGCGGAGCGGACTTTCCGCTCAGTCCAACTCGCTGTGGTTCCGGATCGTGGAACCACAGCCTTACATGGGATTGAAGTTCTCATATGAGAAGTTGGAAAAGTTGGGCTTGTTTAGCTTAGAAAAAAATGGCTCAGAGGAGATCTCATTCACATGTATAAATATATGTGTGGTCGAAATAATAGACTGGCGCATGATTTATTTCTTCCAAAGACTATACTAAGGACCAAGGAGCACTCCTTACAGGTGGAGGAAAGGCGATTTCGAGAAAGGGTTCTTCACAGTTAGAGCAGTCAGACTGTGGAAAACCGACCACAAGACAGTGGGACTGTGGACAGTTCGAGGGGTGGAGGTGAGGCTGAGGTGGAGCCTGGACGCAGTCTCAAGGGGGCCCCAAAAATTTTGCCAGTATGGGGCCCTGAAATTCCTAGTGGCAGTCCTGCCTATAAGGTACCTGGATGGAAATGTTTATTTGTGATATTACCTGCGTCTCATCAGTGCTGTGGTTCCTGTGTGGTCCACAGTCTGATGATGGTTGTTAACAACTAACATTAAAATTGATGGCTGTACTCAGCTTGTTGCTGTAAACACGTACTGACGGTGGTTCTGGTGCTGCATATATACACTGACGGTGGTTCTGGAAATGCATTCATGCTCTGACAGAGGTTCCGACACTGAATCCATGTACTGACTGTGGTTCGGACAGTTTAATCAGCCATCAAGTGCTTTTAACAGCCACGGGTGGAGTGATGCTCTGCCCGCGGCTGTTAACATGTTAAATCCCACTGTCAATCACTGGCCATGTCACAAATCCTGTTAGCACCATATAGGGAACTTGGTAAATAATAAACAAAAAACTACTGTGGAATTGCATTTTTTTTGTAATTCCACTCCACTAGGAATTTTGCTCCCATTTTCTCGTACATTATATGGTAAAATCAATGGTGTCATTCTAAAGTACAACTCGTCCCACAAAAAACAAGCCCTCATACAGCAATATTGACAGAAAAATAAAAAGGTTATGGCTTTGGGAAGAAAGTTGCAAGGTTGTGAAGGGGTTAAAGCACTACAGAATGTTAGCTAGGGCTGTAGAAATAGAACTGCGCCAAAATTGTGGCCCCTTGTGCTCCCCAAATTGGTGATCATGTATAGCTCCAGATTTATTCGCTGTTTAGACACTTTTTGCTCCTCAGCAGACAGTTCTGAAAAGTGAGTAGAAAAGGAGACTATAATAATAAATGTTCACTAGAGGCCTGGTCTGACTGCTGCACTGAGCAGAGCTGCAGCGCCGGAGCAGTGTGCTGGCTGACCTGTGGGGCTGTGCCGCCTCCCACCAATACCCAGGCTCACAGGAGGCGGCTCCTCTCATTACAGCTCTCTCAGCCTGACGGCGCCATGATGCTCGCAGCCTTCCCACCAGCCAGACATTTTGTGCTCAAGAGGAAAATCCTTTCTCCCTGCTGTAGACAGATCTCCGCTATGTCTACTCTGCTGATCAGCCAGCCGCAGTACGCATGGCTGAAGGAGCTGGGCCTGCGGGAAGAGAACGACGGGGTGTACAACGGTGTCTGGGGAGGAAGAGGAGAGGTAGGTGCTGCTGCCACATTGGGTACATGCCCAGAAGTGAGGGGGATGTGAGGAGCGCTGACACGTCATGTGTGTGGCCCACGTGACCAGAGAGGATCACATGTATATACTACACTGGCGTGTGTGTGTATATATTCATGCTGAGGTCATGTGTGTGGTTATGTATATATATATTACAATGCTGGACAGGGTCATGTGTGTGTGTATATATGTGTATATATATATATACTGCATGCTCTGCTTTGTTTCCCACTAGCCCATGATATTGCCTCCCTGCTTACTGCATTGTGTCTACGGTGAGTTTATTACTTTTAGTCCCATTGTGTGTAATTCCTGCACTGCATACCCTTGGGCTCTGTTCACATTGGTGTTCTGTGAATCACTGATGCTGGATAAGCCGGCACCCATTGAACACTCCAAAACATACTGATAGGGAATCTAGATTGTGAACCCCTTCGGGGACAGTGACGATAATGTGTGCAAAATTGTAAAGCGCTGCGGAATATGTTAGCGCTATATAAAAATAAAGATTATTATTATTATTAACTCTGACTTATAATAAGATGCTATGTCATTGTCGTTATTTTAATGACAGAAACGATGGCTGCTGCACTTTTGCTGTTGTCAAAAGCGATATACCGTCCTAACACCAATGTGAACTCAGGCTACCGACACTTCATCCAGTGATGGCCTGTAAAGTCGCGTTTTCAGACATTCGCAAACGTTTCCAAAAGTGTTGTGTTTTCTCTCGCAAGTTGCACGCGACTCGCATGCCATAGACTTCAATGTGAGTCACGTGCGACTGATTTCTGTGACTTCACTGCTCTAGAATAGTCGTGCGCAGCAAGTTGCAGACATGTGCAGATGTTTTTGATCGTGCAGCTTCCCTGAGAACTTGTTGTGCAGCCCCAGCCTTATTCCTTAAGAACCTGGGACCATCCAAGAATCTTTAAGACGATAGACTTGTCACGATGATCCTCCACAAGAGACAGCCTCACGACATGTTCTGGCTTCTATGATTGCCGTGACCGCTTAGGCCTCTTTCACACTTCAGTCGTGCGACATCAGTCAAAATCCGTCAAAATGTGAAAAAAACGGATCCGCCATTTTTTTTTGGCGGATCCGTTTTTTACCCATAGACTTGCATTAGTGACGGATTTTGACGGATGGTCGTCCGTTAGGTCCGTTTTTGGACGGATCCGCCAAAAAATTGGCGTCCGTCATTTCAAAAAAACGTCCAATGCAACGTTTTTTTTAACCGCCAAAATGGCGGACAACGACGGATCCGCCGCATCCGCCATTTTGTACAATGTCCACCGCCAGCATCCGTTTTTGACGGAATCCGCCTGCGGATCCGTCGCCTCTATTGAAAACCATAGTAAAATGCAGAAAACAGTGTCCGGGTCTGTCTGTCTCTCTCTCTCTCTCTCTCTCTCTCTCTCTCTCTCTCTCTCTCTCTCTCTCTCTCTCTCTCTCTCTCTCTCTCTCTCTCTCTCTTCTCTCTCTCTCTCTCTCTCTCTCTCTCTCATTCTCTTGCGGATCCTCAGAAAACTGACCAGTTTTGCATCCGTTTTTTAACTTTTCTGACGGATCCGCCATTTTCACGGATGGGCGGACGTCACACAACGAAGGTGTGAAAGAGCACACCTAAGACAGGCGCTCGGTGCCCCCTTGG
Source organism: Oophaga sylvatica (assembly GCA_033576555.1). Lineage (NCBI taxonomy): Eukaryota > Metazoa > Chordata > Amphibia > Anura > Dendrobatidae > Oophaga > Oophaga sylvatica. Next base: position 842,766,211 of record JARQOD010000001.1, read on the forward strand.
TGTGGCCTAGCATTTAATCCACCTTCCCACATACCTGTTTTCCTCTATCGACGCCCCTCCTTTTTCTTTTGATTGACAGCTCTGGCTTTATAGGACCAGAGAAGGGCAGCAATATATGTGGGAAAGTGTAATGTTTACAGTCATGGCCAAAAGTTTTGAGAATGACATAAATATTATATTTTCACATGATCTGCTGCCCTCTGGTTTTTATGTGTGTTTGACAGATGTTTTTATCACAGACAGAAATATAATTGCAAACATATGAGTAACAAAAGCTTATATTGACAGTTAGAATGAGTTAATGCAGCAAGTCAATATTTGCAGTGTTGACCCTTCTTCTTCAGGACCTCTGCAATTCTCCCTGGCATGCTCTCAATCAACTTCTGGACCAAATCCTGACTGATAGCAGTCCATTCTTGCACAATCAATGCTTTCATTTTGTCAGAATTTTTAGGTTTTTGTTTGTCCACCCGTCTCTTGATGATTGACCACAAGTTCTCAATGGGATTAAGATCTGGGGAGTTTCCAGGCCATGGACCCAAAATCTCTGTTTTGTTCCAAGAGCCATTTAGTTATCACCTTTGCTTTATGGCAAGGTGCTCCATCATGCTGGAAAAGGCATTGTTGATCGCCAAACTGCTCTTAGAGGGTTGGGAGAAGTTGCTCTTGGAGGACATTCTGGTACCATTCTTTATTCATGGCTGTGTTTTTAGGCAAGACTGTGAGAGAGCCGATTCCCTTGGCTGAGAAGCAACCCCACACATGAATGGTTTCAGGATGCTTAACAGTTGGCATGAGACAAGACTGGTGGTAGCGCTCACCTTGTCTTCTCCGAATGAGGCGTTTTCCTGATGTCCCAAACAATCGAAAAGGGGATTCATCAGAGAAAATAACTTTACCCCAGTCCTCAGCAGTCCACTGCCTGTACCTTTTGTAGAATATCAGTCTGTCCATGATGTTTTTTCTGGAGAGAAGTGGCTTCTTTGCTGCCCTCCTTGAGACCAGGCCTTGCTCCAAGAGTCTCCTCCTCACAGTGCGTGCAGATGCACTCACACCTGCCTGCTGCCATTCCTGAGCAAGCTCTGCACTGCTGGTAGCCCGATCCCGCAGCTGAAACACTTTTAAGAGACGGTCCTGGCGCTTGCTGGTCTTTCTTGGGCGCCCTGCAGCCTTTTTGGCAACAATGGAACCTCTTTCCTTGAAGTTCTTGATGATGCGATAGATTGTTGACTGAGGTGCAATCTTTCTAGCTGCGATACTCTTCCCTGTTAGGCCATTTTTGTGCATTGCAATGATGACTGCACCTGTTTCTTTAGAGATAACCATGGTTAACAGAAGAGAAACAATGATGCCAAGCACCAGCCTCTGTAATGTATGTAGTACAGTTCATATAGCGTCTTGTGCTTGGGTGCGATGAAAACACAGGAGTCACAGGTTTGATATAGAAAAGTCCTGTATTACTTCATACAAGTTGGCAGAAATAGTCACACAGTTTGCAGACACAGAAACAGGAGACACAGCAGGCCAGAGTAATCCAAGCTCAGCAATCACTCTCCAATACAGATTCAGGATCTTCTTCTCTGTTACCGTAAGTCCATGCAAACGTGGGTCTTTCAAAGAGCAGGGTTCAGAGTCCACAAGTGCTTCAGAGTTCCTCAGTAGGAATAGCTGGAGTACAAGGTCCAAGGCTTACAGGAGTCAAGTCACAGGTTCACTGCAGGCTAGATTCTGAAGCACTGATTGCTCAGCTGTGGCTGCTTAAGAAGCAAAGGAGAGAATCAGGGCGGGAACATGCAAGCTGGAAACTCCATTTTGACTGAGGGCAAGATAGCTGCAGCAAGACAGAAAGTAAAATGGCTGACGAACAAACTGAGTTTCAGGAATATATACATAGAACCTTACATTACTCCCCCCTTAAGGACAACCTCCGGATGACCTCAGACCATGCTTGTGTGGGTACCTCTGATGAAACTGACGGAGCAAGCGAGGAGCATTAACGTTATTGACCGGTTCCCATGAGTTGTCCTCCACTGGGTAGCCCTGCCATTTAATCAGATATTGTAACTGATTTCTATACAACCTGGAATCTAAAATCCTTTCCACCACAAATTCTTCCTGACCATCGACTAGCACTGGGTCAGGGCAAGGAGAGGAACGTCCAGGAAACGTATTGGGTGTCGCAGCCTTTAGTAGGGATACATGAAAGACAGGGTGGATTCTCATAGTTCTGGGCAGTTGAAGACGACAAGCAACGGCACTTATAATTTTACTGATTTTATAGGGTCCTAACTTAGACGATGGAATCCTTAACTTAAGATTACTGGTTGACAGCCAGACCAAGTCTCCTACCTTGAAAGCTGGTGCAGGTTTACGAAATTTATCTGCTGCTTTCTTGTACCTTTCTTGAGCCGATTCCAGATTTTCCTTTAGAAGATCCATATTCTTCTGTAAAGACGTGATTCTTTCAGCCACTGCTGGTAAAGGCGTTTCTATGGGAAATCGTGGTAGAATGTTAGGATGATAACCTAGATTAGAGTAAAAAGGAGACTGTTTAGTGGAGGCACTCTGAGAGTTGTTATACGAGAACTCAGCTAATGGAAGTAGATCCACCCAATCATCCTGTAGGTGGCAGATAAAGCAGCGGAGATACTGCTCCAGGGTTTGATTGGTTCGTTCGGTCTGTCCATTAGTCTGGGGATGAAAAGCAGAAGAAAGGTTTACTTTAATGTCCAATGCTGCACAGAAATTTTGCCAAAACCTAGAAGTGAATTGCACCCCTCGATCCGAAATAACCTCATCCGGTACTCCATGTAAGCGAAACACATCTTTAATCATCAAATCTGATGTCTGTTTTGCAGTGGGTAAGCCGACACAAGGGATAAAATGAGCTGCCTTTGTTAGACGGTCAACCACCACTAGAATGGTGTTCTTCCCCTGAGAGGTTGGTAACTCCACAATGAAGTCCATAGAAATGGATCCCACGGGCGGGACGGGGTGGGAAGAGGCTGTAACAGACCAGTTGGTGAGGAGCGAGGTGTTTTGCATCTTGCACAGACCTCACATGAAGTGACATAATTCAAAACATCCTTCCTGCAAGTGGGCCACCAAAAGAAACGAGAAAGAAATTCCTGTGTCTTTAGAATTCCTCTATGCCCAGCTATCTTGGAATCGTGAATGAGTTGCAATACTCTTAATCTGACTGTTTCAGGAATATACAGACGTTGTCCCTGAATCCACACACCATTCTTAAAGACAAGACTTACGTCCCTTGGGGGTTGTGCCAAAAAGGAATCCGCATGGTATGCTTCCTTGATGTCCTTAAGTAGGTCTTGATTATGAATTACTCCTAGGAATCTAGAGTCAGGAAGAATAGTCTTAGGAGGAGTAATTGGACGTGTCTCTGCTGAGTAAATCCTAGAGAGTGCATCAGCCTTTCCATTGCGCGATCCTGGTCTATAAGAGATGATAAAATTAAATTGGTTTAAGAAAAGATTCCAGCGAGCCTGGCGAGGAGTCAGGCACTTAGCCGACCTGATAAACTCAAGGTTACGATGGTCTGTCAGGACGACTATTTGCTGTGCAGCTCCCTGAAGAAGGTGTCTCCATTCTTTGAAGGCGGCAATAATGGCCAACAACTCTCTATTGCCCACATCGTAGTTCCTCTCAGCCGAAGACAACTGCTGGGAAAAGAAGGCACAGGGATGCAAGACATTCTTCTCACCTGTTCTCTGAGAGAGTATAGCTCCAACGGCACAGTCTGAAGCATCCACCTCTATTATGAAGGCAAGCTCGGGGTTGGGATGTACTAGGATAGGTGCAGTGGTAAATTTATCTTTTAGACGGAAAAATGCTTCCTGGGCTTGGGGAGTCCAGGAAAACCTAGACTCTTTCCGGGTAAGTTGAGTGATAGGTGACACTACCTCAGAGAAATTTCTAATGAAACGTCTATAGAAGTTGGCAAACCCGATGAAGCGCTGTATCTCCTTCACATTTCTAGGACTTGGCCAATCCTTGATGGCTTGGGTTTTGCTTCCATCCATACTAATTGTAACGCTGGTATTGTCTGTACTTTGTTTTCCAGCGTTACTTTGCATGTTTTTTGCATTAACCCTTTTGCTCCTTTCCCCCTAACCAGCTGGGATACTGTTGTCTGTTACCTATATGGATGCTGCTCAGTTCCCGGCTCTGCTGCGTACCCGTACTTGCGTGAGTGGCTCCGCTGCTTTGCATGACCGCCCGCATGTGCGGTTCCTGACTTGCTGTGAAAGCCGTCCATAGCTTGCAAAGTCCTCTGCAGTGGTGCATGACTTACTGCGTGGTTGGCAGCAGCCATTGTTGGGTTCCCTCTGTGTTGAGCTGTCTGGCTCTGCATAGGGGGCGCGGCCCACACCTGTCCTGCTTTTATGTGGATTGGGTGTTTACTAGAATTACTGCTCCAGCCTATCGCTGTGAAGCAGCTCATATATAAAGTTCCCCAGCCCTAGTGGGCGTTGCCAGAGCTTCGCATTGAATCCACACTGAATCCCTGAACCTAGCCGTATGTGGTTGTGTGTTCAGCTCCTGCTCTGAAGTTGATCAGCTCTGGAGAGCTGATTCCCTGTTCCTGCTGTGTCTTGTTCCCTGATCCTGGATCAAACCCGGTACCTGAATGTCTGAATTGTGTCTTGTGTTTCCGCCTATGCTGGGGGCTGATTACCCAGATCGCCGTTCCTGGAGGCTGTATATCCAGGCCTGTTCCTGCTGTGTCTAATTACCTGAACCCCTGATCTTAGATCGCATCCTGTACCTGACTTTCTGAACTGTGTCCTCTGTGTTATGTTCCTGAAATCCTGCTGTGTCCAGAACCCTGTGCCAGTGACTGTGAATCCTTGCTATATAACCTGAGTTCATCTTGGAAGGAGGAGTCCGGTGTGTGCTGAGTTTCTGTTACTCTGTGCTCAGCCTCTGTGCAATCCCCGGCCAGCTCCCGTTGAGCCTGGCGGGGCTTGCACCAGACCGCTGGGGTTCCTTTTCAGGTCGCTGCCAGATGTCCGGATCCTATGCCTGATGACCATGGCCTGATGTCCGATGTCCGACGACCACTTCCAGATGTCCGGATCCTATCCTTCTTGCCTGATGTCCGGATCCTGCCGATCATTGCCAGATGTCCGGAGCCTGCTGATCGGTGCCAGATGTCCGGAGTCCGAGGCCTGTGTTCCAGTCCGTGTTCCTGTGATTCAATCCATGTTCCTGTCCGTGTTCCTGACTCCCTGAGACCCAGTCCGTGTTCCTGTCTGTGTTCCTGACTCTCTGAGATCCAATCCGTGTTCCTGTGCAGTCTAACTCTGTTTCAGCCATCAGCTCCTGATTCCAGTTACCTGTCTGTTACCTGTCGGCTTGCCTGTCTGCCATCCGTCTGCAGTTCCTTCCAGAGGTTCGGACGTCATCTGCAGAGATCCCCGGCTCTTGCCTGCTCACCTAGGAGCGATCATCTGCCATCCGACTGCAGCTCCATCCGGAAGTTCGGACATCATCTGCAGAGATCCCCGGCTCTTGCCTGCTCACCTGGGAGCGATCATCTGCCATCCGATTGCAGCCTACCTGGAGGCTCCACCATATCAGGTCGTATATACCTGCCTGTCTAGAGACTGCCTGGTCACTTACTGTGACAACCTGCCTGTCTAGAGACTGCCTGGTCACTTGCCGTGACAACCTGCCTGTCCCAGAGACTGCCTGGTCACTTGCCGTGACAACCTGCCTGTCCCAGAGACTGCCCTGGTCACTTTCCGTGACAACCTGCCTGTCCCAGAGACTGCCTGGTCACTTGCCGTGACAACCTGCCTGCCCTGGTCACTTGCCGTGACAACCTGCCTGCCCTGGTCACTTGCCGTGACAACCTGCCTGTCCCAGAGATTGCCCTGGTCACTAGCCGTGACAACCTGCCTGTCCCAGAGACTGCCTGGTCACTTGCTGTGACAACCTGCCTGTCCCAGAGACTGCCTTGGTCACTTGCCGTGACAACCTGCCTGTCCTGCCGGTTCCTCCTTGGTCTACCCTGTGATGACGTCTGTCCTGGGTCGGTGTCTGATGTTCTCCTGCTGAGCCTGTGCTACGCCTGAGGCCTGAGAGAGAGGCCGTCCTAGTATGCCCGTGCCAGATGACCCTGGACTTCATCAACCCGTGATGACCCCGCCATCGTCTGACGTTCGTCCTGGGCCGGTGTCTGATGTTCTCCTGCTGAGCCTGTGCTACGCCTAAGGCCTGAGAGAGAGGCCGTCCAAGTATGCCCGTGCCAGATAACCCTGGACTGCATCTACCCGTGATGTCCTCCAGCACTCGTCTGTGATCCTGAGTCGTGTACCCTTCTCTGATGTGCGGAATCGGGAGCCCGGTCTTATGTTCTGTTTTATGTACTGTGTTTCTTTAAGTAAACTTTATGTTTCTTCTTACCTGAAGTTGTGCGGTGTTGTCTAGTCCTGCAGGTCGCCACCTTGCCCACATGCTCAGCTGCCACGGATCCCGGTCGCTGCCCTTCCCTAGTCCGGGCAGGCCCGGGTCTCCCTCCGTGGTCCAGTGGGTCCACATTCTCATCTGGGACCCATGCCTCACGTCGTCGTGGACTGGCGGCGTGGGAGCATTGGCTAGCTAGGCAAGCTATGCCATGTCCCGGCGCCCCACAGCCGTGGGAAGCGCTACACTAATTCCTTGTGTAGACAGTACATACCCAGAAATTGAATTTCGGTCCTATGGAATTCACACTTTTCAAGTTTGATGTAAAGATGATTTTGTCTTAGACTGTTCCAAGACCATTCTCACATGTCCATGATGTTCCTCTGTGGAGTTAGAAAAAATTAGAATATCATCCAAATAAATTACCACGAATGTATCTAGGAGATCCCTGAAGATGTCATTCACCAAGTGTTGGAAAGTGGCTGGGGCGGTACTCAGACCAAAAGGCATAACTAGATATTCAAAGTGTCCATAGCGTGACCTGAATGCAGTCTTCCATTCATCCCCAGGTCTAATACGGACTAAGTTATAGGCCCCACGAAGATCTAGTTTAGAAAAAATTTTGGCATGTCGCACTCTCTCCAATAACTCAGGGATTAAAGGCAATGGATAACGGTTTCTAATAGTAACCTTATTGAGTTCCCTATAGTCTACGCATGGTCTCAGAGATCCATCTTTCTTCTTTACAAAGAAGATGGGTGCACCTGCAGGAGATGAAGAGGGGCGTATGAAGCCCTTGGCTAGATTTTCATCTATGTAATCCTTTAAAGCCTTTAGCTCGGGCCCCGCCAGGGGGTAGATCTTACCAAAAGGTATCTCTGCTCCAGGCAATAATTCAATTGGACAATCATATGGACGGTGAGGAGGAAGCTGGTCAGCGTTCTTCTTGTCACATAAATCCACATAGTCCTGGTATACAGCTGGTAGTTCAGGGACTGACATGATTCCTTTAGGAACAGAGCAAGCTGAAACTTTTGGACTCATCTGTTTCTCTGGAAAGTGTAATTCCTTGGTCTCCCAGTTAATGGTAGGATTCTGAGCCTGCAGCCATGGTAGCCCTAGAATAATGGGAAAGTGGGGAGAAGAGATAAGCATAAAGGACAGTTTCTCTTGATGATCTTTACCCATAAGAACCCTCAAAGGCTCTGTTTCCTGATCCACTGGTCCAGAGGTCAGCAGGGAGCCATCCACAGTTTCCATCTGTACTGGAGTAGCCTTCTTCACTGAACGTATTCCCTGTTTCAGAGCAAAGGAGACATCCATAAAATTTCCACTTGCCCCTGAGTCGATCATAGCAGAGCTAGACACCCAAGCTGAGTCAACCCAGAGTTTGATGGAAAGAAAGCAATGAGAATTGTTTTTCTTACAACTCAGCTGGGACACCGCTGAGGAAACTTGAAAAATGGCAGCGTTTACACAGTCAACGTCCTCAGAGGTAACGGAGTTTAAGTCAGAGAAATCAAGATCTGTTGCTGCAGATCTCTCTGGAGCCTGAGGCTCGGACCTGACAGATCCCCTCTCGCAACACTCACAATGAATGAGTGCTGCAGTAGTCTTACGAGAACGGCTGGGGCAGTTTATAATGAAGTGCCCTGACTTACCACAATAGAAACATAGATTCTCCTTAAAACGATGTTCCTTGCGTGCATCACTAACCCGTCGTTGTAAAGAGTCTACCTGCATGGGTTCAGGTTCAGGTTCCCGTGTAATCCTACTCAAAGGTTCCTTAGCTGGAGAGGAAGGTAGGAAAAGGTTAGTACGATTGCTTTCGAACCATCTCTCTTGCCTGCGTTCAGTCAGACGAGTATCAATACGGATGCAGTAGTTAATAAAGTCACCTAACGCAGTGGGAGGGTCGGCACGAGCAAGTTCATCCTTAATCAGTGGAGATAACCCCTTTCGAAAAATAGATTTTTTGGCGGAACTGTCCCAGGTGGTATCAAGGGCCCATCTCCTGAAATCCAAGGCATATTCAGCTACCGAGTGCTTACCTTGGCGCAAAGCTAACATGGCTGCTTCAGCTGTTGCACCTCGATTGGGGTCATCAAACACTTGCCCCATGGCTGAAATAAAATCATCAAGGTGATTCAAACAATCATCCTCAGTCTCAATCAGAGGGTTTGCCCACATTAAAGCCTTGTTGGTAAGCAACATAATTATAGTAAGCTACCTTAGATCGTTCAGTGGGAAATTGTGAAGCATGTGCAGAAAAAAAAAGATTGCATTGATTAATAAATCCCCTGAATTTCTCACGTTCACCGCCAAAACGAAAAGGGGGCAACTTGAGAATCCCAGCACTCGGGGCTACGGCAGGAGCCTGGACTCACCCCTCTAGAACCTCAATCCTGGCTCGCAAATCCTGGGTAGTCTGTCCAACCACTTGCAAATTGTGATTATTGAGGTCCTGTAGATTTGTAAAACGGGTCTTTATATTCTGCAAATCTGCAAGGATATTATCAGTCACTCCGCAAAGTTCCTTTATGCGGGCCTCCATTTTCCAGATCTTTTAAGACAGGATTACTGGAAGAAGAGGAGAGAAAAAAAACAATAGTGTTCACCTGTGGCAACACTGCAGAGAGAAAAAAAAATTAAGGGAACTGCTCACCTGGAATGGTTGTGAGAAGTCACAACCACTATCATCACAGAAAGTTTCAACCAGACATCTGATATCCAGAGTTACAGCAGACAAAAAAGAGAAAAGAAAGGAAAAAAAAAAAAAAAAACAATAGTGTTTACCTGTGGTAACACTGCAAAAAGAAAAAACTTAAGGGAATTGCTCACCTGGAATGGTTGTGAGAAGTCACAACCACTGTCATCACAGAAAGTACAACCGGACGTCTGATATCCACAGTACAGCAGACACAGCCTTCCAGACCCAGCAGACACTAACGTTTTGGCTTCAGAATCTTGTAATGTATGTAGTACAGTTCATATAGCGTCTTGTGCTTGGGTGCGATGAAAACACAGGAGTCACAGGTTTGATATAGAAAAGTCCTGTATTACTTCATACAAGTTGGCAGAAATAGTCACACAGTTTGCAGACACAGAAACAGGAGACACAGCAGGCCAGAGTAATCCAAGCTCAGCAATCACTCTCCAATACAGATTCAGGATCTTCTTCTCTGTTACCGTAAGTCCATGCAAACGTGGGTCTTTCAAAGAGCAGGGTTCAGAGTCCACAAGTGCTTCAGAGTTCCTCAGTAGGAATAGCTGGAGTACAAGGTCCAAGGCTTACAGGAGTCAAGTCACAGGTTCACTGCAGGCTAGATTCTGAAGCACTGATTGCTCAGCTGTGGCTGCTTAAGAAGCAAAGGAGAGAATCAGGGCGGGAACATGCAAGCTGGAAACTCCATTTTGACTGAGGGCAAGATAGCTGCAGCAAGACAGAAAGTAAAATGGCTGACGAACAAACTGAGTTTCAGGAATATATACATAGAACCTTACAGCCTCCTTTTAAAGTGTCCAGTGGTGTCATTCTTACTTAATCATGACAGATTGATCTCCAGCCATGTCCTCATCAACACCCACACCTGTGTTAATGGAGCAATCACTGAAAAGAGGTTAGCTGGTCCTTTTAAGGCAGGGCTGCAATGATGTTGAAATGTGTTTTGGGGGATAAAGTTCATTTTCTAGCCAAATATTGACTTTGCAAGTAGTTGCTGTTAAGCTGATCACTCTTTATAACATTCTGGAGTATATGCAAATTGCCATTGGAAAAAGTGAAGCAGTAGACTTTGTAAAAATTAATATTTGTGTCATTCTCAAATCTTTTGTCCATGACTGTACTCACCCCAAGGGTGCACTGAGCTCCTGTGCGTGGCGTGAAGTCATTCTATGCTGACAGCGTTCACAAAAACACATTTCCTTGTGCACAACGCACTGCATGCTGACCAATGAAACATTTTGAGTTTTTTTTTTCATTGTGGAAGATGGGTAATGGCTGCATGGGAGCCTCGGGCCTACACAAGGTCCCACGTGCTCCAGTGATGGCCTGACATAAGTAACCTTGCCTCCTAAAAATATCTGAATTAAAAATACCTATGGGGTACCGCTAAAAAAGTCCTCACAAAGCTCAGCCAATGTAAAAACGGACGAATCTTGGAATATGGTGGAACAAACCAAAAGTGAAGCCGGAGTAATAATTCCAGACTTTTATCATTTCTCTCATTGTTCCATCCCACATAGAATGTTTTTCCTCTTCTTCAGTACAGTAAGTGGGGAATGAAATGGCGCCATTTTAAAACTGGAGCTCATTTGGTGAAACCTCAAGCCCTCCTAAAACTATGTCAATTGAAAAATACAAAAGTTGGTTTCTAGAAATGTTAGTACCTGAAGTCTAAACTAAAAGGGTGATCCGGTACAGTAATAAGACCAGGTATCCTCTACATCTTCTGGTACGTGGGTTACATTAGAAGAATCAAAATTCTTATGATTCATGATGTATACTATCCGTATGCTGTGGACTTTAGGCTTTCAGTTAAGGGTGTCTGGTTATAATATATAAATTTATTATTTATTTATTTTTTTTTATCTGTGAGGCCAAGATCGATTATTACATTTTTGGTGAAACCTGAGATGGCGCGTTTGTGTCCCGAGTTGCTTCATTCCTCATTGCCAATGTCACTCTTGTCCATTGGAGATAACTTTTTTGGTTAATTACTTTGCTGAGCTTTCAGATATAAGGTTAATCAATGATTTCTTGACCTCACTATTTCAGAGTCATCATTAAATTGTTATTTAATGTTACATTTTAACTCCAGGTGAAAATTAAAACTCAGTAATTTAGCTCTGTATGTGCACACGACACCTATTAATCTCAGGCAAATCTGCCAGCTTTTACAAGCAAAATGCACTTTAAGTCTGGCATATTATTTCACTGGAAGCATCTTTTGTGTCGATTCATGTCTTTTTTACAGAGCATGTTCCGACTAAGAAAATGATCACGTCACTTCTCTTAAACTACAGCTCCAGATTATATATAGTATATTCTTATATTATCTCTATATATCCATTGGGGTAGGTGCCCACGGTCAGTAATTGGTAGCACTTTGGACACAGCACATGTAACACCCGTTGAACACAGCTGATTCCGCATGTGTTCATTGAACCGTGCAGAGTCACCACGTCCAATACATTGTATGGATGCATCGTTTACTGACCGTGGGAACATACCCATGCTGGTGCCGGCACCACTCCTGTCCCTCTCTGCCTTCTTGTCTATAACTGACCGGAAGTCACAGATAAGTGACTAGCTCTCATTGTAGGCCGTCTGCAGGGAGAATGTTCATGGGCATGCTTCATTAACAAATGGATATGATCGGAAAACGTTTCCTAGGTTAATCTTAGAAATGTATCCTTGAAATCGTATGCTATATACATGTGGTGTGGATCTGTGTTTTTTTTTTTTTCTCACACCGCTGGTCAGGCAAAGAAAATTCATTCATTAATCTATCCAAACAAAAATCGGATAGCACACGTTTGATTTATGCGCTTGTCTGAATGTGCCTAAAGCCTCATTCAGACATCCGTTTTTCTCATGTATGAGAAAACCAGACTGATTATTTTGATCAAAGTGCACTCTTGGTGTCACCACCCTCCCCTGTATGACAGTCTGTGAAAATCACAACGCACTCTGATTACATCTTGAGTGCAGTCTGACTTTTTCACAGACCCATAGACGTGCATTGGCAGTTTTTTTTCCATTTTTTTTTGATCCGACACTTGGATCAAAATATAACATGTCTCTGATTTTCTGTGGACTGAGCTCCGCAAAAACTGTGTATGTGTACCATTAACCCTTTCACCCCCGAGTCTGTTTTCACCTTCCTGACCAGGCCAAATTTTACAATTCTGTAGTTTTTCTCATGGTGCTAACGGGGATCTCACCAAGGTCGCGGCAGTTCAGCCCGGCTGGGAACGGAGCCTCAGTGACCGGAGGTAAGCTCAGTGACGTCACCAGTGGGCACTGAGGTTGCTTTCGCAGCCGCTACGTCACCAGTGGTTCCCAGCCTGGATGGTCGCATCTTGGCACCGCCCAGGTTGAAGACTGTTTATCCCCCAGACATGGATTATGGCGTGGGACAGAACGACAGACAGGTATGGCATAATCTGTGGAGCATATGGGGGCATAATCTGTGGAGCATATGGGGGCATAATCTGTGGAGCATATGGGGGCATAATCTGTGGAGCATATGGGGGCATAATCTGTGGAGCATATGGGGGCATAATCTGTGGAGCATATGGGGGCATAATCTGTGGAGCATATGGGGGCATAATCTGTGGAGCATATGGGGGCATAATCTGTGGAGCATATGGGGCATATCTGGGGAGCTATGGGGGCATAATCTGTGGAGCATATGGGGGCATAATCTGTGGAGCATATGGGGGCATAATCTGTGGAGCATATGGGGGCATAATCTGTGGAGCATATTGGGCATAATCTGTGCAGCATAGGGGGGCATAATCTGTGCAGCATATGGGGGCATAATCTGTGCAGCATATGGGGGGCATAATCTGTGCAGCATATGGGGGCATAATCTGCGGCGCATATGGGGGCATAATCTGCGGCGCATATGGTGGCTTAATCTGTGGAGCATATGGGGCATAATCTGTGGAGCATATTGGGCATAATCTGTGGAGCATATGGGGGCATAATCTGTGGAGCATATGGGGGCATAATCTGTGGAGCATATGGGGGCATAATCTGTGGAGCATATGGGGGCATAATCTGTGGAGCATATGGGGGCATAATCTGTGGAGCATATGGGGGCATAATCTGTGGAGCATATGGGGGCATAATCTGTGGAGCATATGGGGGCATAATCTGTGGAGCATAGGGGGGCATAATCTGTGCAGCATATGGGGGCATAATCTGTGCATCATATGGGGGCATAATCTGCAGCATATGGGGCATAATCTGTGGAGCATATGGGGCATAATCTGTGGAGCATATTGGGCATAATCTGTGGAGCATATGGGTGCTTAATCTGTGCCGCATATAGGGCATAATCTGTGGAGCATCATATGGGGGCATAATCTATGGAGCATATGGGGGCATAATCATTTTTCACCCTAGGCTTATACGCGAGTCAATAAGTATTCCCAGTTTTTTGTGGCAAAATTAGGGGGGTCGGCTTATACACAGGTCTGCTTATACATGAGCATATACGGTAATTAAAAAAAACAGGGTGAAGACCCTTCTATTCTTGACAACCTGCCTTGTTAAAGCTGACTGCTGAGTTTTGCCTGGCTGGTTATCAAAAATATAGGGGAACCCACGCTGTGTTTTTTTTTTTTTTTATAAATTATTTACAGCGCAGGAGTGACTGATAAATACTCCCATTCGCCGCTCCTGCTCTCACTGTTATTAGCGGTAGCGGATGATGGGATCAGTAGTCCCATCAGCTGACGCTAGTGACCGGAGGTAAACTTTACACCTCCGATCACAGCTGAGCGCTCACGCTGTCTTGTAACGACGTGGGAGCCGCGGCTCTCTGACCGGCGGGGATGATTTCTCTACCGCTTCATTGGGGGACACAGGAAACCATGGGTGTATGCTGCTGCCACTAGGAGGCTGACACTATGCAGAAAAAAAGTTAGCTCCTCCTCCACAGTGTACACCCCTCCGAAAGGAACTAGGGAATTCAGTTTTAGCTTAGTGTCAGTAGGAGGTGGACACGGGTCTCTATTGAGACCCATATCTACCTAATGTGCGTCGTTCCTTTTCAGGTTCTTTTCCGGAGGGATACAGTGTGAATAGTCACTACTGTACTCTCACGCAGAGACTATGAGTACGGTGTGTACTGCCACCCCGTATCCTCATAGGTCTGTTCTTTCGGAAGGACCCAAAAGAGGATCCCTGACACGGACGGGTGTTCAGGTGATCCGAAAAGGTGAAGAAGATCCGGGCCTGCCTCCGTCTCAGAAGAGAAGGAAGAGGCACATTATAGGGCAGAGGGGGCAAAGTAGCATTCAAGGGGAGTTCTTCTCCCCTTTCTTCCCTTGGGGCTCACCCGGGTGTTTTCAGTGGCAGTTTTTTTTTATGGGCCCCAGTCTCCCCTTCTTTGGGGCCACCTGGCACCTCCAGGCGCCCGGTCGCGCCGCTGCGCTCCCTTGGGAGGGGGCTCCTGCATGGCTGTTCATTATGGGGGATCTTTAGAGAGCGTGCGAGTGCCTCCGTGCCGCCCCCCCCCTCCATCGGCGGCCGCACTTTCTAATTGAGGCCCCGGCTTCACCTTGGGCCTAACTTCTTGCCGGCTCCGCCCCCTCTTCCTTCTAGCTTTCGGGCGGGCTTTTCTCCCACCCGGCCTTCCCCTCCAGTGCTGCCTTAGGCTCCGCCCTCCTCTCCAGAGTGTCTTCTGTGGGCTGGAGCCGCAGCCATACTGCGCCCAGAGCACGACGTTTGGCTCCGCCTCCCTCCCTCTTCGTCCACTGAGAGCACATTTTCTCTTACAGCATGCCTTTTTGCCTTGGCTAGTTCTCTGCTGGACGCCATCTTCGGCTACCGTTCTCAGAGCCTCTAACTACCGAAGCACACAGCTGGAGCAGCGCACATAGAACCGTGAGTTGCTCTGCCCTGCAGAGCTGACCTCTCCTTTGTCTCTTTTTTTTTCTGTCCACCACTCTGGTTAGACACTTTGTGTGCTGTGCTCTTCTTGTAATGGCAGACTCCCTTCAGCTCAGTCGTCTCCCCTCTGCCAGGCCTGCAGTGACCCCACCGTACCCGCTCAGGAATCTCCTCCTGCCCCAAGCGGTTCTCATCCTCCTACCCCGGTGTGGGCTGCTTCTCTGTCACAATCTGTGGCGAACCTCACCAGGGTGTCTCAGACCCTAGTGTCCGTATTAGACAGATTGCCCAAGACTCGCACCCCGGTCCTTCCAACACAGGCTGTAAGAGACCTAGATTGGAGCACCGTTCGGGGTCCTCTTCCCGCTCCGCCTCACCAGACGACCTTCCACTGCGTGATCCCTCTCTAGCGCCCTCCTCTCCGGAGTCAGGCGAAGCGTCTTCGAACGCGCTTTCGGAAGACGAGTCGGACCTGGATTCAGAACAGGCCTCCAGCATGACTGATATGGTGCAGAGCCTGATTGTGGCAGTCAATCAGACCTTAGACATCAAAGATGCCGCTACGGAATCCGCAGTTCAGGCGGTTTCGTTTAGTCGGTCCATACCACCTTCCAAGGTCTTTGCCTCGCATCTGAGTTCATGGAGATACTCTATAGGGAGAGGGTTTTCTCCGGCATGTTTGCTGTGGCTCAGTGGACAAAGAAACTGACCACCAATCTCAGGCCCAAGCGTCTTAACCCAGGTGCACAACAGGGAGTAGAGTTTATTCTCCCTCTGATTCCAAGCATTCTGTTCTTCCGTCAGGACAAATGACTGTACTGGTTATACCTCAGCACAGACTTCGTGGGGCGGTTTACTACAAGTAAATCCGTTATACCTAATGCCGTCAGGTATCCAGACCTAGACCGCAACACGGAATCGGCTCTCTCCCATACCCGTCTCCAGGGTTCTCTTCCCATGATTGTAGTCGCAGGATACTGAGAGCCAATCACAGCAGTACTCTATCCGGTTTCCAGGTTTCTGCGCACCCCCCACCAGCTACAGTAGAGCCGTTTGAAACTGTTGTATTTTCAGTGGATCAGACGTGTCTTGAGAGGACTGCTGCCGTGGTGCTTGTATTCCGTGCTGTATCAGGTGAGTCAGATATTCCCTGCGTTCTGTTGCAGCAGTACTCTAGCCGCTATCCAGGATTTACGGGGGTCATCCACCGGGCACTTTTAGTCGATTCCAAACATTTTTTTCCAGTGGTTCAGATGTGCTGAGATCAAGTGCTGCATCGGTCCTGCTCTTCTGTTCTAGCCGGTGAGTCAGGAATGCCCTCTTTCTCATACCTCAGGGTCTCTTGTAACATCTGCCCAGGCTCTCTTCTGTTCACCGCTCAGTGAGAGACGCCCGGTGTTTATTACATCTGGTTGGCTGCAGCAGCGGTTTTCAGTCCGCTTTCAGGTTAGTCACAGGTTTTTGTCTGCTGTGGTTTTTTTTCTCGATCATTAACCTTTGCGGTTTAGTTACAGAAAATCTGCACTTACCACAGGAAGGATCTCGATAGCATAAGTTGGTTTTCAGCGGCAGCATGACTGGCAACACCATTTTCTGGTAGGTTAGACACGCCGGTATCAGGTACCAGATGGTTGCAGTTTTTTCTTTGACCACGCACTGGGCCCTGTTTGCTGGTTGATCACCAGGGACCTGTCTTCACCATCTGATCATTCGGACCTAGCACTGACTATCCGTAGGTCAGTTACAGTGTTCCTCAAGTTATCCTTAGTTCCAGTGCGTTACTCCCAGCATACAGTAGAAGACCATTCTCGGTTCTGCCCTAGGGGCCTTTTGAGCTACCTCAATACCAGAGCTCCCTATATATGTCGTTACTTACCTCTTCTTTCTACAGGCACAGGATAAAGCCTTGAGCAGCTCCGGAATCTTATTTCCGAGGGTGGCAGCATTAGGTTCTCCCACCTTAGACAAGAATTGGATCTCACTCTGCACACGCATCAACCAGTGAGGAACACTGCTCCAGGCCTGTATTCAAGGAAAAGTTTGGTGATAACACTTTTTTTCCGTCAGCAGGATTCGTATCTTTCTCACTAGTATCTTCAGTGGTGTGATATCTTACTTGGGTAAGTGAGTCCACACACTACAATCTTCTCCCCGCTTCAAGGGGCCAGGACATATAGGATCGACAATGTCGTCATAGGGAAGGATCTTCTTCCTTAAATTATAAGATTCTCCAGAGTCCATGTATTGCTCTGGCAGATACCGGCTTAGCTAGTAAGCCCTTGCAGGTTACGGAGGGGAGTTCTACAACATGATTAGAGTTTTCTGCTGTTCCCTCCTCTTGGGTACTGCTTTGGGACGTCCCATGGTTTCCTGTGTCCCCCAATGAAGCGGTAGAGAAAACAAGATTTTGGTTGCTTACCGTAAAATCTGTTTCTCGGAGCCTTCGTTGGGGGACACAGCACCCACCCAGGTTGAACAGCTCTGCTTATTATACTGTTACAGTTTGATTTTGTGTTTTTTTTTTTTTCTAACTCCTTTATAGATTGCTTCTCCTACTGCTTTCTCATTAACTGAATTCCCTAGTTCCTGTCGGAGGGGTGTACACTGCGGAGGAGGAGCTAACTTTTTTTCTGCATAGTGTCAGCCTCCTAGTGGCAGCAGCATACACCCATGTTTTCCTATGTCCCCCAATGAAGGCTTCGAGAAACAGTTTTTACGGTAAGCAACCAAAATCTTGTTTTCACCGCCGGACAGAAGCGGTGTTTGCCGCACTGCCATGCACCCCATGAATGGGGTCTGGGTACTGTTCTGGTAACTATTCGGCCTGACCCGAACATCCAGGGGTCTGCCCATCTCTAATAATTACTTTTTTTTTTTTTTAAGGCTAAAATGTTTTGGCCCCTAATTTTTATAAGGGCTAATTGGAGAAAAATGGACCTCTCTGTTTCTTGTGCAACTTCTGCGCACGTCAATACCCTACATGTTATTGAGAATTACTTTTGAGGCACCATTCAAAACTCAGAAGGGAAGGAGCGCTATAATTAAGTACAGATTTTACTGTTTTGGTTTGCAGGTGCCATGACCCACTGGGAGAGTTCCTGAGGAGCCAGTACAGCAGAACGCCATAAGTGACTGCATTTTACAAATTACACCTCTCAATGAATTCATCTAGGGGTGCAGTGATCATATTAGACACCACAAGTTTGTCCCTGAATTTTATATCATTGGGCAGTGAAGGAAAAAGTAATTATATTTTTACCATGAAAATTTTGTTTTAGCCCCAGATTTTATATTTTCACCACGGGAAATTGTTAAAAATGGCACCATAATTTGTCCCACAATGTCTGCTGAATGTAGAAATACCCCGCCCATCGGACCGGACCGCGGCGATTTGCATACAGAGAAAGGCAGATTAAAAAGGTATTTTTGCATCAAAGCTGGGGTGTCAGGGGCTATGAAAGGTACGAATAGATTACTTATGGGAAGCACAATTGAGTGATATCTTTACCTGATATCACAAAAAAGGGGTGACAGATTCCATTTAAATGACAACTACTCAACAACAATGAATAAAAACAATTAAAAAGTCCTGTGTATGATTTACAAAGATATTATTTATCCATTTGCCTGACAGGGCTAATTGTGGTTGATCATGTTTTGTGTCATGTTTTTGACTTTTTAATTGTTTTTATTAATTGTTTTTGAGTAGTTGTCATTTAATAAAGGATTTTCTATTTTACCATGTTTGGTGATCCCATTTCACATAGCTTGTGGTCAGGGAAACCCAACTTTTTTTTCCACTTTCTGTTCCAGTTAGAGACTTGCAGCTCTCTGGCACCCCCTCATCCTCAGGTCAGTCAAGGAACTGCACCTAGGGTAAGTAGTTGCCAGAAAGGCTGCCTTGTCACGTACTGGCTATCGGGCACTCTGCCGTGAGGGCGGTATGTATATCACCAGTTTCAGGCCGGGAATACACACATAAACCTCCGATCCGTCACTGTCAGGGTGACCCAATAACACCAGGATGCTACGCTGCCACCAGTTTCTCCTTTGATACCAAATCCTATATCGGGTCAGGAACCAACCCAAGGTAGCCGGATTTTATGTGCGGAGTGCATGTCTGTTCGGTCATAAAGCAAGAAGAACGAAGCTAGTACATTTATGTTTACTCCAGAAAATATCGGCAGTGTTTACAAAAATACAAAATATATTACAAAAGGAGACAAAATACAATATGTACAAACAGGGTATGTTCCCACGGTGAGTAAACGCTGCGGGTTGAACTCTGCGTACATCCGCAGCGTCCAACCCGCAGTGGCCAGATGTTACAGCATGGTGGATTTGAAGAAATCCCATGCCCACTATGCGTGTTCTGACACCTGCAGATTCTCTGCGGAGACACACATGTCTCCGCAAGATAAATGTCCCCATACAATGTATTGGATGCGGTGATTCTGCATGGTTCAATGAACACATGCGGAATCACCTGCGTTCAAAAACCGGCAGCGCTTTTGCGACAGTTGATGTGTGCTTTGTCAAAAGCACTGCCTAATACTATACGTGGGAGCATACCCTTAGAAATAAAAGGGATTAAAATAGGAAACTTACTCTGTCACAGGTATGACGTGTTGATAAAGGGGAGGAGAGATGTCCCAAAGAAATGGATCAGCTCAGCAGCACAGCCTGTTGTCTAGCTGACTCTCCGGCATCTGTCACCTCTCAAAATGGTTGTTCCTGTTTTATGTTTGGCCATAAACTTAGAAACTCCCCACTTGCTGACCTCACTGGTGGGCTGTGCTCAAGGGGGTACACCTCTTTTGGGAGAATATCAAAACACTTCGATTTTCATATCTTTGGCTGGGAAGCTCACAGGGCGACGATAGGGGCATTATATTTTCCCCTGTGAATTTACCTTTCTTTTGAGACCAAACGCGGCACGTCTGCTTGTTACTGGGGGCAGAAACTATTTCCCCGGTTTCTGATGGCCCTAAAGGCCGCAAAGCGATGCCATGCGTAGCCCTAATTATCCTGATCCTGGAAATCTATGTTTCCTGTTTCTAGGTTTAACAGGAGTTATTAAATTTGAGTTTGAGTAGGTTGGGATGAGAACAAAGAAAGTTCCGGCGGGAAACTACATTCCTTACAAGCGCTGGCAGAATATGCTCTCGCATTACACAAAGATCGTTTATCTGAAGGGGGGGGAGCAGCATTTCACAAAGGGAAAGGGGGGTTGCAGCCGTGTGGCTACAAGTGAAGCTCACTCTTCCACAAACCAATGGGTGGAAGGGGCAGTAAGTTAGCTCTGGATGTGTAGCCCGTACATTGGAAAATGATTCATATTTTCCTGACGCTTATCTTCGTCTTGGTTTGTGTATTAGTATGTATTACTTGCTATAGGTGATCCCAGAATTATCTACAGTGGTGCCCTAAGTCTCTTCTCCTTGGTCTTTGCCAGAAACAGGCAGATTGGTTGTTGTGGAATGAAAATTGCAAATCTGTAATTATAGTAACCAGTATATTATGACCAGCCCGTGCTTCTGGAAACATGCCCCCGTAAACTAGGTGGACTGTCATCCCTACAGAAATGCCAAACGTGGATGTTTAATGTGGTTTAGGCACACTGGGGCTCAGAAGGGAGGGGGCGCTTAGATTTGGGAGAATTCGCTGGTTTTCTTTTGGCAGGTGAGGAGCTATAGCGCTTTTCAAGAGTCTTTTTTACTACCAGTAACGTGGAGTCCCGCTATATTTCAGTTATAGGATGAGTGATCTGTGTAGGGACTATTTCTTTTAATGTTTTGGTGCTTTTGCACAGTAAAACTATTTTATAGGAAAAATTATTTTTTGAGAGTTAACTTTTTTTTATTTTTTTTTGCTGATGGAGCTGTATGGCAGATTGTGGGTGATTTTTTTTTTTGTTGGACAAAATGACTTTTTCAGAGATATGATTTTTATTTACATTTTGATCGTGGTTTATTCCAGTATTTTGTTCGGCATGATGAAAAAGCATACTTTTTGTTTTTTATAATATATGTAAGAATGTGTAGAAATTTTTTTTTTTTTTTTTTTAGTCCACTTTCGCAGCTCTGATCGCATTTATAAAGCATAGCAATGCAGGGCCATTGCTATGATTTATAACTGTCAGTGCTGCACTGACACAAGCTACTTAAACCATGTTCTGCTCAAGCTCTCTAGTCCTGGTGACCAGGCCACCATGGCAGCGATCTCCCCCTCGCAATTGATAACGTGGGGTGCTGATCGGAGGAGAGAGAGGGACCCACCTCCCTCTCCCTGCCTACTAAATTGCAGCATTTAGAGGGTTAAACTGTCCTGGCAGTGAGTGCCTGGTCTCAGCTGTGTGTGTGTGCACAGCTCCTGTGTGTTGAAAATCGCCAGGACATATCCATAAATCCAATTCCTTCCCATCCAGGACATATAGATGCATCTAAGGTCATGAAGGGGTAAAGGTATGAATGTGGAAAACCCCGGATTGCACTAGCATGCGAAAAACTGTCGTTTGCATGAGGTCTTAGGGCAGGTGCAGATGGCTGTAGATTCTCTCATCCATGAGATTCTGGCCAATTTAAATGTTTCAATGACACTGATCAGAGTGAGAATCTGAGCACACTGGGAGGAGAAGATGGAGAGACTGCACTCAGATATCACCCGAAAACAGTCTGATGGTTTCCATGGACTCGTTGACTTGCGGCCATATGCGCCTGGTCATTGGAACCAGCACTTATTTGTACCCACAGTATTTTATACCAGAATTTAAAGTAGTGAACGTTTTGAGTTTTTCCTGAGCAAAGTCCTACATGGCCCATGTTATGGTCACTGAGGGATCTTCATGTTGTGCTATGTTTTCCAGCTTGGAGAGTGGGGTTGAAAGATTAATAATTATTTTATAAGGAATGTTTTACCTGTATTGTTTTCTACATAATTTTAATATTTTTTTTTAACATGTTTTTTCCAGGTTGTGACATCCTATTGTCCTGCTAGCAATTTGCCAATTGCCAGAGTTAGACAGGTAATGTAGATGAAGTGGTCGTCATCAGTGGTTATGGGTTTGTAACTCTACGTTTTGTATACCGATTTATATGGTGAGTCCATCAATACTATATTGGTAATGGGTATACTTAAAGGGAACCTGTCACCCCCCCCCAGGGCCTTTTTAAGTAAAAGTTTCTGATCGCTAGGAACGTTGAAATATACACTTTCATAATCTGTCCGACATACCTCTATTCTGTCAGGAAGGTATGTCTTCTCCCCATGTGTCAGAGATAAACACGATATAACTAAGACACATGATCATAATTTAAAATAAAATCGTTACCCATGTGTCAAAATGGATATAACAGCTAATCACCAATAGGAACAAAACAAAATCATGAGAACAGTGATCAAAAGAGCTATAAAAAATATAAATTTTATTGAACAAATAAATATTACATGCACCAAGTATTAAAGGGGAAATGGAGACAAAAAGACATAAGATTGCACAGTGCAATGCGTAAAGCAACGCACCACCACAAGTCTAGAATATCAATAAGTTATATAATATATGACATAAAAATGTGTACTACCGCCAAACAAAATCTATAATAGACATAAATACAGTTGTATCACCATGTAGTTTAGTAAATAACCAAGTAGAACCTCTAATTAGATGAATGTATATAAAACATGTACCAATTAGCACTTTAGAACAAACTTTTCATTCAGCACAATTGCTGAGGGCAAGAAAATAATTGTTAATTATAGCAGCCCGAGTTAGATACATGTACAGCCGCTACAATTAGCAGCATCAAACAGCGGCAGTGAAACACAAATAGCCACATAGGAGGTTTATGATACAAAGTAGCAAATAGCTACTACTGACATACATGGCGTTATATCTAATGCCATACATGGAACCTACACTCAAACACTGCACTACACATTACTATCTGAAAATAGCATGGGGATCTCAGCCCCAAAAAGGTATAATTACCGGTAAGAGTGTCAGGACCAATGTGGCTGAGGCAGCAGATGTGACCTGGGTAGCGCGTCCGCCCCGACGCGCGTTTCGGACCTTCCTTCTTCAGGGGACCTAATGTATCACCAAAATTTCCCTGTTTAAATAGTGTTCGGTCACCGCGCTGTAGGCGCGCGACCGGAAATCGGGCGGTCCAACCGGAAGTGACGCGCCCCATCACCATGGTACCGCGATGCCAACCGCCCCCAGCGTCACACGACGGGAGGAGCCAATGAGGCTCGACCATCATGTAGAGACGCCGGGACTCGGCAGGAACAACGGAGCCAGGGGGAGGAGCGCGTGCAAGGTTGGAGCGCCCGAGACAATGTAGAAACATAGGGAAGCATCACCAAAAATACAAAAATGATGAATATACATAAAAAACATAACAAGGAAATGATGATATAAAAAAAACTACATATATATTGCACTAAACATATGAATCAGCGTGACGATGATGAATATTTGATATAATTTCTTCAATCACGAATGTATGTCCATCGCTGGAATCATATTGCTCCAAGTTACTCATCGTCCTCAATAGTCCTCATATAGCATGTGTCGTGCAACATAGGAAGACTAGAAACTAAAAAATGATAAAATTAAAAACACATAAAATTGCACTACGCATACATATATCCTAATGCAGAACAGAGATGTTTATAGGAATGGCCCATAACTAATATTTTCATTGAGTCCAGATGGCTGGACCGTGCCCAATGTCCATATCCATCTGGACTCAAGCTGTGCTAAACGTTTAGTGACCGCCCCACCTCGAATGTCCACATGCAACATATCGATACCTCTCACTCTGAGAAGTGTTCCATCACAGCCATGATATCTCTTAAAGTGACGTGGAATCGTTTTAAGTGTAGCTATATCCTCAGTGGCCATCGCCGCCGTTATGCCCAATACATGTTCGCGTATACGAACCTTCAACTGTCTAGTAGTCATGCCCACGTAGATCATTCCACATGGGCATACTGCGTAATATATGACATTCCTACTAGAACAGGTAATGAATTTTGTGATCTTAAATTCACGTGTACCTTCTTGATTAACAAAGGTATCGGTTTTATCCATGTTTGGGCACGCGACGCAACGGCCACATGATACGCTACCACATCTATCAGCCACTTGATCCAGAAAGGTCGTGACTGGAATACCGGTATAATGACTACGGACCAAACGGTCACGTAGATTTCTTGACCTCCTAGCTGCGATGGAAACTCTCTCAGGAATGAACCTTGATATGATTGGGTCTACCTTCAAAATATGCCATGATCTGTCTAATATCTTTCGCATCCACGAGAAATGTGAGTGGAAATTAGTGACAAATCTAACCTTATCAGATATTTTGTCAGGCCTTGTACCATATAGGAGTGTGTCCCTTGATGAATGCTTAGCACGATTAAAAGCCTTTTTAACCATCCGGTTACTGTACCCTCGTTCAAGTAAACGTGATTTCAGGTCATTGGCTTGTACAAAGAAATCCTTCTCAGTGGAACACAATCTGCGTAATCGCAGAAATTGCCCCGTTGGGACTGACTGGATCATGTGATCCGGATGGGAGGATGAAGCATGCAATAGCATATTAGTCGACGTTGGCTTTCGATAAATATTGGTCTGTAGTTCACCTTTTTCATCTTTTTTCAAAAAAACATCTAAAAACTCAATAGATGTAGCATCACATTTATATGTTATTCGAATATTCTGATCATTGATATTGAGAGATGACATAAATGCATGGAGTTTATCAACAGACCCCTGCCAGATCAGTAATATGTCATCGATGTACCGCGTCCATGAAAGAACGCGGCACATCGGGGACACCTGATCCGGCAGGGAGAGGTCTCTCTCCCACAGCCCCAGGAACAGATTCGCATATGCCGGTGCAAAGGTGGCCCCCATGGCTGTTCCCTGGAGCTGCAGGAAGAAAGACCCCTTGAAAATAAAGAAATTGTGGGTAAGTGTAAACTCCAATAATTCAATGATCAACGCCCTGATATCTTCCGGGAAATTAGACATGCCTAGAAAGAAGGACGTAGCCCTAAGCCCATCAGCTTGCCTAATACTCGTGTACAAGGATTCTACGTCACCCGTCACTAGCATCATATCGTCATCAAGGTGCAGACCATCGACACGTTTCAACAACTCTCCTGTGTCTTTCAAAAAAGATGGCAAACCTTCCACCAGTGGTTGGAGTTTCGAGTCGATCCATCTATTAATGTTTTCGAGATAATTTCCCCTCCCAGATATAATGGGACGACCAGGCGGCGTCTGCGGGTCCTTATGGACTTTTGGTAGTAAATAAAATGTGGGAATAGTAGGCTCAAGCACAATCAAGGCTGTCGCCAGCTCTTTAGAGATTATACCAGCCGCTTTCGCCCTATTTATGATTGCCAGCAGTTGCGTGGTGTAGGCGGACAGGGGGTTAAATGTCAGCCTCTTATAGCATGTTTTGTTGTTCAACTGTCGAAAGGCTTCAGCCTCATATAGTATTTTCGGCCATATGACCACATTTCCCCCCTTGTCCGCCGCCTTAAACACCACATCTGGTAAGTTCTGAAGGACCCGCAGACGCACCCGCTCCTCCTTCGTTAAGTTATCATCGTGTACATAGTGTGGAATCCTTAAAAATTCTTTGCTCACGATTTGAACAAAGAGATCCACACTAGGACAGGAAGACAAAGGGGGAAACTTCTTAGATTTTAAACGTATAGATGGAGGGACCTTACCTCCTTCAATCATGTTATGTTCCACTGATAATTCTTCTAATGCCCGTAGGGCTACTTGTTCTTCTTCTGTAGGGAACAATTGAGCAAGGTTACCATCAAAGAAATGTTTTTTGAAAATTAAAGAACGGGCAAAAAGGTGAAGATCTTTGATCGCCGAAAATGCATCAAACGGTGCAGACGGTGAGAAGGAAAAACCTCTTTCAAGTATTCTCAAATCAATATCAGTTAATTTATAAGCACTCAAATTGATTACCTTATTGCCATATCTAGTAGACACAGGGGAGTAGTCATGTCGTCTGTATGGATGATAAGTGCGTTCATTATGGTTACGTCTATTGGATGAAAGACCTGTGGCAATAGATGAACCA
Source organism: Oophaga sylvatica (assembly GCA_033576555.1). Classification (NCBI taxonomy): domain Eukaryota; kingdom Metazoa; phylum Chordata; class Amphibia; order Anura; family Dendrobatidae; genus Oophaga; species Oophaga sylvatica. The sequence goes on from JARQOD010000001.1 coordinate 842,792,383, forward strand.
GATGCTTCGGATACATCACTTAATGACGAAATTGATGCCTGTGACGGGTTACGTCCTGGGTGTCGGCCCTGTGATGTAGTTTTCCTCCATCTATACACAGAGTTACTAGTGTAGTCATGTCGATCCCGACTTATTTTTTTCAACTGTGTAGTCTGAATTTTTTTCACTACCACTTCAAGTGATTTGTCCATTTGATCCTGAAAGATATTCAATTTCTCTGCTGTACCCATAGCCTTCAGCTCATCCTCAATAATTTTAATTGATGCATCCAGATCAGAATTACAGAACCATTATGTTCACATAGTAATTGCATGAAAGTGAGCGAGCATGCATTACAGGCCTCTTCCCATCTGGACACAAATCCACAGTCCTCAATTGGGAAGGTAGGGACCACACGAACACGCAGACCTCGAGGTATCATTTTCTTAATTATATACTTCTCTAGAAAAATACGGTTCCACCACAGTTTCGTCCTTTTTATCACCAAATTTTGTAGAACCGTCGTGCGGTCTTCCATTTAACATCACCGTTCTGCTGGGTATTGGACCCATCACCCCCAAACACCTGGTCAATATGTGACAACCAAGCTTTCTCTCTAGCTTGGAAATCCATGTCAATCGCGACACCTGTGCAAAACACAGCAATTATTGTAGAGATAAACACGATATAACTAAGACACATGATCATAATTTAAAATAAAATCGTTACCCATGTGTCAAAATGGATATAACAGCTAATCACCAATAGGAACAAAACAAAATCATGAGAACAGTGATCAAAAGAGCTATAAAAAATATAAATTTTATTGAACAAATAAATATTACATGCACCAAGTATTAAAGGGGAAATGGAGACAAAAAGACATAAGATTGCACAGTGCAATGCGTAAAGCAACGCACCACCACAAGTCTAGAATATCAATAAGTAATATAATATATGACATAAAAATGTGTACTACCGCCAAACAAAATCTATAATAGACATAAATACAGTTGTATCACCATGTAGTTTAGTAAATAACCAAGTAGAACCTCTAATTAGATGAATGTATATAAAACATGTACCAATTAGCACTTTAGAACAAACTTTTCATTCAGCACAATTGCTGAGGGCAAGAAAATAATTGTTAATTATAGCAGCCCGAGTTAGATACATGTACAGCCGCTACAATTAGCAGCATCAAACAGCGGCAGTGAAACACAAATAGCCACATAGGAGGTTTATGATACAAAGTAGCAAATAGCTACTACTGACATACATGGCGTTATATCTAATGCCATACATGGAACCTACACTCAAACACTGCACTACACATTACTATCTGAAAATAGCATGGGGATCTCAGCCCCAAAAAGGTATAATTACCGGTAAGAGTGTCAGGACCAATGTGGCTGAGGCAGCAGATGTGACCTGGGTAGCGCGTCCGCCCCGACGCGCGTTTCGGACCTTCCTTCTTCAGGGGACCTAATGTATCACCAAAATTTCCCTGTTTAAATAGTGTTCGGTCACCGCGCTGTAGGCGCGCGACCGGAAATCGGGCGGTCCAACCGGAAGTGACGCGCCCCATCACCATGGTACCGCGATGCCAACCGCCCCCAGCGTCACACGACGGGAGGAGCCAATGAGGCTCGACCATCATGTAGAGACGCCGGGACTCGGCAGGAACAACGGAGCCAGGGGGAGGAGCGCGTGCAAGGTTGGAGCGCCCGAGACAATGTAGAAACATAGGGAAGCATCACCAAAAATACAAAAATGATGAATATACATAAAAAACATAACAAGGAAATGATGATATAAAAAACTACATATATATTGCACTAAACATATGAATCAGCGTGACGATGACGAATATTTGATATAATTTCTTCAATCACGAATGTATGTCCATCGCTGGAATCATATTGCTCCAAGTTACTCATCGTCCTCAATAGTCCTCATATAGCATGTGTCGTGCAACATAGGAAGACTAGAAACTAAAAAATGATAAAATTAAAAACACATAAAATTGCACTACGCATACATATATCCTAATGCAGAACAGAGATGTTTATAGGAATGGCCCATAACTAATATTTTCATTGAGTCCAGATGGCTGGACCGTGCCCAATGTCCATATCCATCTGGACTCAAGCTGTGCTAAACGTTTAGTGACCGCCCCACCTCGAATGTCCACATGCAACATATCGATACCTCTCACTCTGAGAAGTGTTCCATCACAGCCATGATATCTCTTAAAGTGACGTGGAATCGTTTTAAGTGTAGCTATATCCTCAGTGGCCATCGCCGCCGTTATGCCCAATACATGTTCGCGTATACGAACCTTCAACTGTCTAGTAGTCATGCCCACGTAGATCATTCCACATGGGCATACTGCGTAATATATGACATTCCTACTAGAACAGGTAATGAATTTTGTGATCTTAAATTCACGTGTACCTTCTTGATTAACAAAGGTATCGGTTTTATCCATGTTTGGGCACGCGACGCAACGGCCACATGATACGCTACCACATCTATCAGCCACTTGATCCAGAAAGGTCGTGACTGGAATACCGGTATAATGACTACGGACCAAACGGTCACGTAGATTTCTTGACCTCCTAGCTGCGATGGAAACTCTCTCAGGAATGAACCTTGATATGATTGGGTCTACCTTCAAAATATGCCATGATCTGTCTAATATCTTTCGCATCCACGAGAAATGTGAGTGGAAATTAGTGACAAATCTAACCTTATCAGATATTTTGTCAGGCCTTGTACCATATAGGAGTGTGTCCCTTGATGAATGCTTAGCACGATTAAAAGCCTTTTTAACCATCCGGTTACTGTACCCTCGTTCAAGTAAACGTGATTTCAGGTCATTGGCTTGTACAAAGAAATCCTTCTCAGTGGAACACAATCTGCGTAATCGCAGAAATTGCCCCGTTGGGACTGACTGGATCATGTGATCCGGATGGGAGGATGAAGCATGCAATAGCATATTAGTCGACGTTGGCTTTCGATAAATATTGGTCTGTAGTTCACCTTTTTCATCTTTTTTCAAAAAAACATCTAAAAACTCAATAGATGTAGCATCACATTTATATGTTATTCGAATATTCTGATCATTGATATTGAGAGATGACATAAATGCATGGAGTTTATCAACAGACCCCTGCCAGATCAGTAATATGTCATCGATGTACCGCGTCCATGAAAGAACGCGGCACATCGGGGACACCTGATCCGGCAGGGAGAGGTCTCTCTCCCACAGCCCCAGGAACAGATTCGCATATGCCGGTGCAAAGGTGGCCCCCATGGCTGTTCCCTGGAGCTGCAGGAAGAAAGACCCCTTGAAAATTTTTATGTCATATATTATATTACTTATTGATATTCTAGACTTGTGGTGGTGCGTTGCTTTACGTATTGCACTGTGCAATCTTATGTCTTTTTGTCTCCATTTCCCCTTTAATACTTGGTGCATGTAATATTTATTTGTTCAATAAAATTTATATTTTTTATAGCTCTTTTGATCATGTTCTCATGATTTTGTTTTGTCCCATGTGTCAGCGGTGTCCATTATCCCCCTCTTGTTTCCGGCCCCCGCCTCCACTCCTTGCGACGTCACCGGCCCCGCACTGTGTTATGAAGTATTCACATTGCAGGGCTGGGAATCTGGCGCCTGCGCAGTGAGGAAAGCGGCGGAGGGAGACGAGGGACAAGCGCAGTGATCTTCACTGCGCAGGCGACAGAAATGCTTATTATGTGCAAACATAGACTAACAATAATGTATTCCAGTTTGTTGTGTGTCATATAGTAAATCTCTTAATAAATCAGTTCCACCTTTGTAGTACCTTTTCCTGTCGTTGGACAGGCTTACTTGCATAGGACTTGCCCTTCGTTAACCACCTTTAGCAATAGTTGTATTTTGGTTCTAAGTCATCCTCGGTTATAACTATTGTATACTTTATTTCAGGCCACGCTTGAGGAATATAATGAAACGGTCACAAAAGCAAAGAAGCTTGGAAGATTTGGGCAGACGTGAGTAACAAAAAGAAGCTCTGCTTGTTGGAAACCATTGTAAGGGAGACCCCTATCAGCTAAGGCCTTGGTGTTATTTTTTCAGTATATAAAAATATAGGGGTGATTCTCTTGCTGATCTTGATGAGGGGCATTATGGAGCAGGCGTTCCTGATGCATTAAGAGGCTCGTGCCTCGTAATGAATCGGGGAAGGTGCGTAGTGGCACGTGCTTCTATATGTGCCTCACCACAAGGCTTACTCCAGCCCCGTAGCAGACGCTGTCACTTCTCATGAATTTGTTTAGCGGGGCCATCACACCCCAGCTCTGCCCATTTTGAATGGCCTGAAAACTCCAGAAGTCACAATTTATTTATGCCAAACCCTGCATTGTGAAGAAAAGCTGTGACTTTTTAAAGTGTTTTTTTTTTCCCCATGAACTGTTATTCTGTTCCAGAGCCTGAGCCTTGACTAAGCTCCTATACATCTGTGGGAAAGTTGGGCCACGTTCAGTATTTCGTTAGAATATTACCTCAGTATTTGTAAGCCAAAACCAGGAGTGGGTGATAAGTTTCTATGATACTTTTCCTCTGATTGTTCCACTCCTGGTTTTGGATTACAAATATGGATGTAAAATAGTCAGTAAAATACTCGGCATGTGCATATGGCCTTAGTCTCCAAATCAGCATTGTTTTGTAAGTCTGCACTTCCCAAGCTGTTAATTACCAGAATAATGTCTGTGTAGATATTGAAATGACGACTATTTCAGCTCTGAAACCAACTTGTTTTTTTGGGAACAATCTTTTATCCCCTATCATATGGGAAGGATAGAACTTGTTGATTACTTGGGGACGAAATGCTAAATCCCTCAGTGAACCCCAAGAACTGTGCTTTGCACATGCTCCCCTTCCTTCTCTCCATTCCTGATGGGGCTCCAGAGACCAGATCTCTGCTTTGGGATAGACCACTGGCACACCAACCAATTCAGTCAGTAAGTTATTAGCCTATAAAATTTATAACCTGATTATTTTTTATTTTTTTTTAAGGGAATAACCCTTTAGGAAAGCGCTTAACTTTGGAAATACATTACATTTAATTATTTTTATTGAGGCCCATTGCACACTTACGCTCTTTGTGTCTGTATTTTCCTGCCAAAACTGTGAGTGCATGCGAAAGAGTAATGCTGCGGCTGCACCATGAGATGCTCAAGATCAATTCTCAGACAAGTCACATAACCAAAAAGATCTGTGCCACTTTTCTGCGACTTGTTATAGCGCAAAGGCGCACAAGTTGGAGACAAGACAAGTTACAAGCAACTTGCGCTAAACTCTTTGGCAAGTGTTTTGCGACCAGCGGCAGAAAATCTAATATATTTGGAAACCTTTGTGACGTTGTCATAGTTGCAGTACTTTACAATGTGACACCATATGAAATCATTAGTTGCGATGGGACACGTTTATCCCTGGCCTAAATGTTTCCATTGCACTTTCTTTGTTGTTTTTTATCTATTATTGGCTGTGACTTAAATAAATGCAAAATACTGTCCAGCTGTGCACCACATAAAGCTGGCCAAACTCAAGTTTCCACATACGTTAATTAATTGCCGTTCATGTATTAAATCAATCTAGAATTTACAGACCGTTTGACGTTAGTCTAATATGGGCGCATTTTTTACGCTATAAATCCTGACCCAACTGATTGAGGCTTTTACTTGGGGCCTCTAGGCAATCTAAAATGTACTGATGTTTGTGAAATATTAGTGTTTATTAGCTTGATTCTACATTGTCCTTTTTTCCAATAATACTAACTAATGTAATAATAGATTTAATTCTTTCTGTTTTCCCTAGGTTCCTGCTCCTAAGCGTGGGGAAATAGTACGCCAAATTGGCGATGCTCTACGAAAGAAGATCAAAGTTTTAGGACATTTGGTACTGAAATTGACTCTAAAGTGCATACATGAATGACTTGACGTGGAGGAAAATTCTTGATTATGGGGTTGTGGCGAAAAATATCAGACTACAGATTGTATCAGGGCCAATTTGTGTGCCTGGCTGTCACTATAAAAGCAGTTGCTTGAAGGTCCTGCCTATGGCCTTCCTGTTGTATTAGTTATGATCTAAGGATTGATCTAATCCGTGTCATCAGGAACGCTGTACTATTGCTTTTTATATTGGATTTGAACCTGTAGTTGCTTGTATTATGGTTCTCCTTTTTAGGTTCAGTATGACTTGGGCACACCTCTCTCAAATTAGGTATAGGTGGATGATATTGTAATTGTCAGTAATACTGTTTATCTTTTAATCCTTTTCTTTAATGGATTTTTAGCACTATAATATTGATGACCTATGTTTTTGAGGAACAAAAAATATCAGCTCTGAATCCTGACATCCCCACCATTAGCTGACCAAGGGTGCTGCGTGAATGCAGTGTCGCCTATATTGTTTGCTAGGCACCACTCCATAGACTTGACCGCCTTCTGCTTGGAAGTGTCTGAATTTTAGTCCCCAAAATCTATTCTGCTGTCTCAATACTATTATCTGCTATTTTTCATGTAGGCAAATTATTTTTTTTCAGGAATCCTTAGAAATGGGAAAAATTTTGGTGGAAGGTATTGGTGAAGTTCAAGAATACGTTGATATTTGTGACTATGCTGTTGGCTTGTCCCGTATTATTGGTGGACCTATTTTACCATCTGAAAGTAAGTGCTTCTAAGGGGCAATATATCAAAATATATCATATGTGCCTAGTGGAGCACCGTATTGTTAAACATGATGACTTTGTGCTGCCCGACAGCTTCCTGCATGGGCATATACCCTGGTACTGTTTGGTGCCCTATCCTTTTCATGTCCAATATGGCAGAAGCGTGGAAAGCGCTACGGTAGGGCTGACGCACACTTCATAACTGCCACGTTATAGCAGGAAAACTTGCTTTACTTAAAGAAGTTGTTCACAGCTCTCAGAATACAGCATTGCAAAAAAAAATTTTTGTAAAATAGTTTTTTACTCTGTAAATGTAGTAAGCCATAAATAAAAAAACCAAACCTATATACCTGGTATCACTGTAATCGTACTGACCCGAAGAATAATTTGGTCTTGGAACTGCGGAAATTAAAAAAAAAATCTAAAATTAATTAAATTGCTGTTTTTTTTGTTCATTCTGTGTCATGAAAAATCTCAAAAAGAGATCAAAAAATGTTATCTACCCCAAAATGTTACCAAAAGAATCTTTGTCCCCCAGTCAATAAGCCCTCATACAGCACGGCATGGATGTTACAAAACAGCCGCTGCAGCCGTAGATTAATTTTATTCAGAGGTGCAATTTCTACAATGGGGTCACTTCTTGGGTTCTGACACCCTAGTTGCTCTGCAAAAATGCCGCCCACAAACTATTCTGCCAAATAACGCTCCTAGCTTCTCAGTCCTTACATGTTGCCTAAAAGTAGTTCCTGACAATATATGGGCATTACAGTGTTAGGGAGAAAATGTGCAATAAATTGTCATCCAGTTTCACCTATTTAACCTTTGTGTAGCTGACAAATTTGCAGCAAATAGCAGAACTACATTTTACAACTCAAATGTTATATTTCCATATAAGAATGTTATCAAAATTCTGTGAGGCACCTGTGGGTTCTAAATACTCACTACACCACTGGCTAAGGAATTAATCTGGGGAAGTTTCCAATATGGTCACTTGTGGGGGGTTTCTGCTTATGTGGCACCTTTTAGGGGCTCTGCTAATGGCTCCCACATCTATTCAAACTAAATCTGTGCTCTAAAAGCCAATTAGCGCTCCTTCCCATCCCCGCTGTGTGCTCAAACAGTAGTGTGCAACCACATATGGGGTACTGCCACGTTCCGTAAAAATTGCATAACAAATTGTCCTGCCCAATTACTCCCTGTGTAAATTAAAATTTTATGATGTAGTTTGTGGGCTAACAATGTTCACTACATCCCTAGATCAATTCTTTATGGGGTTTAGTTTGCCAAATTGGGTCACTTGTGGGATGCCTTTTGGGCACCTTAGTGGCTTTGCAAATGCTACACTGTGTCCAAATTTGCATTCAAAAAATTAATTGGCTCTCTTTACATTCCAAGATCTGACATGTGCCCAAACAGAAGATTTTGACCACATATGGGGTATCTGTATGTGTTTGGGAGAAATTGCATAACAAATTATGGGGTACATTTTCTCCGCTTATCCCTCACGTAGTTATGCAGTTTTAATTTTTTTTTTGCTTTCACTAGTAGTTAAAAAAAAATCAATACACCCCTAGATGAATTCTTTGAGGGGTCACTTGTTGGGGGTTACTGTTGTTTTGGCATGTCATGGGCTTTGCAAGTGCGACAAGGCATTCACGATCTATTGCAGACAAATTTATGCTGCAAAAGCAAATGGCGGTAAAAATTGCTAGTAAATTTTTAGCCCTTTTAACGTCCTAACAAAATTTAATATAACGTTTGAAAAATGTTGCAGGAGTAAAGTAGACATATGGGAAATGTTGTTTTAATTATTTTGTTTAGCAGACTGTCACGGGTGTGTCGCTGCGAAGATCGTCGCGATTGCACACCCTGACTTCTCACAGCTGAGTTTCTGGTGCTGGGTGTTTTTCGGCAGTGAGAAAGTTAATTCTTCCTCTCTCTGTGCTGGACAAGACCAGCCTCGCTCAGCTGCAATTAATGTTGTTGTAATTGGATTCCTTCAAATACCTGCCTGTCTGCTAGGGAAGTGTCGGTGAAAGCATTCATGCAGACCAGCAGAGCGGATCGTATTGAGAAGTCTAAAGCTAAGAGTACCTGTTGTGGTTTTCTCCTCTCCTCGCTTTATTATTTATCTCCTTACCCGTTGGTGTTCCCTCTGTAGTGGTAGTTTTGTATGCAAGGTGGTCTTTTATTTTACCCCTTGTACTGTCTCGTTTGTCTTATACTGTGTGTGAAGGCAGTTACCTTCCTGTTCCCTGTGGTGGTAATCAGGGTCCTTCTCAGGACTAGATTACAGTGGTTAGGGATTCACAGGAGATAGGGTTACGCTGGCGGCCTGGACCTCTGTACCATCAACAGTACCTCCAGGTAGAGGGATTAGTCAGGACCCCAGCTTAGGGTCAGCATAGACCCCGGTCCTCCTGTATACAGAGACAGCGTGACATAGACACACTGATTACAGAGTATACAAATTCAAAGTTTGAAAATTGAGAATTCTTTAAAATTTTCCCAAAATTCTGATATCCTCACAAACCCCAAACATATCAACCTAAATTTACTACTAACATGAAGAATAGTCTCTGATTCGATGGGATATGTTGATGCGTTCCAGAGTTAATCCATCATAAAGTGACACTGATCAGATTAAAAAAATTAGCCTGGTCGTTGAGGCCAAAATTGTCTCTGACACTTAGAGGTTACATACACTGCTGAAAAAATAAAGGGAACACTTACATTGTTTTGTTTAACTCTAAGGCTAAGTGCACACGTTCAGGAATATTTGCGTTTTTTTCGCTGGAAAAAACGCGTCAAAAACGCATGTATTAAGCATCCTATCATTTAGAATGAATTCCGCAATTTCTGTGCACATGGTGCGTTTTTTTCCGCGAAAAAAAACGCATCGCGGAAAATCTAGCAACATGTCCATTAATTTTGCGGAATTCTAGCGTTTTTCTCGCTATATTATTGACCTAGAAAGTTCAGGAAAAAAATCGCGGTAAAAACGCGTCAAATCCGCGCAAAAAATGCACCAAAAACCGCGCAAAAAACGTGCGTTTTTGCCGCGAAAAAAGTCCGGTTTTGCTCAGGAATATTCTGCAAACATTCTGTAAACGTGTGCACTTAGCCTTAGTCAATAACACTTCTTTGAAATAAACCTGTCCAATTATGAAGCAACACTAATTGTGAATCAATTTCTCCTGCTGTTGTGCAAATAGAACAGACAACAGATAGAAATTATAGGCAATTAGCAAGACCACCCTTATCAAGGAGTGGTTTTGCATTTGGTGACCACAGACCATTTCTCTGTGCTTATCCTTTTGGCTATTGTTTTGATCATTTTTGCATTTTGACGTTGCTCTCACCCTAGAAGTACAGTAGCATGTGTCTACAACCCATACAAGTTGTTCAATTGGTGCAGCTCATTCAGGATGGCACATCATTGCGAGCTGTGGTGAGAAGGGTAGCTGTGTCTACTCAAACTGTCAGACTCCATGAGGGTGGTCTGAGGGCATGACGTCCACAAGTGGGTGTTGTTTTTACAGCCCAATGCTATGCAGGGCGATTGGCACTTGCCAGAGGACACCAAGATTGGCAGATTCGACATTGGTGCCCTGTTCCCTTCACGGATCAGAGTAGGTTCACACTGAGCACATGTGACAGTCTAGAGACGCTATGGAGAACGTTCTGCTGCGTGCAACTGGTGTGGGGAGGCATTTCTTTAGAGGGCCACACAGCCCTCCATATGCTAGCCAGAGGTATCCTGACTGCCATTAGGTACTGGGATGAGATCCTCAGACCCATTGTCAGACCATATGCATTTGCAGTGGGTTCCTTCTGATGTATGACAATACTAGGCCTCATGTAGCTGAAGTGTCAGCAGTTCCTGCATGATGAAGGCATTGATGCTATAGACTGACCTCCCTGTTTCCAAGACCCGAATTCAATCGAGCACTTCTAGGACATCGTGTCTTATTCCATCCACCGTCACGTTGCACCACAGACTGTCCAGGAAGTGACTGATGCTTAAATCCAGGTCTGTGAGGAGATCCCTCAGAAAGAACATCCTTCTCCTCATCAGGACCATACCCAGGTGTTGTAGGGTGTCATATAGACACGTGGAGGCCTCACTTCTGAGCATCATTTCCTTGCCATGAGGCATTTCCACTGAAGTTGGATCAGCCTGTAATTTGATTTTCCACTTTGATTTTGAGTATCATTCCAAATCCAGACCTCCATGGGATATTAATTTTGATTTACATTGATCATTTTTATGTTTTACTGTTCTCAACGCATTCCTCTATGTAATAAATAAAGATTTGTAACTGGAATATTTCATTCAGTGATATCTAGGATGTGGCATTTGTGTTACCCCCTAGCAGTGTAAAAAGGGGAGAGCTACAGACTAGTGATATGTATGCTTTAATTTTAATAAAGCTGTATTCTACAAGTACTGTTTGTTTCTATGCACTAGTAGCCTTTTTTATATTTTAATATAGGGCCGGGGCATGCGCTGATAGAACAGTGGAATCCTGTAGGACTGGTGGGAATTATCACTGCTTTCAATTTCCCAGTTGCTGTATACGGCTGGAACAACGCTCTGGCTCTTATCTGTGGAGACGTGTGTCTATGGTAAGAAATGACTACATGATGTCCAGTGATTTGTTGCAGAAATACAAGTGCTTGCTCAGGCTCTGTTCACATGTCCAGTAATGTTATCCCACAACGGTAAAAAATCTGAAATATGATCCAGGATGGGATATAGCATCCATTCCTGTGTCCTAAAATCTCTTCCGTTTAACTCCAATCCAACTGTTCTGTTTTTGTTTTTTTTTTAAATGGCCTAGGCTAGGGGAAATGGATCATAGACTGTTGTATGAAATACCAGTATTAATGTGGACCTGAGTTTCTAGTTTTCCAGCTTATGGTACATTAAAGTGGTTGTCCGGCTCTGCTCCATACACTTCCGTAGAGCTCTGTACTGTGTAAGGAGCATGGCCGCCCTTACTAGTCGGGCTCTGGCCAGAGTATGTACATTTCGTGTGTTCCCTCCAGTCCCGGCTCAGAAACCCATTAATCGTCGCAGTACATAGTGCGTGCTGGTGGAATTCATAAGTCTGCAGTCACACAGAGTAACTGCAGACTAATCAACTTAAACTGGACAACTCCTTTAAGTCTTTGCCTCCTGTTGGTTCACTATGACTACTGAATGGCATCTCTCGCATATATATTATATTCTATATTTTTTTTCTATGTTTCAATTAGGAAGGGTGCTCCTACCACATCTCTGACTAGCGTTGCAGTGACCAAGTAAGTTTCTGGGGTGTTTTTTTTTTTTTTTTAACAGTTAATTTTAGAGTAGATTTTGATCACTGGATCTTGGCATAATAATTTTCACAATTGGATGTGTTTAAAAAAAAAAAAAAAAAATTCCTGTGCGGAGATAATCTTATAATTGTGCCCCTGCTGTGTCCTGTGTAATGACTGGGTCTGACCGTACAGGAACATGGTCTGATCATACCACAGCTCCTGGAAAGGAGAGTAATAGAGTATACAGACATTGGCACGGGATCACAGCTGATTCCTTTTATGAGGAAAAGGATTTCCTACCCGTTTAAAGGGGGAAAAATAAACAAAAACATTTTATCTCCTGTGAAGGACAACCCCCGTCCTCCCACGTCACCAATGTGACGTAACTCCACAGGCACAGCTCTCCGGCGCCCCCTTTGTCTCTCAGGCCAGTAAGGGAACTGCACCTAGAGCAAATGGCCGCCAGGGAGGGTGTCCTGTTACCCACTGGGTATTCAAAGATTTGTGATCAGAGTAAAAGCATCAGCCCAAGATTAATTTTATGGTTTAATTGCCTTAAGGGCGCACTAGATAATTACAGAAATATACAGTAAGCTATACAACGGAATTACAATGGATTTACAGTCAGAGTAAAATACAACAATAATGGTACAAGGCTTAGAGGTATTAGCTAGAGGTCAATATTACCAGGTTGTAGGGGCATGTGGAGGCAGGGAGCTCTGCGATCCACAGGTGAAAGTCTTAGTTGCTGGACAGTCCCCCAAAACGTGTACCGCTGCTCCCTTGGCAGATCTGTCCCTTTGGTCCTTAGTCCTTCATTGTCTTGCTGCTGTGAGAAATGGCAATGGTCTGCCCATAGCTCACAGTTCTTAAACCTGCTAGGTCCCTCCCCTCGGTGTCCGAGGGTGGGATGATAATCTCCACCCTTAGCCCCCTGCAGAATTTATTCCCAATACCTAGCAAAGGGGTTAACTTTCTCCAGGACGATCGGAGCAGGACACGAGAGGTACCAGTGGATGCAGTGTGTTTTGCCTGTCGCATGGAGATCAAACCTGGCCCGATTGGGTCTCTGTGGAGAGCCAATCTCTATATCTCAGACCCCCGAGCCATCACCGACTCGGGAGTTGCACCATCAAATGCCCGAGGTCCGCAGGATCACGCAGATATTTTTTATGAGTTTGTACCTAGAAAGATGTGCTTATAATTCATAATCCTAGAATGGAGCCGTCATGGCTGGGAGACACAATAGATGTGTTTTCTGTGTCTAGCTGGCAGGTATAATCTAATTGAAGCCCCCAGCTTTGAAGTATTGTTTGGCCTTATCTCATTATCATACTAACAGACCTTGCTATTCAACATTGGGCCTGAATTACTTAGCATATTAAACAACCTTTTTATTCACAGTGGACACAAAACCCTGTCGTATTGAATATGCCCACAGGCCCTGGGGCCAGGTGCAGTTAGCAGCCTGTGGCTCTGTGAACAGATAAAATGGAGGCTGGTATAGGCCCTATCCAAGATGGTGACTGTTCCTTCCTCACACCTCCAAAGAGAGAATCCTCTGTGATCCCGTGCTGTAATGTCTGTATACTTTCTTGATTCCTCTTCTGCTCAGGAGCTGTGGTATGATCAGACCATGTCCGTGTACGGTCAGACACAGCCATTACACAGGACACAGCAGGGGCACATTTATGAGATTATCTCAGCACAGGAACATTTTATTTACACACATCCAACTGTGGACATTATTATTGTTCCAAGATCTATTGATTAAAATACTTTGTGGGAAATCCATTTTAAGTATTCACATCTCATAATCACATTTAACCCCTCTCTGTCACAGCTTGACCATGGACGGTATAGTACGTCATCGCAATCGGCCGCGCTCATGGGGGGAGCGCAGCCGGGTGTCAGCTGATTCTGACAGCGGACCCCCGGCACTAGGTGCCAGGAGCGGTCACAGACCGGTCCCAGGACTTTAAGCCCCGAAATACTGCAATCTAACAAGATCGCAGCATTCGGGAGCCGGCATAGGGGCTGACAGCCCCTCTGGCTTTGGATCGGAGACACCGCGGCGTGATGCGGGGTCCCAATTGTTGCTATGGTGAGCCGGATGTCGTCATGATGCCATCCGGCTCACCAGAGCTAAGTAAACTTGCTGATCATGTGCAGTGCATGATCAGCAAGTCCTCCCTGTCAGTGCAGCGCCAACAGCTTCTATGGCATGCAGATGCTGCTTCATCTGCATGCTGTAGAAGCGATCAGCTTGCCAAAAAGGATTGTCCCATAGTGGGACTAATTAAAAAAGTTAGGAAAAAGTAAAACATTTTTTTTAAAACAATTTTAAAAATATTTAAAAAAATATATTCTATTATAAATAAATATTTGAATGAAAAAAACAAACAAAAGTACACATATTTGGTATCGCTGTGTCCTCAACGACCCGACCTATAAAACTGTCCCACTAGTTAACCCCTTTAGTGAACACCATAAAAAAGGCAAAAAACAATGCTTTACCATCATACCGCCGAACAAAAAGTGGAATAAAACCCACTCAAAAAGATGCATATAAATAAACATGGTAACGCTGAAAACGTCATCTTGTCCTGCAAAACACAAGCTGCCATATAGCGTCATCACCGGAAAAATAAAGTTATAGCTCTCAGAATAAAGTGATGCAAAAACAATTTATTTTTTCTATAAAATAGTTTTTATTGTATAAACGCGACAAAACACTGTAATCGTGCTGACCCGAAGAATAAAACTGCCTTATCAATTTGACTACACACAGAACTGTATTAAGCAAAAAAGGGGGGAGAAGCCAGTGCTGCACATGGTCAGCATGCAATACATAAAGTTCATATGCACATATTGGTTTCTAACTGTTTTTTTAAAAATGAGACATTTGGCAAATAATTGATCAATTCTTTGAGCCACCCCGCCACGACAAGGCATTCTCATATGGGGCAGTCCTACTCTACGTTTTTTATATTCGCTGTGCCATTACGGCCTCCTAAATGTATTAAAAGCAAGACTGCAAAAAAAAAAAAAAAAACTGCAAAAGTACCTGAAGCATTGCTGAATCACTCCCATGGTGCCAGTAAGGCAAGCGCAGGTAAAAGCCGACCAGGTCCAGAGATGGACATTTCAGATCTGACTTCTACACTTGCCAAACCAGCAGCCACAGATGAAGGGTGAAACAGGCCCAGATACAGGTGCACAATCATACAGAGCCTGGGGGCAGGGCAGGGCAGGGCAGGGCTGCTGTATGTGTGTACAGCAGCCTAGGTCAATCACAAAAAGAAAAAAAAACAGATAAAATGGCGTGCATAACCCAGCGCGCACGGCAATAAGTGGTGGTCAGCCACGTACCAATATCAAGCAAAAAAGGGGGGGAGAAGCCAGCGCTGCACATGGTCAGCATGCAATACATAAAGTGCATATGCACATATTGGTTTCTAACTGTTTTTTTAAAAATGAGACATTTGGCAAATAATTGATCAATTCTTTGAGCCACCCCGCCACGACAAGGCATTCTCATATGGGGCAGTCCTACTCTACGTATTGCATGCTAACCATAGGCAGCGCCGGCTTCTCCCCCTTTTTTGCTTGATATTGGTACGTGGCTGACCACCACTTATTGCCGTGCGCGCTTGGGTTATGCACGCCATTCTATCTGGTTTTTTTTGTTTTTGTGATTGACCTAGGCTGCTGTACACACATACAGCAGTCCTGCCCTGCCTCAGGCTCTGTTTGATTTTACACCTGTATCTGGGCCTGTTTCACCCTTCATCTGTGGTTGCTGTTTTGGCAAGTGTAGAGGTCAGATCTGAAATGTCCATCTCTGGATCTGGTCGGCTTTTACCTGCGCTTGCCTTACTGGCACCATGAGAGTGATTCAGCAATGCTTCAGGTACTTTTGCAGTTTTTTTTGCAGTCTTGCTTTTAAAAATACATTTAGGAGGCCGTAATGGCACAGCAAATATAAAAAACGTAGAGTAGGACTGCCCCATATGAGAATGCCTTGTCGTGGCGGGGTGGCTCAAAGAATTGATCAATTATTTGCCAAATGTCTCATTTTTAAAAACAGTTAGAAACCAATATGTGCATATGCACTTTATGTATTGCATGCTAACCATAGGCAGCGCTGGCTTCTCCCCCCTTTTTTGATTGAGAACTGTATTAAACCCCCCAAAAAAGAAATTAATGAATTGCAGGTTTTTGCTCATTCTATCTCCCAAAAATCGCACTAGAAAGCGATCAAAAAATGTCACGTGCCCGAAAATGGTACCAATTAAAAGGTCAGTTCGTCCCGAAAAAAAACAAGACCTCGCATGACTCTGTGGGCCAAAATATGGAAAAATTATAGCTCTCAAAATGTGGTGATGCAAAAACAATTTTTTTGCAATAAAAAGCGTCTTAGCGTGTGACAGCTGCCAAACATAAAAACATTAGTTTTCAATCTGGAGGGTGCCAAGATGCGACCATCCATGCTGAGAACCACTGGTGAATGAGCTGCTAGGAACGCAGCGTCAGTAACTGGGGGTAATGACATAGGTTACCTCCGGTCACTGGGCTCCGTTCCCAGCCGGGCTGAGCTGCGGTGAGATCCAGGGTCACTTATAAAATTCACATGCCAGGAAACAGTAGATTAGTTCCAAAAAGGGGGCACTTTTTGGGCATTGCCACTGTTAAGGCACATCTAGAGAAGTTCCTTGGGGGGGTCTAGTTTCCAAAATGGGGTCACTTATGGGGCATTTCCACTGTTTATGCACATCAGGGGCTCTCCAAACGCGACATGACGCCCGCAGACCATTCCATCAAAGTCTACAGTCGAAAACGTCACTACTTCCCTTCTGAGCTCTGCCATTCGCCCAAACAGTAGTTTTCTCCCACATATGTGGTACCAGTGTACTCGGGACAAATTGGACAATAACTTTTGGGGTCCAATTTCTCCTGTTACCCTTGGGAAAACAAAAAATGGGACTAAAAGATCATGTTTGTGGAAAAAATATGATTTTTTATTTTCACGCCCGGGCTTTATAAACTTTAGTGAAACACCTAGGGATTCAAAGAGCTCACCACACATCTAGATAAGTTCCTTTGGGGGGGTCTAGTTTCCAAAATGTTGTCACTTGTGGGGGGTTTCCACTGTTTAGGCACATCAGGGGCTCTCCAAACGCGACATGGCGTCTGATCTCAATTTCAGCCAATTTTGCATTGAAATGTCAAACTGCGCTCCTTCCCTTCCGAGCTCTGCCGTGCGCCCAAACAGTGGTTTACCCCCACATATGGGGTATCAGCGTACTCAGGACAAGTTGCACAATAACTTTTGGGGTTCAATTTCTCCTGTTACCCTTGGGAAAATAAAAAAATTTTGGATCTGAAGTAAATTTTTCTGTGAAAAATAAAGTTAATGTTCATTTTTTTTTTAAACATTCCAAAAATTCCTGTGAAGCACCAGAAGGGTTAATAAACTTCTTGAATGTGGTTTTGAGCACCTTGAGGGGTACTGTTTTTAGAATGGTGTCACCTCTAGGTATTTTCTATCATATAGACCCCTCAAAGTGACTTCAAATGTGATGTGGTCCCTAAAAAAAATGGTGTTGTAAAAATTAGAAACTTTTAACACTTAACTTCCTAACAAAAAAAATTTTGGTTCCAAAATTGTGCTGATGTAAAGTAGACATGTGGGAAATGTTACTTAAGCATTTTGTGTGACATATCTGTGATTTAAGGGCATGAAAATTCAAAATTGGAAAATTGCAAAATTTTCGCCAAATTTCTGTTTTTTCACAAATGCAAGTCATATCAAGACTCGTTAAAGGGTTAATTGTGACTTGTAGGATCCCTACTTCCAATAGGTGGCGCTATAGAGTTCAAGTCCTCTTTTTCTCTTTTAAGAGGCAATTTGCATATTAAATTTCCCAGAGGAGCATTGCACGGCGAATAAACCTCCTTATTTTGACAAGCCAGAGCTGGTATGTCACTCTCCACAAGGAGAAACCTTACCCCTTTGACCTCAGTCCAGAGCCTCTCAGCTAGCCAAATTATATCTCATGCTTTGTACTGACGAGGACCAATAGTCCGAAACACCGTGTCTGCAAATTGAGATATCATTTGGCTTTTATCCTAAAGGGTATGCCACACTAAACAAGAACGCTAACGAGATCGCTAAAAAACGTCACTATTTAGCGATCTCGTTAGTGACGTTCTTGTGTGTGGCATATAGCAACGACGTGGCCCCTGCTGTGAACTCGCTGATCGTTCACTAGGGTTCTGGACCGTATTTTTATCGTTGGCGTCCCGCTGGTGAGCATATATCGCTGAGTGTGGCACCTTTTTTTTAGCGATGTGCGGTGTTTTTGTACCGCCAAAGTCGTTAAGGAGATCGCTAACCGCGATAGCGTCCTTAACGACATCGCTAAATTAGGCAGCTACTAGCGATATTATAACAATCCCGCTAACGATCTCATTAGTATGCGTCGTTATCGTGATCGCTAGCGGGAGCGTTTAGTGTGGCAGTACCTTTAGTCACATTACAAGACTCGTTAAAGGGTTAATTGTGACTTGTAGGATTGCTACTTCCAATAGGTGGCGCTATAGAGTTCAAGTCCTCTTTTTCTCTTAAGAGGCAATTTGCATAGTCCTATCAAAGAAATTTTACCACTGTCATGAAGTACAGTATGTCACGAGAAAAGTGTCAGAATCACTGGGATCCATGGAAGTGTTCCAGAGTTATTACCTCTTAAAGGGACAGTGGTCAGAATTGTAAAAATTGGCCTCTCATTAACATGCAAACCACCCTCGGGGGGTAAAGGAGTTAAAGGGGATCTGTCATTTCCCTTGAGATGTTTTTAGTTTACATTTTGTCCAGGAATCTCAATTCCCAATACTTTTTTTTTTTTCTGTAAAACTTCTGCTATTTCTCCTAGAAATGTTATTAATACATTTATAACTGTGTGTTACCAATTGGGGTTGTATTTCTGCACAAACTGACAGTGTCCAATAAGTGCGGGCAGTATTACACTAATGCACCTTTTTGCCAATGGGAATGGTGACACCCAGGAATAAATTTTTTTATGGAGAACTGATGAATCCTCTTTAAGGCTACATTCCCACAATGAGTGTTTGGTGAGTTTTTGATGTTGCAGATTTTCTACAGCATGTCTGCACCTATTAGGGTGTGTTTCAACGGTCAGTAATTGCTGCGTGTTTGACGCTGTGTACTGGCGCAGCGTCAAACACGCAGCGTCCAGATGTTACAGCATAGTGGAGAGGATTTCAAGAAATCCCGTCTCCACTATGCGTAAAAACACGCAGGCTCACTCAATATTGCATGCGTAGAAAGTAAAGTTCCATTTATTAAATCAATCACATAAACCAAGAAGATAAGCAGGAGATAAGTCCCGTGCAGGCTGGTATGCTGAGCAGAATAGGGAGGTCAGTCCGTGTAGCAGAGTGCACTGCTTATCTTCTTTCCACAAACTCTGCATTCCAAGTGAGGCTTTGATAAAGACCACATATGGTCGAAACGTTAACCCCATCAGTTCTGTCCGTTGTATTTTCATACTACACATTATTCGTGGTTTATGTGATTGATTTAATAAATGGAACTTTACTTTCTATGCATGCAATATTGAGTGCGGCTGATTTTTCTATTATATTGGACACCTCGTTCAGCCAGCACCAACCATCCATTACACAGTGTGCACATCATTTACTTAAAAACACGCAGGCGGCAGACCTGCGTTAACGGACATGCGGCGCATCTTTTTAGATCGCAGCATGTCCTTTTCCCTTGCGGCGACGCTCCGTCGCCGCGAGGGCAATAACACAGGCCTATGTAGCGCTGCGGTGATTCCGGATGTGTTCAATGAGCACATCCGGATTTGCCGCACGTTCACAAGGGGGCGGGGCTTTGGGCGGAGCAGACTTTCCGCTCTGTCCAAAGCGCTGTGGTTCTGGACCGTGGAACCACAGCCTTAGGTTATTTGCGTTGTTTTGTTTTTTTTAATTTGCATCTTTCTCCAGTGTCTGAAGCCATTTTACTCCATGTACTTTGCCAAATCAGTAATTCAGCCCACGCTGTGGCCAGTATATTGACTGCGGGCTGAAGGCTGTGCCAACCAGTCGAGCTGCACTTTGTGGTCATGCCTGTCCTGTGCAGTAAATTAACATTACGTTTTTACATTTCAGAATTGTTGCTCAAGTGCTCGAACACAATAACTTGCCAGGTGCAATCTGCTCCTTAACCTGTGGAGGCGCTGACATTGGGTGAGTGAAGGATGTCGGCTCTCCGGACATGATTTAGTAAATACTTGTATTCACTATTGAAATTGCAGCAGCAGCCCTTTACTAATAACTCTATAGTATTGTTTCTGTTATTCCTCATGGAAATGTATGAAGAAATTGACAATAAGGCTGGTCCAGTCTGTCAGTCGGACGTGTCCTTACACGCTGACCTTGTTAACACTAATGGTCCATCAAATATGGCCATCTGAACCCGGGCATACACTGGTCAGCTAAGTACTGTCTGTTTTATCTGGTAAAGCAATACTGTACAGCCTTTTTAGGTTTTGCATTTACTTGTTAGGTACTTCTGGATATACTTGTATTTAAAATGAATGTTTAATCAGAAAATGACTACTCTTTGCTTGTTAAAGGGATATGTTCTTTTGTCTTTTTAGCTTCAAACTTATTTTATTGAACACATTTTATGGTTGAGCTTAATACTTAATTCAGTATATAAAAGTTCCACACACAGGTGGCTTGTATGCAGTCTTTATAAAATAACATGCAATAAACAACTATGTACAGTGAGGAAAAAAGTATTTAGTCAGCCACCAATTGTGCAAGTTCTCCCACGTAAAAAAAGGAGAGAGGCCTGTAATTGACATCATAGGTAGACCACAACTATGAGAGACAAAATGAGAAAACAAATCCAGAAAATCACCTTGTCTGATTTGGCAAGATTTATTTTGCAGATTATAGTGGAAAATAAGTATTTGGTCATTAACAAAAGTTCATCTCAATATTTTATTATATATCCTTTGTTGGCAATGATAGAGGTCAAACTTCTGTAAGTCTTCACAAGGTTGGCACACACTGTGGGTTGTATTTTGGCCCATTCCTCCATGCAGATCTCCTCTAGAGCAGTGATGTTTTGGGCCTGTCGCTGGGCAACACGGACTTTCAAATCTGTCCAAAGTTTTTCTGTGGGGTTGAGATCTGGAGACTGGCTAGGCCACTCCAAGACCTTCATATGCTTCTTATGAAGCCACTCCTTTATTGCCCTGGTGGTGTGCTTGGGATCATTATGCTGAAAGACCCATCCACGTTTCATCTTCAATGCCCTTGCTGATGGAAGGAGGTTTGCACTCAAAATCTCACGATACATGACCCCATTCATTCTTTCATGTACACGGATCAGTCGTCCCGGTCCCTTTGCAGAGAAACAGCCACAAAGCATGATGTTGCCACCCCCATGCTTCACACTAGGTATGGTGTTCTTTGGATGCAACTCAGCATTCTGTCTCCTCCAAATACGATGAGTTTTGTTTCTACCAAATACTTCTACTTTGGTTTCATCAAACCATATGACATTCTCCCAATACTCTTCTGGATAATCCAAATGCTCTCTAGCAAACTTCAGATGGGCACGGACATGTACAGGCTTAAGCAGGGGGACACGTCTGGCACTTCAGGATCTGAGTCCCTGGCAGCGTAATGTGTTAGTGATGGTAGCCTTTGTTACAGTGGTCCCAGCTCTATGCAGGTCATTCACTAGGTCCCCCTTGTGGTTCTGGGATTTTCGCTCACCGTTCTTGTGATCATTTTGACGCCACGGGGTGAGATCTTGCGTGGAGCCCCAGATCGAGGGAGATTATCAGTGGTCTTGTATGTCTTCCATTTTCTTATTATTGCTCCCACAGTTGATTTCATCACACCAAGCTGCTTGCCTATTGCAGATTCAGTCTTCCCAGCCTGGTGCAGGGCTACAATTTTGCTTCTGGTGTCCTTTGACAGTTTTTTGGTCTTCACCATAGTGGAGTTTGGAGTGTGACTGTTTGAGGTTGTGGACAGGTATCTTTTATACTGATAACCAGTTCAAACAAGTGCCATTACTACAGGTAATGAGTGGAGGACAGAGGAGCCTCTTAAAGAAGAAGCTACAGGTCTGTGAGAGCCAGAAATCTTGCATGTTTTTAGGTGACCAGATATGTATTTTCCACCATAATTTGCAAAATAAATCTTGCCAAATCAGACAAGGTGATTTTCTGGTTTTGTTTTCCCATTTTGACTTTCATAGTTGTGGTCTACCTGTCATGTCAATTACAGGCCTCTCTCACATTTTTAAGTGGGAGAACTTGCACAATTGGTGGCTGACTAAATACTATTTTCTTTATCGCTTCATTGGGGGACACGTTACCATGGGTGTATGCTGTTGTCACTAGGAGGCTGACACTATGCAAATAAGGAAAAAGGTGGCTCCTCCCCAGCAGTATACACCCCCCGGCAGGCACAAAGCAACTCAGTTTTTGCTTAGTGTCTGTAGGAGGCGGACCTGGATCTAACACCAGATCCGCAGATTTTTCCTTTACAGGTTTTTGTGTTGTGTTATTAACGTTTTCCCTTTGTTTTCCAGATTCATCTTTTCGGGTAACAGGGTGCAGATTACTCACCCTGTTTTACCCACACCTTAGCGACCGAGAGAGCAGCGTGCGAATAATCCACACTGCCCACTCTCGGACCCGCTGGCAGGACTTGGTCCTCTGTCACCCTCACGGGTGCTTCAGAGGACCCTGAGCGGCTAGTCCTTGCCTCTCCCCTCCTCACCCCTCTCCTAGGAGAGGGCTGAGAGGAAGACGGCGGTCACCAGCGGTGACCTTTCCCCCCTTCCTTCACGGGGGTCGACGCCGTCTTCTGCACCGTCCGGAGACGGTGCGGGAAGGAGGATTTCTACCAGGACCCTCTGTACACAACGAGGGATCCTGAAGCATCCTCATCTACAGAAGGGACAACGGATCAAAGGTACCTATCCCTTCTTCCTCCCCAGAGCGCCCCATGCCCCAACCCGTGCCCGCATCCACCCCGGGTGCCTCATAGGTCCGGGCAGCACACAACGACCCCCAGACGCCGCCGCCGCCAAGGGTTATCCCGCGGACCCTCTCCCCCCTCTGCTACCTTCGGTTACCTAGAGGGCCGGTCGCAGCACACAGCGGTCGCAGATGCGCCCCCCCTTTTAAAAATTTTGCGCCTTTTTGTACACAAAGAGCGCATGGCGCCGCCATTAGGGGAGGGATTCTCTCGGGCACAGGCCATCCCCCTCCCCACGGAAGCGCCCCTCCGGGATCGCTTACGTGGACGCCGACGTCAGCCTCCTGACCAGGGCACGCCCCCTCGCCGGGCTCTCCTTAACACCGCCCCTGTCTAGTGGTTGCCGGGACGCGCCCCCTGCCGACGCTTGCCCCTGCCCACGGGCTGCACACGCCCACAAGCCAAGCTGTCCTATGAGCGCAGCTCTTCCATGCCGGCGGCCAGGACCAATGGCAGGGGCTCTCTCTCTCTCAGGCCATAACCCCGCCCACCGCCTGGCTCTGCAGCGCATGGTCGACAGGCATACAGCACGCCATCCCACAACACATGGCTCCACAAGCGCCTTCAGCTCCCGCCGCCAGCGATCCTCACAGGGTACACTGCTACCGGCTCCAGACGGCCGCCGCTACCGACCGCTAGGCACTGGTAAGCAGGGGCACCATTAGATTCTGCGCTCACACAGACTCTACCACCCCTCTATAGCCCCATCCTCACCGCATACTCCTGAGCAGTATTACCCTCCTCAGCAGTATTACCCTCCTCAGCATATTCCCCTCCTCAGAAGTATTACCGCTGAATATCGCCACCCAGGCCCTATCTACGCCCAATCCCACTGCCTGCGGTCAGAACCCCACGGTAACCCATTACGCTTGTGTCCTTCGCAAGAAAAAGCGGGCTTCAGGCCAGCCGTCCCCCACCTGCTTGTCCAGCAGCCCTGCCACCATGTCTGCCCAGCAGGAAACCACTAATGCCAGGGAGGAGAGCACACCCACCCCACCGGAGTGGGCTGTTGCTATGGCTCAGTCCGCCTCAGACCTGACAAAAATATCGCAGTCCCTCGTACAGGTCCTGGAACATATGCCGCAGCTAACGGCCACCAGTGCTACGAACGCCCCCACGGCGATTCGCTTGCACCCGGCCATGAGACTCACAGAGACAGGCCAAAGAAAAGAACCAGAAAGCGAACTCGTTCCAGTCCCACATCCAGTTCACCCGGGCCATCGGCAGCTTCCAGCTTACCACGCTCCACCGTTCCCCCTCCTCGGAGGCGGACGTCGGGTCAGACGTGGCTTCCCAGTCAGAGTCTGACTCGGATGACGATCAGACCTCGGGGACGCAGGACATGGTAGATAGTCTCATTCCGGGCATTGTACAGACCCTCGAAATCAAAGAGGATGATGTGGCCGCCCAGGACGACTCCATTTCATTCAAATGGGTAAAACGCCACAGGGAGTTTGAGGCAACTACCACTCGTCACTGCGATAATCACGGGAAACGATTCCCAGGAAGGAGACGACTCGACGTCCCCTTTAGCTCAGACCTAGTATCCAGATGGTCTGATTCTAAGGTGGACCCAACTATCTCCCGCTGGTCTGCGCAAACTGTCCTGTCCATCCCTGATGCCACGTAGCTCAAGGACGCCACAGACAGACAAACTGAGGCCCTGACAAAATCGGCCTTTGAGGCGTCAGGCGCCTCACCCTGACTTAACTTCGCCTCCACCTGGGTGGCGAAAGCCATATCGGCCTGGGCCAGAACCCTCGCCGGGGCATCGCCGCGGAGGCGTCCCCGGAGGACCTTTCAGATTTGGCGGACCAAATCGCCCACGCAGGCAAATACCTCAATGTCTCCCTGGATGCCGCTGCCTACTCCGCAAGAGCAAATGGCAATATCCTCTCAATTCGCCGGGTCCCTTGGCTCAAAGCGTGGAATGCGGATCCAGCAAAAAAAAAAAAAAAATTCCCTGACTAGCCTCCCCTTCCAGGGCTCTAGGCTCTTCGGATATAAACTGGACCAGATCATCTCTGAGGCCACTGGCGGCAAGAGTACCTCTCTGCCCCAATCCCCCCTGCAATCATAGGTTCCCCCTAAGGTACGGGTCACCCCCACGCGGGGGACCCTCCAGGGTGGGAGGCATGCTCCTGTTGTTCAGGGACGCCTGGTTGACAGTGGTCGACGACGCCTGGGTTAGGGAGATCATCAGATCCGGCTACAAAATAGAATTTTCGTCCACCCCAAAGAGACGCTTCTTCGCCTCTCACGTTCCCAAACAGCCGTCACACCTACCAGTGCTTCTCCGCGCCGTCTCCTCCCTGCTAGAATCAGAAGCGATCGTCCCAGGCCCTCGGCACGAACGCTCCTCCGGGCTCTACTCAAACCTCCTTGTAGTCCCCAAGAAAGACGCCCCCTCCACCCGATCCTTGACCTCAAACAGCTTAATCGCCATCTTCGGATCCGCCACTTCAAGAGGGAGTCCCCACGTTCGTGACCACCTCCATGGAACCGGGGGAATTCCCTTGCTCTGTGGACATACAGGATGCTTACCTACACATCCCTGTCTGCGTTCACCACCAAAAGTTCCTCCGCTTTGCCATTCAGGAACACCATTATCAGTTCACAGCTTCCCCGTTCGGCCTAACCTCCGCCCCCAGAGTCTCACGAAGGTCAGGGCGATGGTCATGGCCATCCTTCGATCCAAGGGGGTTCTCATAATCCCCTATCCCGACTATCTCCTGGTCAAGGGACCGTCCCGCCGGGACTGCAATCAAAGCCTCCAAATCACTCTGGACACACTGCCCCGCCTCGGTTGGCTCATCAATCGGGAAAAGTCAACACTGATACTGGCCCAGCGCCTTCTCTTTCTGGGCATGGAACTCGACATCATTCGTGCTCGAGTTTAGTCTCCCCAAAGAAAAGTCTCCTCTCTCCGGCAGGAGATCAGGGCCCTAAAGCGACCAGCCCCTCTCCCCCTGCGTTTCGGCCTCAGAGTCCTGGGAAAGATGATCGCCTCCATAAAAGCAGTGCCATACGCACAGTTTCACACACGTCACCTCCAGCTGGCTCTCTTGTCGGCCTGGGACAAGAGGACAGCGTCGCTAGACCGCCCAGTGACCCTACCACTCAAGGTGAGACAGCCCCCACTTGGTGGACCCCCCTCATTCGGCACAGGAAGCCCGTCCTACCCCTCCGGTGGCAGGTCATCACCAAAGACGCCAGCCTGCAAGGATAGGGTGCAGTCTTCCGCCATCCCACAGCACAGGGCGCTGGGACGCACAGGAAGCCCGCCTCCCCATAAATCTCTTGGAGATCAGGGCAATCTTCTTGGCCATGCTCCACTGGCAGCCCCTCCTTGCGGGCACGCAAGTCCGCCTTCAGTCGGACAACGCCACGGCCGTGGCCTACATAAATCATCAGGGCGGGACTCGTAGCAAAGATTCTACGTCGGACAGAACGCCACGTCCCTGACATCTTTGCCGTACACATCCCAGGGGTGGACAACTGGGAAGCCGACTCCCTGAGTCGTCAGGAACTGGTAGCCGGCGAGTAGTCACTCCACCCTGCCGTCTTCAACCAAATTTGCCAAAGGTGGGGCATCCAACGCCGACTAATGGCCTCCGAACAACCACAAAGTCCCCCAGTACGTTGCCAGGTTCCAGAGACCCGAGGGCAATCGGCTGAGACGCACTCGTTATCCCGTGGTCCCAGTTTCGGATGCCTTACCTTTTCCCGCCTCTCCCCCTGACCCCTCAAGTCAAAAAAAAAAGTTAAAGGCGGAAGGGGTTCCCGTCCTCCTGCATCTATCACAGGCGTTGGAGGGCCTCTTTCCCGCTGGTGCGAGGAACTCAACATATTCCCTATGACCCTCGCCCTACTCTCCGTCCTCGGATTTTCTACAATTGGGCCTTGACTCCGGCCTTTCCTCCAGTTCGCTAAAGGGTCAGGTCTCCGCCCTATCCGAGTTATTCCTGAGCGGCCGGGCCTCCTTGTCTCAGGTAAAGACCTTCCTGCAGGGGGTCGCCCACCTAGTACCCTCTTACCGTCCTCCGATCGACCCCTTGGACCTCAATCTGGTCCTGGGCTCCCTCCAGCGCTCGCCCCTTGAGCCGATCCAGGAAATCCCATTCTCCCTTCTCTTGCGGAAGGTAGCCTTCCTAGTCGCCATCACCTCTCGTAGAAGGGTATCCGAGATTGCGGCATTGTCCTGCCGCCCACCCCTTTTTTAATCCTGCATCAGGATAAAGTGGTCGCCCGGCCGCCCCTCTCTTTCTTCCGAAAGTAGTCTCGGCCTTCCACATCAACGAGGACATCGCCCTTCCTTCACTGTGCCCTTCCCCAGCTTATCTCTTAGAGAAATCTCTCCACAAGCTGGACTTGGTCAGGTCTATACGAACCTATCTCTCCAGAAGCGTTCCTCTTCAACAGTCCGATTCCCTATTCGTCATCTATGAAGGCCATCGCAAGGGACTCCCAGCTTCAAAATCTACCATCGCTCATTGGATTCGCTCGGCGATACTAGAGGCATACCGAACCCAGGACAAACAGTCCCCTCCTGGGGTGAAGGCTCACTCTAACCGGGTTCTGGGAGCCTCCTGGGCCATTCGTCACCATGCTTCAGCTGCGCAGATCTGCAAAGCCGCAACCTGGGCTTCCCTTCACACATTCACGAAATTCTACAAGGTGAAGTTCTACAAAGGCTTCTGCGGACGCAGGCCTGGGTAGAAAGATACTGTAGGCGGCGGTTTCCCACCGGCCGACCTAAGTCCCATTGTCTCTCTATTATTCCTACTTACCCACCCTGGGGACTGCTTTTGGACGTCCCATGGTAACTGTGTCCCCCAATGAAGCGATAAAGAAAGAGGGATTTTTGGTACTTAACGTAAAATCTCTTTCTTGGAGCCTTCATTGGGGGACACAGCACCCTCCCTAAAATTGGTACCGTGTTGGGCCCTTAGGCCGTTGGCTTTGGGTTGGCCCATAAGTTGAGTTTCTGATCACCATTTTGGCTCCTACCACTGCTTTTGCACCAACTGAGTTGCTTTGTGCCTGCCGGGGGGTGTATACTGCTGGGGAGGAGCCACCTTTTTCCTTATTTGCATAGTGTCAGCCTCCTAGTGACAACAGCATACACCCATGGTAACTGTGTCCCCCAATGAAGGCTCCAAGAAAGAGATTTTACGGTAAGTACCAAAAATCCCTCTTTTCCCCACTGTAGAACAAGGCAAGGGGTTAATGAAAAGAGGGAGAGTGGCTAAGGGTGGTGAGGGGGTAGAGATGGGCGAACACAGACTTCACAAGGAAGTCTGTGTTAGGCTGGAGTCACACACAACAAAATACGGTCCCTTTTTCACAGACCAGAATCGCACAAATGTTTCGTGAACAGTGATCCGTATGTCATCCAATTGTAATGCAAGGAAGCGATTGTGACATCCGTTTTGCATCCGTATGGCAAGATTTTCTCGCCGGCTTACAAAATGGACATATAATGGATCCCAATGACAGGTTTTAAAACACAAACGAAAGAATAGATATATACAAATAGAAAATATATATACACTGCTCAAAAAAATAAAGGAAACACTCAAATAACACATCCTACATCTAAATGAATGAAATATTCTCATTGAATACTTTGTTCTGTACAAAGTTGAATGTGCTGTCAACATAATCACACAAAAATCATCAATGCAAATCAGATTTTTGAACCAATGGAGGCCTGGATTTGGAGAGACCCCCAAAATGAGAGTGGAAACAAGTCAAAATAATGCTCATTATTGTGTGTGGCCTCTAGGTGCCTGTATGACCTCCCTACAATGCCTCGGCATGCTCCTGATGAGGTTGCGGATGTTCTCCTGAGGGATCTCTTCCCAGACCTGGACTAAAGCATCCGTCAACTCCTTGACAGTCTGTGGTGCAACGTGACGTTGGTGGATGGAGCGAGACATGCTGTCCCAGATGTGCTTAATCGGATTCAGGTCTGGGGAATGGGCAGGCCAGTCCATAGCTTCAATGCCTTCATCTTGCAGGAACTGCTGACACACTCCAGCCACATGAGGTCTGGAATTGTCCTGCATTAGGAGGAACCCAGGGCCAACCGCACCAGCATATGGTCTCACAAGAGGTCTGAGGATCTCATCTCGGTACCTAATGGCAGTCAGGCTACCTCTGGCGAGCACATGGAGGGCTGTGTGGCCCTCTAAAGAAATGCCACCCCACACCTTTACTGACCCACTGCCAAAACGATTATGCTGAAGGATGCTGCAGGCAGCAGATCACTCTCCACGGCGTCTCCAGACTGTCACGTCTGTTACATGTGCTGAGTGTGAACCTGCTGCCTGCTACTGCCATCAGCTTACGCCTACTTCGGCTAATAATAGCGCGATCAGGTGGCGACTGATGGGAGTATTAATCAACCTGTATTTTTGATAAACCAGCATGACAAAATGGACAGCTGTAGGCTCCAACCCTCAGCTGTCAGCTTCAGTAAGGTGGATTATCAAGAATTAAGGGATCTCAACGTCATTTATTTAATTTTTTTTTTTTTTTAATTTAAAAAAAAAAAACAGCATGAGGGTCCCTCCACTTTTGACAACCAGCCGAGCTAAAGCAGACAGCTGACATCTGGTATTCTCAGGCTGGTAAGGGGCCACGGATATTGGGGCCCCTTCCCCAATCTAAAAATAGAAGCCCGCAACCACCCAGAAAATGCGCATCTGTTAGATGTGGCAATTCTGGCGCTTCGCCCAGCTCTTCCCACTTACCCTGTTCATTAGAGTTGAGCGATACTTTCCGATATCCCTAAGAATCGGAATGGTATCGCCGATACCATTAAAATATCGGCGATACCCGATACCGATACCGGAAGTCCCATGTAAGTCTATGGGAACAAAATATCGGAACTAAAAAAACCCCATTCTTTCCTTGTAAACACTAAATATACACACATAGAATACATATATATATATATATACATGTCATTGTGACATATATATATACATATATGTATAGTTTATACACTTCTACATAGTAAAATATCCTCTGATTCAATTGCCGGGTAAAGCCGGCTTCAGTGAAAAGACAGAAGCACCCGACATGAAATGACACTTGGTGTACATAGGGTTAACCATGTCTTTTCATGTCGTTTGCTATCTGATTTGCACAAACAATTAAATCAGTCTATGTTTGCAAAATTTCACACCTGTAGGGGTTAATTAAAGGTGTAAATTTGTTGTAAAAAAAAACGGACTTTTTTGCTACGAATTTACACCTTTAATTAACCCCTACAGGTGTGAAATTTTGCACACATAGACTGATTTAATTGTTTGTGCAAATCAGATAGCAAAGGACATGGTTAACCCTATGTACACCAAGTGTCATTTCATGTCGGGTTCTGCATTTTCACAAAAGCCGGCAATTGAATTAGCGGCTATTATACTATGTAGAAGTGTATGAACTATAAATATATATATATAATATATATATATTAATTATATGTGTGTGTCACAAACTCAATGACATGTATATATATATATATATGAGGTGTAAAATTGCTGAAAAAAAATGCGTGGGCTCCCGCCCTATTTTCGCAACCAGACAGACAAAGCCAGTGAGTGGGGGCAGATAATAATAGCCCAGAGAGGGACCATTATTTTTGGCCCCCCCCCGGCTACTAACATCTGCCCCCAGACACCCCAGAAAGGGCAAATCTCTAATTAGATTTGCCCTTTCTGGCACTTTGCCCGTCTATTCCCATTGCCCTGTAGCGGTGGCGAATGGGTTAATAAGGGGTTAAAATGACCTTGCAATTGAAAGGTCACTTTAAGCCAGGTTAATAATTGAGAGCTGTCAATTAGACAACTATCAATTATTAATCCTATTGTATGAAAGAAAAATCAAACACACACACTTTAATAAAAAAGAAGTTTAATGAAATAATCACACAGTTTTTGACCATATTTTATTTACCTGCTAAAACCATTTCCTGTAATAAAAATAAAATAATAAAGCAAAATTATTCTTACCAATCCGATGCACAGTCAGGTCCCACGGTGTAATCCTTCAGAAAGGGTTAATGTTTACTGCAGGGACCGCAGCTAATGCTGCAGCCTCACAGTAAACCCCCAAATGAATGAGTTCCTCTCCTGGCTGACAGGAGAGGAAGTGGAAAGCTTAATTGATTGCTTTCCACTTTCACTTCAGGTCAGCCAGGGACACCATCAGTGACGTCAGAGGGAACTGATTAACAAAAATAGGGGTTCCCTTCGAAAAAAAAATGGCGTGGGGTCCCCCCTATTTTTGTTAACCAGCCAGATGAAGCAGACCGCTGAGGCCTGGATTTTCAGGCTGTTAAGGAGCCAAGATCCATGGACCTTGCCAGCCTGATAATACCAGGCCACAGCAGTCTGCATATCTTGGCTGATTAACAAAAATAGGGGATCCCCTCGAAAAAAATTAGCGTGGGGTCCCCCCTATTTTTGTTAACCAGCCAGATGAAGCAGACCGCTGAGGCCTGGATTTTCAGGCTGTTAAGGAGCCAAGATCCATGGACCTTGCCAGCCTGATAATACCAGGCCACAGCAGTCTGCATATCTTGGCTGATTAACAAAAATAGGGGATCCCCTCGAAAAAAATTAGCGTGGGGTCCCCCCTATTTGCTGAGGGTAAGGATCCAATATCCATGGACCTTGCAAGCCTGATAATACCAGTCCACAGCAGTCTGCTTAGCTTGGCTGGTTAACAAAAATAGGGAATCCCCTCGAAAAAAAAACGGCGTGGGGATCCCCCCTATTTTTGTTAACCAGCCAAGTAAAATGCAGACTGCTGCGGCCTGGTATTAAAAGACTGTCAAGGCCCATGGATTTTGGCCCTCAACAGCCTGATAATACCAGGCTACAGCAGCCCCACATTTGGCGCATCAAAAGATGTGCCAATTGTGGCACTTTACCCGGCTCTTCCCACTTGCCCTGTAGCGGTGGCAAGCGGGGTAATAAGGGGTTATTGTCACCGTTGATTGCACGGTGACAATAAGCCCGGTTAATAATGGAGAGGCGTCAATAAGACACCGATCCATTATTAATCCCAAAGTTATTAAATGTTTAAAAAAAAAGACACGGCAAGAAAAAAGTCTTTTAATGAAATAAGAGACAACACAGTTTTCATTTTTTTTATTACTCTCTCATTCCTGCGACGCCATCGATCTCCTGTAAAAAAATAAAAAAACAAACCAACAGTATACCACCTGTCCGACGCAGTCCATAGTAACGATTGTCCCACGACGATCCAGCTCTGCTACATCGGAATGACAGGCAGAGCCTGACATCCCGGCGCAGCACAGCTGATTACCTGCTTCCCCGGCGGTGACGTCATCGGACTGACTGCTTTACGGCCGCGATTACCCAGCAGTCACTGCAGTTATCGCGAGATACTGCATGTGACCGCCGGGGAGAAGAGGATGGCGGCCATTAAGCAGCCCGGGATGTGACCGCCGGAGATCTTCTGCCGGGTAAGTGCCGCTGACTCCTGACAGACCCGACCGACGGACACTGACAGTGACAGTGACAATCCCGATTCCGGTATCCGATATGACGAAAATATCGGAACTCGGAATCGGAATTCCGATACAGCCAATATCGGCCGATACCCGATATTTGCAGTATCGTATCGCTCAACACTACTGTTCATATAATCATGAGCAGTGCGGTTGCACAGTTACGCGAACACTGTCCACCCTTGTATGGGCAGTGTCTGAATTGGGCCTGTGCAGAAGATCAAATCAGACACTGCTCATACAAGGGCGGACAGTGTTTGCGTAACCTCGCGATCGCACAATGCATGTGCGGCATTACAGCGCCGATCTGGTCAGTATGATGCTGTTGGGGGGTGGTGATGGTATAATGAAGTGAGGCAGTGAATTCTTCCAGGCACTGCATGCCCTAGAGACTGGAAGAAATTATTAACATAAAAGATTATAAATCAGTTTCTCAGTGTCTACACCACAGCTATGAGGCATACAGGTGAGACTGGTTTAACCATTCAATAACTTGTATGCACATAGTAATAAAAATCATCCAGGGGGTGACAGATTTAATTTAAGGGGTAATGTTGGTCCTTGTGGACAGTGCCAAGCCGATGTAAGGAGACTTATCGGCCACGCGCTGCTCCTCTGGGAATTTTAAACATGCAAATGGACTCTTCAGGCAGTAAGAGGACTTCAAAGGGTTGATATTAACTTTTAGGATTGCTGCATCTAATAGGTGGTGGTAGAGGTCTAGACCTTGTGGTTTTTGAAGAGGCTTCTTGCGTATATAAATCTCATAGTATGGTCATGCATAGGGCATCACAAAAAAAGCCCCCTGCCAATTATCCATTTTTGACAGTTATCTTTTTGCTTACTAGACTGCATCAATGATGTGCTATATTTAATGAGTGAATGCTTCAATGGCACTTTCTGCCTAATAAGCAAAGACTTGCAGGGGACCATGGAGCAGTTGGTGCAGGATCTGCAGGGAATAGAATTTACCTACATTCACACGCCGATGGACTC
Source organism: Oophaga sylvatica (assembly GCA_033576555.1). Classification (NCBI taxonomy): domain Eukaryota; kingdom Metazoa; phylum Chordata; class Amphibia; order Anura; family Dendrobatidae; genus Oophaga; species Oophaga sylvatica. The sequence goes on from JARQOD010000001.1 coordinate 842,826,028, forward strand.
CTGCCGGTAACGGCACAAATATCGGACCCCTGCCCACTAAACGGAGCTTTGGAGGCTAGGAGTGGTGGGAGGACATATACCGGAGAACCACCGGGAGAAGTTGGGACCGCATTTGTCCCGAGATACAGAGCGCCTGCAGAGTTGTGGCAGCGGCGCGCTGGACGTGCTGGAAGCCGGCAGACATCAGCTCTGTGCGACTGATAACTCACCTGCTGATTGGCTTCTCGGTGAGTTGAAGAAGGCTGAGGGGAGCGTCTGGAGGCTGAGTGCTGGGTCCGGATCCCTTGAAGTTGTGGAGCGCCAGTGGCGGGAACGGAGCTGAGGGACGGCGGCCATCTTGGGAGCCCTCAACATGTGGTTGAGGTGGTGAAGTTGGTGGAGTGCTGTGGAGGCGCAGGCCTGGGGTTCTGCAACGGCTGGAGAGATTGGTGTGCCTGTCTGTAGCGGGGATTTTGAGTTTGTGGGCTACAGAAGGTGAACATCCTCTCCCCTTTCCCTTCTGTTTGCTAATGCAAGCTGAAACTTCTGGCCAGTGTGTGAAGATCTAGTGAACTTGCACATCACAGCTCTCTGCTGCCATCTTCTGTTCTTTTTATGTATTGTGCTGGTTGCACATAAGTATATAACACTGAAATTGAATAGAGATATGACTTTGTAGCCTGTTTGAAATTAATTTCTGGACCAACAAATTATTCTGCAAAGGCATACTATACAACTAGTAATAATAATTGATCTCAGTTACGTACATATCTTGGAGACGCATTACAAGTCCTCATAAACCACAATCTGCAGTTGACAAGTTGAAAACCTACGCCAGGGGGACTAGCTCATCAACAACTAAAAAATCCTTAAATAAATGAAATCAAGAGGAGACCTCACTGTTACAGGAAGCCAGAGGATACGGATCCAGAACCCACCCTGAAACAGGTCTCCGCACAACTGCTGGTCGCCATTCAGAGCAGCACAGCCTCACTGACTGGAAAAATCGAAGAGGTAAAGACTGACTTGGGTCTCCTCCGTAATGATATGTCTAATTTGGGAGAGAAAGTCAGACAGGCGGAGGATAGAATCTCGAATCTGGAAGACCAAACAGCAGCTTTTCCAGAGCGTTTCAGAGTAATAGAACAAAAGTTGGAAATGTGTATCCAGAAGTATGATGATTTGGAGAATAGACTGAGGAGGAACAATATCCGTATAATAGGATTGCCAGAAAGAGCAGAAGGAAACAATCCTAGTGGCTTTGTGGAAAAATGGATGCGCAATCTATTCCCGGAGGCCACCTTCTCTGCTGCATATGCGGTGGAGCGGGCGCATCGGGTGCCTGGAAAACCGAATCCTCCGAGGGCTCCTCCTAGACCTCTACTCGCCAGATTCCTCAACTGGAAGGACAGAGATTAAATTTTGCAATTGGCAAGAAAAGCCCAAATAATTGAATATGAAAATGCCACCGTGATGTTGTTCCCGGACTTTTCGGCGGATTTACAGAAACGGAGAGCTCTTTTCGTCAGTTAAGAGTCGTCTGAAGAACTCTAATGTCATTTATTCTATGGCATACCCAGCTAGATTGAGAGTGGTGAATGGTGATAGGGTAACTTTCTTTCAGAACCCAGCGGAGGCAGAGGAGTGAATCTCCAAGAGAGAAAGAAGCCAAAAGTAGTGATGATAATACATGTCAATGTTGCAAAGTTTATTGTAAGGAGTGTGCTGAACATCACACTTCTGATGGTGATTGCTGACTGGACCTTTTATACTTTGTTGTAAACCTTTCGCAATACCTGTATTTCATACTTGTGTACGTACCAGAGTTAGAAATATACTAAGTAACCATTTCCATAACCTAACACTGCTTGCTCCCATATAGCTTTGTTAAAATGTCAATATATAGGTTAATTAGATATTGTCACATCTTCCCCCCCCCCCCCTCTGAATGTTTTATCCTATGGGACTGTCGTGACATGTATTGGAATGATAGGATGTCTGACCTGTTTATGCAGACACCTGAGCTCTTGCTCCTTGGGAAGGATAATGGAAACCATTGAGAACTCAAAATAGGAGAGTGGATGGGCGCCCATCTCTGCAGGCGTTAGCGCCATATTTCCTGGTCTGAAAATTTGGTTACCCTATGGGTTTAGCAAAAACTGAGTAGTCGGGCCAACAATCCTGGTAATGTTTTCCTGAGGGGAGGGATGGTTAGGAAAGAGAAGGAGGGGGGGTGGAGGGAGCTACTTTACGGGTATGCATTAAATCCGGTATACTTGTTATTGGTGGTTCGGGTAAATGGAGGAGAATATGACGAGTTTACTTACGCCTATTTTTAAGTTTGGGGAAGTTTATGGGCATCTCTTGTTTTGTTTTTGTGGTCACTGTTGGTCAATAATTCTTAGTTTAATTGGAGTCTCAGATGATAAGACCCAGCATTGCATCTATAATTTAGTGTGCATGGATGGTTTGTATGTGATGGAGCTGAACGATCCAAAAGTGAATACTAACCTGTGTAAAGATTTTCTACGAAGTCTACATGGCATCTCTTAAACTCCTGTCATGGAACATTAGAGGGTTGGGGAGTGCTAGGAAACAAAACATTGTGTTCTCTCACATACGTAAAACGCAAGCGCAGATAATATTCCTTCAGGAAACTCATCTGACACCAGAAACTGTATCCAGGACGAATAAGCCTTGGATACAATGGCAGAAGCATGCTACACATACGTCCTATTCCAGCGGAGTGGTTGTTATGGCACACAGGTCCTTGAGATGGTCAGTCCAAGCGGTTAAGAAAGATTCGGAAGGTAGATTCATTTTTTTATATGCATTTATAGATATGGTCCCTTACGTACTGCTTAATATTTACAACCCCCCTCCGGCCAAAATGGATGTACTCCATCAGGCTGCGATTTTTGTATCACAATATCCTTATGCTAAGATATTAAGCCTGGGAGATTTTAATATGATTCTTAATCTTTATTTGGATAGAATGAGTGCTGCTAATCCTAGGCCCAGCAGCCAGGACACTACTGTGTTGGGCGCTTTTATAGCGAAGATAGGCTGGTTGATTTATGGAGATAACAGCATCCTTTTAAGAAAGAATTCTCCTGCTACACGTTGGCCGCTCGCTGTTTATCCAGAATTGTCCATGCATTTGGAAATAGTGCTGTATTATCGGATCTACGTGAAATTGAGTACCTTCCTAGGGCAGTATCGGACCATTCTCCATTGATGGTGTGCCTTCATCTAGATGGCTCTGGTAGACATGAGATTCCGTATACATCCATTTTGGCTATCCCTTATAGGGGCGCAAGATAGAATAATAGACCAACTAGATGTCTTTATAACCGATCATGTTGATTTCCCTGATAGGTTGGTGTTGTGGGATACGCTTAAGGCATATTTGAGGGGATGTGTTATATCCACAATTTTCTATATTAAAAGGGAATCTTGTATTGGTGAGCGAAGGCTTGCTGAGGAATGTAAATCATTGGAAGCCGAATATATTCATAACCCCTCTGAAAATTCTTTGCATAAATGGCTCGGGAAGGGGAGGGAATATCTGTTACGTTTACAGGAAAAAGCCCAGAGAAAACTCTTCTTTACTAAACAAACTTTTCAGCAGCAGATGGAAGGAAGAGAGCCACACTAGTCATAACTAGTGGGTAGGCGGAGCCCAGATAGGATTGACACCTCAGATTAAAAAGAGTGTTGACCGGCCCCTCCAGCTCGGGCTCCTCCTACTCCAGTTTCTCCAGTCTAAAATTTGAGGTCCCAGAGGATGGTCGCTGCTGGAAGCAGCTCCTCAGAAGATTTTATTATTTTTATCAGACAAGAGACTTGGATCACCAGAAGTGGTCTAGAGGTCTCAGGGGTCTCAGCGCTGCTGGACCCCCACCTCTCCCTTGGCGGATCTGTATACCCTGTATGGTGGTCCCTGCAGAATCATGCCGGCCCTGGGGGATGAGGATTGCTTACCTGGCGGGGACGCAAACCGCGCATCTGGGGTCACTGCGTTCCCCGCCCTGGGGGGAAGCGATGGGCATAGCGCCACAAACCCCTGGGGGTCCCTGTGGCGCTCGACTGGTGAGTACTCCACATTTTTATTAATGTGTGTGAGTGATTCAGCAACTGCTGCGGCAGTCGCTGTTACAGTATACATGCCGGTGACTAGTGGTTTTTGTCCGCAGGTTGATGCTTCTCTCATGGAGCACATCGGAGGCACAGCGCGGCGGCCATTACAGAAGCAGGCTGAAGCTTCCTCGGGCTTTTCTCTCTGCTCCCATCCCGGCAAGATGTTACACCGTGACCAGCTGGGTGAGTCGCTTCTACCCGCCCGGGCAGAAGCTTAACCCCCTCACCCCCATAGCACGGGCGCCTTCTGAGGCACAAATGAGTGGCAGACTGCGCTGTCCTGCGGCTGTTATCGCATAAAGGGCTCGCACACTCTTTTCAATAAAAATAAAGAGGTTGTGGGGAGTCTGCGACATTAATACTGCCACAATACCGCTAACGATACCGATAATGACGCATACTATGCGATCGTTTGTGTGATCATTTTTAATGTTGCTAGTAGCTGCCAATCTGGGCGATCTCATTAATAACGCATAAGCGGTTAGCGATCTCCTTAATGACTTTGGCGGTCATTGCGATTTACAAAACAGCGCAATTTTTTAGCGATCTTGTTGAACTTTCTTGTTAGTGTGGCATAGCTGTCCTGCAGCTGCTGCCTTATAAGAGGCACTTGGGGCTCGCACACCCTTTTCATTATCAAGGTTGTGGGGAGTCTACTACTTTAACCCCTTCTTAGGCGGTTAACTCTTAATGGGGGACAGCTAGGGTAGCTCTCTCTTTAAGAGCTTTAACCCTTCAGCGTTTGTTTTTTCTTTAAGAAACACACTGTTCTAGTACTGACAGTTTTAACCTGCCATATACTGTGCAAGGACATGTCAGAGACCGTCTCCCAGATCCGTTACAGGATCAGTCTCGCAGACACGTAGACCTCGACGGCGTCATGCGCAGCGGTCGGAGGTTCCAGTGGTGTCAAAATGGAGGCCCTTGCTGTTTCTATACTGGGTGTTAGCTAGATCCTCTCAAGGAAGCGACACAAACCGGTGCCTTCCTTCCCGCGTAACGAAGATGTCCGATTCGGACAAAGAGGATCGGCAGGGACACTCTGCCTCTCTTTTGGGCCGTACAGAGACTTTTATTGGAGCGTTACAGTTACCGGAGGAGGTAACTAGACGTCCTGGTAAGTCGGCCCGGATGTACAGGAGTACTGTAAGTCGCGATCGACATTGCCAGCTCTGGATGAGCTTAATGGAGCAGTGGAGAACGCCTGTGTCCGGATAAAGTTTTCAAGAGACACGGTCTTTGGAGACACTGTATCCGTGTTCGACGGAGTTGATTGATAATTGGAACCCTTCTCCTGAAGTGGATGTCCCTTTATCCCAGCTTAGCAAATCTCTCTGTTAAGGGAAGGCGAGTCTGCAGGACCTGCTGGACAGAAAAACGGAGATGGCAGCAATATCCATCTGCGAGACCGCGGGTCATGGATTCAGTATTAAGGATCCATGTGTGCTTGTAAAGTTTCCCTGAGCCGGTTGGACCGTCTACGGACGGCGTGGCAAGGTGGATCCCCTCTATCGAGGTAGATGGGCTTTTCAAGTTGTTGGAGGATACTGCGTCACTGCTATCCAGGGCGCAATCCTCGGCAGTCACAGTCAGAAGAGCACTGTGGCTTAGACAGTGGAACGCGGTTTCCAAGCACGCATACCCTGGAGGGTTTGCTATCTTTAGCTTACAAGGTGGTCAGCTATTTGGATCTGACCTCACGGAGCTGATTGCCAAGGCAAAAGCAAACGAAACAGCTTTATCGCAGCGCAGAGCTGTGACTTCTGCGTCTGGCAGGACTAGTGCCGGTAGTTGACGGCGGTCCTTTCGGTCCAGGGGATGATTCGGTCAGCCCTCTGGGGGTTCGGGTCGTCTCTCTCTTTTTTTTTAAAAAAAAAAAAAAAAAAAAAGGAATTCTTAGAAATTCCGCATACCCTGGAAACAGAGCTTCCGTTAAGACAAACGGGAAGCTGGCAAAAAGCCCGCTAAGGCGGACTGACGCCTGGGTCTCACTTGAGAGCTCTCGAGTGGGGGGTCGTTTACTCCAATTCAAACCGACTTGGGCTTCCCGCGTGTCGGACGCCTGGGTGACACAGGTTGTGTTGGCAGGCTACTTCATAGAGTTTCTTTCTCGACTCCCAGACAGTTATGTCAGAGCCCGAGCCTTTTGCCGCTCTACTGCGGGAGGTAGATTCCCTTCTGCAGAAAGGTGTGGTGGTGCTGGTTCCGCCGGAGGGCCGGGGAAGAGGGTTTTATTCTAACCTCTTTGTGGTCCCCAAAAAAGAGGACAAATTTCGGCCCATTCTGGATCTCAAAAGATTGAATCGGCATGTCCACGCCAGAAAATTCACATGGAGTCGCTTTGTTTCGTTTTGGCGGCCCTGTCGCAGAATGCTTTTTTTGAACCGACATTCGCGACGCTTATTTGCACCAGTTTGTGGCTCTGCCATTCGGGTTGGCCTCAGCGCCCAGAGTTTTTACAAAAATTCTGGCGCCTCTCATGGCAATTCTTCGAAGACAGGGGGTTTTGATTCTTTCCTACCTGGACGACCTTTTGATTGTGGCGTCCTCAAAGGAGGAGGCAGTGACTGCTGGCAATCTATCCCTTCAGCCCCTGGAGGACTTCGGGTGGCTGGTCAGTTGGGAGAAGTCATCTCTGGAACCGTCGCAGTCAATCCTGTTTTTGGGGATGCATTTCGACACGGTACGAGCAGTGGTGTCTCTGCCTCCAGACAAGCAAGCATGTCTCCTTCGACATGTACAGGTTATGGAGTCTTCGACAGCGATGTCCCTTCGAAGGTGTATGCGCCTTCTGGGTTTGATGGTGGTCCATGGAGGCACTTTCCGTTTGCTCAGTTTCATTCCAGGGCCCTCCAAAGGCTTATTCTGAGCAGTTGGCGATCGCAGACTTTGCTGGTTTGCAGTGTCATCATCTCCCTCAGGGTGCGAGAGTCTCTAGGATGGTGGTTACGTCCGGAAGCGTTATCCCTGGGGAAGTCTTTCCTCCCTCCGAGGTGGTCGGTCATAACCACCGATGCCAGCCTGACGGGTTGGGGAGGTGTCTGGAACATTCTCTGGATCCAGGGGATATTGTCGTCGGAGGAGTCTATCCTGCCGATCAACATCCTGGAATTGAGGGCAATTTTCCTTTGCCTCCAACACTGGACGGTCCCTTTAAGCGGTCTGCCAGTCCGAGTGCAGACAGACAATGCGACGGCGGTCGCGTATATCGACCAGAATCTAGGCGGGACAAGGAGTTCCAGGCTCATGCTGGAGGTATCTCGGATCCTGGTATGGGCCGAGACCAGAGTGCCAGCCATCTCTGCGATCCACATTCCAGGAGTTCAGAATCACGGGAGACTTTCTCAGTCGCGAGAAGATGGAACTCGGAGAATGGAGTCTTCATCCGGAGATTTTTTTGCACTGCTGTGCTCCCGTTGGGGAACTCCCCAAGTGGATTTGATGGCATCCAGGTTCAATGCCAAGTTACCGATTTTCATGTCCAGGTACAAGGACCCGAAGGCTGTGACGGTGGATGCTCTGGTGGCTCCGTTGGACCATTTCGAGCTAATCTTTGTGTTCACGCCGATACCCTTACTTCTTCTGGGGTTGCGTCGGATCAGACTAGAAGAGAATCCCGGCTATGTTGATAGCCCCAGATTGGCCAAGGAGGACGTGTTTCCGACACTGGTGTCGCTTCTGGCAGCGCCTCCTTTTTTCCATTTTCTCTTCGCCCGGACCTGTTAACCAAGGGCCCGTTCGTCATCCGGACCTGAAGTCTCTGCGTTTGACGGCGTGGCTCTTGAGACCGAAATATTGACCGTCAAGGTTTTTTCAAGCCAAAGTCATTGCCACTTTGCGGGCCGCCAGAGGTCCGGCTACTACTAAGATTTATCACAAGTCTTGGGAAGCCTTCTTTTTGTGGTGTTCGGGTTCTTCAAGGAACCCGAGGATTCTTTCCATTCCCAATTTGTTGGCCTTTTGCAGTACGGGCTGGACAAGGGTTTGGCAGTTAGCACTCTGAAGGGTCAGGTTTCTGCCCTGTTTTTGCTTTTCGGAAGGCTATCGCCTCGCGTAGGGACGTACGTTCCTTTTTTCGCGGAGTAACCCGTCCGTTTCCGCCGCGGAAGGCACCTGTGTCTCTTTGGCGGCTCAATCTTGTATTGGAGGCTCTTCAACATGGGCCTTTTGAGCCTATGGACTCTGCTAGCTTTTCTTTGCTATCTTGAAAGGTTGCCTTTCTAGTGGCGGTCACCTTTTTGAGAAAGGTTTTCTGAGTTGGCGGCTCTTTCTTGCTCGCCCCCTTTTCCTGGAGTTTCACCCGGATCGCGTAGTAATTCGCACACGGGGCGATTTCCTACCTAAGATGCCCTCGCTCTGTCCAGAGCTGAGGAATGCGAAGGAACGGGCCTTGCACAAATTGGATTTGGTGCGGGCTTTGAAGTTCTATTTGTTTATTACTCAAAATTTTCGGAAGTCGGAACTCTCTGTTTGTGATTCCAGCAGGTCGTCAGCGTGGTCAACGAGTTTCCAAGGACTCTATAGCTCGTTGGATTCGGTCGGCGTTTTTGGAGGCTTACCGACTTAAAAGCGAACCTTGCCCGATTAAGATTCAAGCTCACTCCACGAGGGCTGTGGCTTCCTCGCGGGCCTTTCATCAAGGGGCCTCGGCAGCTCAGCTCAGCCGGGCGGCTACCTGGCGTTTTCGTCCACACGTTTATAAAGTTTTATAAGGTGGACGTTAGTGCTTCCGCTGATGCGGCCTTAGGACGTAGGGTCCTGCAGGCGGCTGTAGTTTAAAGTTCTAGTTAACTTGTATTTGGCGCCTGTTGCGCATTTATCTAGGTTGTTGGGATTCTGCCTATTTTGGTTTTTTTCCCACCCTAGTTTTTGGACTGCTTTGGGACGTCCCACTAGTTATGACTAGTGTGTCTCTCTTCCTTCCACCTGCTGCTGAAAGACGGATTTTGGTAAGAACTTACCTGTAAAATCCTTTTCAGCGAAGGAAGGAAGAGAGACACAGCTCCCTCCCATGGCAGAAGTGTGTTGTTGTTTTCTGATGCGGCGTGACCCTTCTCTGATAGCGATTATCTGGGCTGAGGTCGGCGCGCTAAGGCTCTGTTCCAGCATCGCCACCTCATCGCAGTGGTCAGGTCTAGTGAGTAGTACCTGGAACTGTGTGGTTTCTTTCTGTTGCATGCATAACCTGTATTCTTGTCTTTTCTCTGAAGTCCTTCAGAAGGGGTTATGTTGCTCCGCTGGTGATATTTGCTCTTCCTTAGCTTGTGTACGACTGGAGAAACTGGAGTAGGAGGAGCCCGAGCTGGAGGGGCCGGTCAACACTCTTTTTAATCTGAGGTGTCAATCCTATCTAGACTCCGCCTACCCACTAGTTATGACTAGTGTGTCTCCCTTCCTTCGCTGAAAAGGATTTTACAGGTAAGTTCTTACCAAAATCCGTCTATTTTGAGCTAAGTAACCAATCAAGTAAATTTTTGGCATATATAGTCCAACAAAATCAAATGTCCCCATCCATTCTGTCCATTGACACGAGTGAGGGAACCCCATTACTCAAGTCTTTGAAGAGCACTTTAGAGAGTTGTATAATTCTCAATTGAACCATACTGTAGAAGAAATTGATGAGTATCTAGACCAGATTGAATTTCCTAAACTTTCTTATGAGGACCAGGCATTCTTGGATAGGGATATGACTTTGGAGGAAATCCGGGAAGCAACCATGTCTCTTTCTAATGGAAAAACTCCCGGACCTGATGGTATGCCCACGGAGCTATATAAAAGATATTTAGACCAGTTGGGGCCAGTTCTGTTGCAAACCCTTT